>VHKM01000054.1:0-76906 GCA_007210695.1 Neogobius melanostomus | reverse complement strand
TATCAGTAACTTCTATTCATATACCTTATCATAAAGCTGTCTATCAAGCTCTATCATACTCTATCATTAAGCTCTATCATAGCTCGATCAATACTCCTTATCATAACTGCTATCATAACTCTATCAGACGCTTATCATAGCGTCATCATTAACGTCTATCATAGCTCATCATAACTCTATCAAGCCTATTCATAACTTCGCTATCCTAGCCATCATAGCTCTATCATAACTCATTTCATTAAACCTATTAAACTCTTACATGATGCCTCTATCATAGCTCTATCAAATTCTATCATGACTCTATCATAACCTATCATATGCTCTATCAAGCTCTGATCTATAACTCTATCATAATCTCTATCATAACTCTATCATTAAACTCTATCATTAATGCGCTTAGCATAGTTCTAGCGATTAACGTCTATCATAGCTCTATTATAACTCTATCGATAGCTCTATTCATGCTCTATTGCGAGAGCTTCTATCTATAGCCTATTTCTATATACTCTATCAATATGACTTATCTAAGCCTATACATACTTCTACAAAATCTCTATATCATTAATCGACATAGCTCTATCATTAACCTATTCATATCGTCTATCATTAACTCTATCATAATCTAATATATGGCTCATCATTAGCGTTCATCTATAATCCTATCTATAGCCTATCATAGGCCAATCCATTATGCTCTATCATAGATCTAAGCTATACTCTTATCATAAACTCATCTATAACCTATTCATAAGCCTGATCATAAACTCTATCATTACTCTATTCATTAGCTCTATCTATCAACTCTTATTCATATTGCTTCTATCAATCTGCCTATCATAACTCTTCATTCTAAGCTCTAGCAATAATCTATCAGATGATCTCTACATAACTCATCAGTGAGCTCTATTCAAGCGCTTATCATAGCTTCTATATCAACAATATCATTGAGCTTCTATCTTATATGCTCTATCATAGCTCTATTCATATCTGCTACAATAACTGGTTTTTTGATTACTCATCATAACTCTTATCATCATATATTCTTATCATAGCTCTATCATAGCTCTATCATAACCTATCATTAGCTCTAACATATGCCTATGCTATATACTCTACATTGATAGCTCTAATCATAGCTCTAGTTCATAATCTCTATCATAACTGCTAATCAATTATACATCATAGCTCTATCTATGAACTCTATTCATTATGACTTCTATCATAGCTCTATCTATATCACTCTATCATAGATACTCTTCACCATGCTTGCTATCTATTAGCTCTAATCATAACTCTATCATAACTCTATATTCAATAATCTCATTCAATTACTTCTATCATGAACCTATCATTAACATCTTCAAGCTTTATACATTAGCTCTAAGTCATAACTCCTATTTCATAGCCATCATCAGCTCTATCAAAGCTCTATCATATCTCTATCAATTAACTCTTATCATAACTCTATTCATAACTCATCAGTTATGCTCTATTTCATTAGCTCTAGCATAACTCATTCATAACTTCATCACCAACTCTATCATTAACTCTATCAATCGCTCGATCTATGAACTCTATCATAACTCACTATTAGCTCATCATTAGCTCCATCTAGCCTTCATAACTCTATCAAACTCTATCATAACTCGATCAAACTATCATAGCTCTATCTAAGCTCTTATCATTAACTCTATTCATAGCCTATTCATAACTCATCTTATTAACTCTATCATAGCCTAATCTATTAGCTCTACATAAGCTCTATCAATGCTCTTATCATAACGCTATCATAAGCTCTATCAAACCTATCATAACGTTCTATCATAACTCTATACATAACTCTATCATAACTCATTCAGAGCTCTTATCATTTAGCTCTTAGTTCATAACTCGATCATAGGCTCTATCATAGGCTCTATCATAACTCTATCATAGCTCTATCATTAACTCTATCATAACTCTATCATAACTCTATCATAGCTCTATCATTAGCTCTATATAAACTCTACTTCATAGCTCCTATCATAACTCTATCATTATGCTCTTTCTATAAATCTATCATATACTCTATCATTAGCTCTATCATAGCTCTATCATAAACTATATTCATAACTTATCATAGCTCTATTTCATAACTTCTATCCATAGCTCTATCATAACTCTATTCATAACTATATCATAACACTATCATAACTCTATCATAACTAATCATAGATTATTCATTACGCTATCATTAGCTTTATCTATAATCCATCAGTTAGCTCTTACCTATACGTCTTCGCTAATACTTGCTATCATGAACTCTTACCTCCATAGCTCTATCATAACTCTATCATAGCCTCTATCATAACTCTATCATAACTCTATCATAGCTCTATCATAACTCTACATAAGCTCTATCCTAACTCTATCCTAAAATAACGTCTATCAATGCTCTATCATAAGCTCATCGATAGCTCTACCCCAAACCCCCTCATCTAACTCTATCATAACTCTATCATAGCCTATCAATAACTCTATCAAATAGCATCTATCCAACTCTATCCTAGACTTATCATAGACTATCATAGCTCATCATAGCTCTAGTCATACCACCAATAGCTCTATCATAGCCTAATCCTAACTCTATCCTAACTCTATCATAACTCATCATAGCTCTATCATAGCGTCTATCATAGCTCTACATAGGCTCTAATCATAGCTCTATCATAACTCTATCATAACTCTATCATAGCTCTATCATAACTCTATCATAACCTCTATCTTAGCTCTACATATATCTATCAAACTCTATCATAGCTCTATCATAACTCTTATCATAAACATAGTCTGATGTAGCTCTATCAGAGCTCTATCATAGCTACTATCGATAGCCGTACATAACTCTATCATAACTCTATCAAGGCTCTATCATTACTCTATCAATGCTTCTATCATAATCTATCATGAACTCATCATAGCTGGCTATCATAACCTATGATAACTGCATCATGTAGCTTCTATCATAAACGCATCAGAAGCTCTACCATAGCTCCACAATAGAATCTATCATAATCTACATAGGCTCTAGTCAAAACCACATAAACTCTGATCATAACGCTATCATGACTCTCTATCATAACTCCTATCAATAGCTCTACATCAGCGTCACATAGATGCTCTATCATAACTACTATCAGCTTATCACAACTCTATCGACAGGCTCATCACAGCTTCTATCATAGCTCTAATCAGAGCTCTACTATAGCTCTATCATAGCTCTATCAACGCTATCAAGCTCTATCAGAGCTCTATGATGGACACTGCGATCATAGCTCTATCATAACCGTAGGACATGAGCTCTATCAATAGCTCTATCATCAACTCAATCCAAGCTCTATCAGACTCTATCATGATCTCATCATACTGCTATCAGACTCTATCATAGCTCAGCAAACTCGATCATGAATCTCTATCATGAGCTCTATCATAGGACTCGTAGGTCATATACTCTATCATAACTGCTATCATCCTAGTCATAACTCTAGTCATAAAGCCCTTCATAACTCATCGATAGCTCTAGTCATAATCTATCATGACCTATCATAAACCTAGAAACTCTATCATCAGCCATCATAGACTCTATCATAACTCCATCAATAGGCTCGATGCGATATACTCTATCAGCCTATCTATGGAGCTCTACATAAACTCTACTCATAGCTCTAATCAAATAACTCGAATCAAGCTCTATCCATTAACTCTATCATAGCTCTATTCAAATCCGAACTATCATAGCTCTATCATAACGGGGAAACCTAATCATGACTCATCAAGCTCTAGTCATAGTTCTAATCATACCTCTATCAGAACGCATCATAGCTCTATCATAACTCTACTCATAGCTCATCCATAGCTCATCATAACCTATCATACCTATCATAACCGATCATAGCTCTATCATAACTCTATCATAGCTCTCGAGAACTCTATCATAGCTCTATCATAACTCTATCAACACTATCAATAGCTCTACAAGCTCTATCATAACTCTATCATAGCTCTATCATTACGCCTAGTCATAACTCTATCATAACTCTATCATAGCTCTAATAATAAAACTCTATCAAGCTCTATCATAGCTCTATCATAACTCTATCATAACTGCTGTCATAACTCTATCAACAACTCTATCAAACTCTAATCACTGCATCGATAACTCTATCAAAACTCTATCATAACTCTATCATAGTCTATCATAACGTCTATCATAGCTCTATCAATCTATCATAGCTCCTATCAAACTCTAATCATTAACGCTATCATAGCTATCATAGTCATCATCAGCTCTCTCATAACCATCATAGCTCTATCATAACTATAATCATAGCGCTATCATAGCTCTATCAAACCTATCATACGTCTATCATATACTCTATCATAGCTCACATAACTCTATCAGCTCCTAATCATAACTCTACAATAAGGCTCACATAACTCTTATCCAAACCATCAAAGCTCTATCATAAGCTCTATCATACTCTAATCCATAAACTCTACATAACACATCCAAACATATCATACCTAAATCATAACTCATCAATAAACTCTATCATAATTCTATCATAGCAGTGAGAACTAGAAGGAAGAAACGTTTGAAAATGTTTTTAGTTCCAAGAGTCTTCGGAGCTATTGAGCAGGCCGGATTTATGTAAAAGGGCCGCGGGCTAACGTTTTTTCAAGGTCCCCGCCATATCTAATTCTCGGATTCTCTCTCCTAACAATTAAAGGTATTATGTGAAGATTTTTTTTTATTTGAAGCATCCAAATAAAAAAAAAAAAAAACAGTTAACATAATACTCCACATTAAGGTCGTGCCCTCTATGAAGAACCTTGCTAGCTGCAACTGGTGGGGGGACACATTAAAAAGGGGTAGTTGAGGTTCCGCCCTCCTTGAGTTTTTATTTTCATTTTAACATGGTGCAATTGGGTCATCTCATGCATTATCTGACCATTAGGTACAGCATTTTTTCCCATTGTGCCCAAAAGTGAAAAGACTCAGACCTTGTTGTTGTTGAAGCTGGTTGAGAGCAGGTTTAGTTATCTGAATAAAGGCGCCTTACAATTGATGGAGTCTGCAAAAGAAGAGAGAAACGATTTGACAACACCCACGAGTCATGCATGTTTTTCCTTATCCATGGCCCTTAACCTTGTTGCAAAAAGTGACAAAAGCCACAAAAAATGAGATGAAAAGGGATCAAGTAATAAAAAAGAACACAACAAAAAACTACTTTTAAAAAAAAAAAAATTGCATCAAAAGAGCGCAAAAAACGTGCTGAAAAGAACAAAAACACAGCAAAAAAGCGACAAAAACACAACTAAAGAAGCGATGAAAAAGCAACAAAAAAGAAGGTGACACAAAGAAAAAAAATTGAAACAAAAGAAGCGTACGACACTTTTTTGCTAGGAAAGCCTCAAAGTGTTACAAGCTCACGCCCATCACTACAAAAGAAGCTGTCACCTGGCCTATACCTTGGCTCTTGTCGAAAACTTTAAATTTGGTAAAACGAGCAGAAGAAAATGCCTCGCGGTAAGTTAAAATAACTTTGTGAAAAAAGCTTCAAATTAATGTTTGATCCATTGAATTTAATCAGGTTATGATCAAGACAAAGCACACAAGATAGATCATAATTGACAACAAGTCTGAGTTGTAAAGAGATGAATAATGAATACATGAAAGCATACTCTCACTCACTCATAAAACCCGCTTACTCACTCAGAAACTCTCACTCACTGTTTACAAGCGTTCATATCACAGTCATTCAGTCCACAGGTTTGAGTGAAGAAATATTATTATAATAAAAAAAAACATACTTCAGTATTACTTCAAACTAACACCAGACAACTCAAAACTGTTAAGAGGAGAAAAGCTGCTACTGCTTAGTTTGGGAAAGATGTCCTCTCCAATAAAGAAAGCCGACTCCAGCCAATAGAGCGGCTAAGTAACCTTGGTCTGGAGCCGTGGAGACGGTCATGGTTTTTGTTCTGGACGCTTAAAAACACAGAGCCCCTGCACCGGTGGTCCGGTAAACCCCGGATTCTGGACGAGAACCGGACCTGAGACATCGGACCGGATAAGTTAAAACAAATGTATACATGTTAATGATATGGATACATCCAGAGGCCCAGATTACCATTGTTCCAAAGCGCACTTGAATAGAGCTGTTTCTCTGAATGTCTCGTTGAAACGCTAATAACACACCCCGCTCCATTCCACCTCACAGTCAACAGCGGCCCGTCAGACTCTCTCTCAGGACCTGATCACTCAACTGAATCTGTCCTAGACAGATATCTCTGACTTACTCATATATGTTGCTCTACTGTTCCATCCGTCAGTTCAGTTCCTTTTGCTGTGTTTGATCCAAGTGATCTCTGCGAATATTGCTGTGAAAAAGTTCCCTCTGTGGTGGTTCGAGCTGGTTGTTGGGCTCAAAGCAGTGTGACGTTGCGTGGGTCAACTGGTGTTGGGCTCAAGCTAGTGTGACGTTGGTGGGTCAGCTGGTGTTGGGTCTCAGAGCCATTGTGACGTTGGTCATCCTCCTCCAGACATGAGCTTTAAGTTTGTCCCTGAGTCTCTGAAATCGGCTCTGGTCACCGTCCTTGAAAGCAGCGGGGGAACCTGTGCTGAATCCTGGTGCCGTCTTGAGCCTGTGACCAGTGAAGACAGAGCTCGTATAAACGGTCCAGCTCAAGATTTCCTCTTCACTTCAAGTCACTCCCGCTTGCATTTGTCCTGGAAGCTTGTTGGACTGTTTCATTGGGTTTGCTCCCGGAGCGGGATCGCTGCTCCACTCAGAAGCGCTTTCGTCCAGGAGAAGGCCATCCGTGAAGTTGTCCCACTGCGCTGCACTGCTGCTGGGCAGAGCGGCGATGTCCTGGGCCTCCTGTGGAAGCCTTCAGGTCTGTCCTTTGAACTGGAGCTGTGAAGCACTGTTCCTGCTCTGGGGCTCTCTCCAAAGGCTGAGGACACAGTGGCCCTTGTGTTGCTTCCACAGAGCAGAGTAGCAAATACTCTGGTCGGTGCGGCAGAACATCTTCTTCACTCGTCGGTTGAGACGCAGAATTTTGCCTGCAGTTGGTCAGAGGGCGCCACCAGCTGGTGTTCTAAAAGCGCTGCAGCTTCAATAAATGAGAGGCTGGCAGTGGCTCCACAGTAATGAGCCACACACTGCAGACAGGATTACGCTTTCAGCTTTCCTCCCAGTGCAACGTCAGAGGCACATCCTGACTCACAGCATCGCAGCGGTCAGCAGGGGGCCGCTGTAGGCCAGCTTTCTCGCCGCTCCACTAAACCTGCAACATAGTTGTTTTGACCAGAACTAACGTGGCCTGGGGCTGAAGCTCTCTCTGCATTCAGACAGCGCTGTAAACAGTGCTCTCATCCTCTTGGTCCAGGGTGGTTTCACACACTTCATGCAGTAGCTGTGTCCACAGGAATAGTCACTGGATCCTTCAGTAAATCCAAACAGATGGGACAAGTCAAGTCCTCTTGGTCCACGGCTTTTCTTTTCTGCGCCATTTCTCTCTCGACAACAGCCTGAGTCTGACTTTAGAGAGTGTGTGAGAGGGAGGAGGAACCAGGAAGCTCAGAGCGAGGCGGAGAGTGACTGAGGAGGGGCAGAAAACTGATGAGTCACCGCTCAAACATGTGAAGTCTATGTGAAAAGTACAGCTTTATCTGAGATCACTGCAGAACACTTGACCAATGTCCAACAACTGACAGACATTAAGTCCACAGTTAATGTCTAACAGTTTGCAGACGACACTTGTGCCCAATCGTATTGACAGAGGAGTCGAGTGTCAGAGAGAGAAGTGTTTAAACCAGACAGACGGGTTGGTTCAGCTGCTTCAAATCAGTAAAATGGAAACACATGACAAAGCTCTGCAACACTGCAATCAGTGAAAGTCAGAAAAGTACTTTTACTTTGGGACTTGGAATGAGCTCATCCTGGAGAAATAGATCATGTATCAACTCAAAGAAATAACATGTAGCTTCCTCTTTAAACATAGGGATAGGGATTTTCACAATAAAAGCACTGTAATGAGACTAAGTGGGGACATATTAGTAGTAGTGGCTCTTGTTTAGTTTTGAATAAAATAATTATAAGTAAAAAAATCAGTAAAATCTAAAATGTTGCCTTGTTTTTTGGGTTCAAAGCTGAATAAATCAGGCTGGGAATTAGTTATTCAAAAATGTAAGTGTGGAGTCTGTAGGAGCTAAAGTGGAACAAAAACTCATTTAGAGAAAACCAGCTCTAAAGTTTTGTACCAAGTGAGACACATTCCTCTGCTCTCTCGTACCGGGCGCCTCCCTGAAGGAAATGCCCATATTTGGATTATAGCGTCATGGCGGAGCCTTCAGGACACGTGGACGGGGAGGCGGCGTGCGAGGGGCGGTAACAGAAAGAACCAAAGCTAGAGCAGTGGGGTGTTTATAGTTTAGGGCTGGCGCCATCTAGCGGTGAGTCCAGCCTGCTACATCATGTTTCTGTTTAATGCAGCTCTGAGTCACTCCTCTCACTGGTCCATGATCTGAGTGAGTGACAGGTCACGAGTTAAACCTTTGGGAACTAAGTCACTAACCTCCTTATTTTTGTTCTAGGCGGTGGCTGACTGTGAACATGGAATTTTATATATCAGAAAACTGAATTCTTGCCTTAGAATGTTTTGGGTTTTTTGACGTATTCCATTAGTTTGATTTGCAGTTGTGCATAAGACTGTAATGTGGCATATGATTAAAAACATGATTAATTACTAATAAGAAATGAAAACCTTAAATCTCTGCTTGTGTTAAGCTTTAAAGACCTTGTGTGGTAACTGATTCTCTCTCCCATCACTCAGTGGAGACGAGGCTCATGATTTTACAATCCCACTCTGCAATGTGACGTCTACAAATCTTATACGATCAAAAGATTGCACAGTGTTCACCAAGTCTATTTTAGTCGACGAAAACTCAAAAGGTTCTAGTCAAGTAAAAAAAGGATTTAAGTTTTATAGCATATTAACAAATTAATTTAATTCAATTGAACCATCCAACTTCTTCCACTTGTCCTTTCCGGGCCGTGCAGCAGCAGCAGCCCCATAGCGCCCTCCTGCAGGTGTAGGCCTCTTGATTCTACCTGGCCTGTGGGTCGCTCATAAGAGGCTTCTGAACCGCTGTTTGTCTGACCCAAAAACTAGGATCATTTCCACTGGAGCCCCTGCAGGGCACAGAGCTGCAGGCTCATTCAGACTCAAACCCCTGCACCACGTTAAGGAACAGGCCAGTGTTTTTCCAGACTGAGATCTGTTCTTACCTGAGCTTAGACGAGTGGATTCGTACCGGTCTGGTCTTTGTGCGTGCGCTCAGTCACACAAATTGTTAGCGTTTAGCCTCTCAAGCAAAGGTATAGCTCCAAACAGGGGTGAAGTTAGAAGCTACAAAGCTCTTCCATGTTTCCCCTATTTAAGTACGATTACATAAAAGTTACACAATCCAAGTCTAGTTGCACAAAATTAAACATGATGATTTTCTAAGCGGATAAAAAGAGGAACTATTGCTGGGTTTCAGGTTCTAGAATGTGATGATGTCACTGGACCCAGCGGGGGCAGGAGCCAGTTTTTCCTATTACTGCATTACACTTTCACAAGTCGTATCTAAAAGAAATGTATGAATTACAAATATTATCATTAATATCAGTCACTGGGTCCATGATCTCTCTGTACAAGACCAAGCATTTACTAAAAACAAAATAATTTCCCTCCATATAATAGTATTGACCTTTAGAACGCTGTGATGTCACTGAAACCCAGCTATATTGTAAGGCGTAATAACACCTGGAACACACAGTAATCCAAAGCACAAAGACCAGACAGGTACGCATCAACTCGTCTAAACTCAGGTAAGAACAGATTTCAATCTGGAAAAACACTGGCCTGTAACTTTAAGGTGGGGGTTCCATGTGGACTGAGGTGACAGCTGCATAAGTTTTGTCAGATTCCTCCACAAAAGTCATTGCTTTCCCCAAAAGCGTCTCCTCGTCCTCTGATCGTCGCTTTGAGAGTTTTATATTCAGCGCCGTATGGACATTCCTTCATCCACATGTCTTCTGTGTTCAGACGGTGATTAAAACTGTCCTGTGACCTGTCGCTCTGTGTCTCGTGTAGTGAGTCTGTTCTGCTCCAGCTCTGGTTACAAACGACTCTGTAACATTTCCTCTCATCGTGTTTTAGTCAAAAAGCTGTTTGTGTCTCGTTACGTTATCGACTTTAAAAAAACAACTCTGCTGCAAAAGAAAGAAAGATCAACATGCAAATAGTTCATCATTTGCCTGATGGGTTAAAGCAAAACGAGCTTGAGGCAGACTGGCAGGAGTGTGGCGGCCAGTGAATAACAGCTCCTCCTCACGACTCGCCTCAGACCTCAGAGTGAGAGACCCTCTGCTCCAGCCCAGGTCCTGTGGGTGATTTGTAGTTTAGTCCGTGTTCTCTCCGCCTCAGCAGAGCCAAAGTCACGCGTGTTTCATTGTAATGTATTTACAGACGTGATGATGGATTTGTGTCGTCCGTGCTCCGCCGCGTCTCTGTCCACGCGACGCCTTTTCAATTCAACTCAATCAACGAGAAAATGGATCTGCAGCCAAGTGGATCATTTATACAGAAACACGACCTGGAGACGCATTTATATCTCAGAATAACAAGTGTCGACTTCAGGAGCTGCAGGTGAGAACACAGACCTCTGAGTGTTAACAAACAGCACAAACTCTTAACCGTGATTAGTGTCTGACGTTTTGACGCTTTGAGACAGAGATTTATCCAGGAAGTAACTCTTACTTTTTTATAATGAAACTTGACTAAAACGGTCACATTTAGAAATGACTTAAATGTGACTAAAATAAAAGCATTTTCGTCCTAGAGATTAGTGAAGGCGAGAGCGTTCAAGATGGATTCTCTATTTGCAGGCGAGGTAAGAAGGATGTATCCGGTGAAGCCGTGGATAGGAGGTGCAGGTGGGATCCTCACAGGAAAATTAGTCTTCCAGGTTGAATAGACAACTCTACACTTGACGTCACAAAGCGAGACAAACACATTAATGGTTGCCCGGCCTGCCAAACTACATTTATCAACGACAAAGACATGTAGGCTGATTCCGAAACCGTGAAATGGTAAGTGGTCTAACGCCAAACCGGATGTGCGTCAGCGTCCGCCATGATAAGTAGCCTCCGAATTGGGCTGTCAGTTAGGAAGGAGTTAGGGAAAAGGAGCCTCCATGCTAACTATCATAGCCACTTTAGCATAGGAGCTTCTGATGCTAACTCACTGGCGATTAGGAGCCATGTGCCATCCATAAGCCACCGCGCCAGATGCCCGCCCCCTCGCCCCACCCTCGAGTGATTCTTCATGCTTTGATTGACAGGTGCACAATTCATTTAAAAAATATATGTAAGAGATTCTGCACAAGCCAAACTTGTGACGAAATACATGTTGGACACTATGTTGTTGCATATGCACTACAGTAGGTGGCTAGTTCACTAACTGCATAGAGATCTAACAGTTGAGCCCATGAAAGGTTAAGGATTAGTTGCTAGAGTTAGGACTTAGAGGCTATCATTTAAGGGTTTCGGAATCAGCCTTAGTCTGGGAGCGAGAGCTCAGATATTTCCCGGTTGGCGTGATTGACAGACAGGATCAACCAATGAGAGAAACGCTGGATATGACGCAGGAACAAGCGGCAGGAAACCTTCTCAGTAAACATTAAACAAGGAAGGGATGGCATGTCTGCAAGTACAAGGAAGATGATTGGTCCGATACGGGTAAAACCAGGAAATGACTGACTCTGAGCAGCTGAGGCGATTCTTGTTTTGAACAGAAAGGAGGAGCGTCTGGCTGGACAGTCAGTTTACGTGTGTTGACTCACATTTAGGTGACGTGTATCATACAGGAGTTGGTCGTCACTTAGCGAAGCCGCAAGATCTTGGTGAGATGAGCCTCTGCTGTTTGGGGCCTTTCGATTACATCGTTGTTGCTTCCTCGATAACTCCACATCTGAGAGCATCCGTATCGTTATTCTCAGGACCTGCTCCTCTTTATCTGCTCTCATGTTGAAAGTAAATATGAGCTCCGTTTTCTCTGTTTTTTCTCTTTCCAATTGTGTCATGTTGTTGCGGATCTTCCTATTCTTCTTTCAACTTGCACTGTCGCTAAACTAAGGCCCATGTCTCCACCTACTGTATCGTGCTGATTTCCTTGGAGTTTGAACACGGTTTGTTGCAGAAAACTTACGAAAACTGACTGGCAAAATAAGCGCTTGTTTGACCGGCTTAGCGCCGATCTTCTTTTAGCTACTGTGAAAGACATTATTAGCGCCTAGTCTTCATGTCACAGAACCATTATTTACATTTCGTCGCTGAAAACATCAGAAATTTTAGCCATTTTTATATGAAAACAAAAATATTGACGCCAGTAAGCAAAAGGTTCAAATCGATATCTTTACGTGTTTTTCTCTTTTCTCCTGCAGCGTCTCGTCTTCATAGTCTGATAGAAATAAAAGTGAGCAGTTCATCACAGTGGAACATATACAGTATATATATAAAAGACGGCACTAAAGACCAAACAATCGTCTAAACCTGATCATAAATGAAAATAACCCACGGGGAAACGATTTAAAGATCAGAGCGTTTCCTCTTCAGTCTGTCTCTGACACAATGAGGTCGTCTCCACAGTGTCGGTGAAGATCAGCTCAAAGCGTCCGCCCTCGGAGGTCACGGTTTCAGGAACGTTAGACTTTTCTCCTGAAGCCGGAGCAGGTCTTTGTGTCCGACAGACGGAGGATCGAGTTTTCGACAGTTCAAAAGAGCCTCAGTGACACCGTGGGTTTGATCCTTTACTTTCATTTGTCGACGGCGGCTCAGGTTCAGGATTATCTCTGTGAAAGGAGGAAACTGCAGTGATGCCACGTCGAGGAGGAGCTCAGATTCATCACGCCGCCTGCAGGAGACACTAAAGACTTTGACTCTATAGTTAGAATCTTCCACAAAGGAACAGACCGTGTTTGTATTACGGAGAAGGAGAGTTACTGTTCCTGCTTCAGTCAGAAGGTTCCAGGTTCCGTCCCCGGGTGGATAATGGATGTTCTCCTAGTGTCTGTCCAGCTCTACTCCTGGTTCACACATAACGCTGCAGGTGAACAGGGAAACACATTAAATGCAGAGATATCACTTTGAAACTTCTGCTGAACATCACGGATACAAATATGAGGAAAACATGTATTTCAAGTTTTCTGTCATTTCATGTTTTCAGATAAAAATGGCCAAAATTGCCGATATTTTCACTGACGAAATCTACATAATGGACAGAGCCAGGTTTAAATGTATGGTCTCATTTGTGACATATAAGTAATAAAGACTTGGATCTTGTTTAGTTTTTGAATAAACTAATGAGATATTAAAAATCCCTCTGAAAAACTCTTTAAAATCTTGTTAAACCAAAGCCTGTGAAGTTTAAAGTCTGTAGGAGCGACTAAAGTGGAACAAAAACCTCATTGTGAGAAAACCAGCCCTAAAGTTTTTTGTTCCTTAAGTTTTTAGATCGTTCACATTAGTCTCACTAACTTCTAACTTCTAACTCTCTGATTGGTTAATACGTTGCTGTAGATACTGGCTGTAATATTTACCTCCCAGCATGCACCTGTGCCTCGGCCTGTCCAGTGTAAATTAAACCACGTGTTCTGATTTAAGCCGGGATCTCGAATCAGCCTGATCCACACGTCTTTGGAAAGAAGAAGGTAAAGCCTGGATTCTGGACTGAAGGTTCTCCTCCGCCACTAAAACATGTACACTAGGCTGGGACCAATGGGTGAGGAGCGTGCTTCTCTTTGGTCCTCATGGAGCTGACATTGCTGTAATACCACCCCAGGGTTCTTATGAGCACTTTGACCTCCCAGGCTCTGGCTCCAAAGAGTTTTATTTTTCTAAAACTGGCTGTGACCCATGTGACACCGCACTGTTCCTCTACATCAGCTCGTAGCTTTGTAAGGAACAGGCTTTGTAGGAGGAGACCGAGCAGCCATGTCAGTTCCACAGACGACGCGGGATCAGTGAATGAGGCTGAATTGGACTCGCTGATCTCTGTTTAATGTATTAAGTCTATGGCCGGGACGAGGCTGTGTGAGGGAATCAGAGTAAATGTGTCTGTGAAATAAAGTCCGTCCTAGCCTGGTTTTACCATCCCCTCGTACTCATTTCGTTTCGTACAGAGGGTCTGGACTTTCTCAATTGAGCTCCGTTTACAGGTGGGAGGGGTGAACTCCGTTTAAAGTTTGAAACGATTGGATCTGATTTTATCCAATCACTAGCGTTTGGTTGTGACGTATGTTATGCGCCCGAGTGAGTGACGCAAGCTACAGTATCATAACTCTTGGGGGCAGCCTTGTGCATTCCTGCATACAGCCTGCCGGAAATTTCAAGAAGAAGAAGTGACGCTTACAGGAAGTTGTATCCGAGAGAGAAATGTGGTTTTGGAGACGAAGATGGCTGTGAACGATAGCTGCAGGCTTTGCGAGACAAATTTAAGAGTTGGTGGAGTTATTGGAAACAGCAAATTAGTATTTGAAAAGAAGGAAGACAATATAGCATCGCAGTTGCTAAAGCTCGGTTTGATCATTGACAAGACACCGCTTCGTTCTTACCGAGTCTGCCGAAAATGCTGCAATACTATCTCGAGGCTACTGCCGATAATGAAGTGTTGCAGAAATGGAAAGTTGCGGAGACAGCAGCTGTTGTGGAGACATGTCCGGCTTCTAGCTCCATCGACAAAAGAGACCGGGAGCCCACCCCTTCCAAAACACCAAGACAAGTGAAGAAATCCAGAAGATCAACTGATTTGCCATTGCCAACAAGAAGCAGTGTGACCGAGGTAGGGAAAGTAACGAAACGCAATAAATTGTTTGTCAGTGTCTGCCAGTCTGATGGCTGTTTTTATGTATTACAGTCAAGCATCCTCCATAAATTGGTAACAATAGCGTAATTTAAGTTAAGTAATTATATCGCTGATATAAAAGAACCTCTACAGTGCAACTTTTCCCCTCCCCCTCATGGCAAAATCAAGTTGTGTGAACTGCTAGTTTCTGCCTCTAGTAGGCCAAGGTAGCAGGACGTTAGAAGCAGTGCTGGCTACTTGCACTGATTATGTTTATTTACACTCCCAACACTTTTACAGTACTACTACATAATGCTAACGTCTAAGCTGGACCTACATTGGTGGCTGGTATGTTTGGGTTTGGTGTTACAAAGGTAGTAATAAGAATAAATAAATAAAAAGTGATCAAAAAGGTGTATCTTATGTGCAATGATAAACAGTATAGGTATACAATATACAGTCGCAGTATAGAAACGGTGGAGACAATATTGTACAGCACAGTAGCTGTATATTTGCAGTGATAAACAGTATAAGTACAGTATCAGTATAAGTACATGTTGATAAACAATATAAGTCTAGTAACAGTATATAGTGATAGACAACAGTGTAGCAGCAAGTCACCTGGTTGAATGAGCAATGATATACCTCAAGTGGCTGAGGTTGATGTGGTTAAGTCGAAGACACCTCCCCGCTTTCAGCCCACCATAGACCTACTATATCTCTGGCAGTTGTACCATGTCTGTGATAAACCTAATGTATTTCTTATCATCCATTGCTACCTTTTGTTTTCAGATTGTGATCACCTATGACAATCAAAAGAAGACGATATTATGTCAACCTGACATAGCGGGGATTGTGGAGAATTTGGCAAAGCAGAAGTTTGCCTCAGCTGCCAATCTCATTGCACGCAATCGTCAAGTAATGGACCATTTACAAGACGGTGTATTGGAGGTAGTGGAGGCTGACTGTGTGACCCTCTGTAACCAGCAGAACCATTTCATGCTGTGGAGGTCAAGTGCTCTTGATCTCCAATCATTTTCATTCCAAGAGTTGCATGATGACCTGAAGCGGCTTGCACCATTCTTGTTCAGTTTATTTTCAAAAATAGCAAAAATTCCATTCCGCACATTTGTGCTGCAGCCTCCGTCGCCTTACGGGGAAGAGAACCCCGTTTATCTGCTCTGGCATATTATGTGAACTCTGTGTTGTTGTATGGAGGGGCAAAAAAGGCAGCTTTCCAGCGACTGGCCAAACTGGGCATCTGTACAATTCACAGCAATGTAATTTGCAAGCAAAAAGAAATCACCCAGTACTGCATGTCCCCAATGAAGTCGATGAAACAGGACTTGGAGTCGTTTTGACTCATAGGACTGTTCCAAACATCCTTGAGGACCTGTCCTTATCAAGTGAGTTAGTAACACTGTTTATGTATATGTTCATTATGTTTTAAACCCACAATTTCAACTGTAGTCTTTTTATTTTCCTAAAGACACTGCAACATGCACCGCCACAAAGACCACCCCAACAACAAGCACTGCCAAAAGCAAGGACGTGGATGCCCTGGACATATTCACTTTTAGTGGACTGTCAAATGAAGACCTGGCTGATTTGGGTGTTGCTCCATTGTCTCCTACAGCCCATCCAACCTCTCCAACACCTCCAACTTACTCTATAATATTTGACAATCTGGACTTTTACATGCAGACACATCATCAGTCCATCAGTCACACAAACAAGTCCATACACTGGATCAATCACATGTGTGTCATCGACAGAGTCAACTCACTCCACATGGACGAACATAAACCAGCAAATACTTTGTGCAGTTATGATATCGGGCAGTCGCTTCCTGGACCTGACACGCAAGACAGTTTGCGAATAGAATATGTTGTGTTGGGAAGCCGTATCCTGACACGTTATATGGAGGCATTCAAGACCTTATCGAGTGTAGTTGTTCACCACATCCCCCACAAGTTCTCTGAAGAGATGGCCCGGCCTCAACAGATGTATGTTTCAGACTTCTTCCACTATCAAATTAACTATCATTGTGTATTATCACAATGCAAATTGTAGATGAAATGCATGTCCAATTACTTCAGGATATTGTTTCGCTCGCTGACCCTTTCTTTAACATTGCATTTTTAACTACAGTACCCACTTGGACTTCTACTCAAGGATGAGACTCACACTGCTGACTTGGTGGATGTGCTCCAGCATTTTCAGCGAGAGTAAATATCAATGTTATTCAATATTAGCTTCCTCAGTTCCGAAAAAAGATTTAGAGTTATCCATTGATTTAAGGTGCAGGATTATTAAAAGTTAAGTTTTCTTCTGAGCGTAATGTAAATGCATGTAAAAAAAAGGGATTTGGTAAATTGATAATTCAACTCTTTTTCTCTTTAGGTATGTGCCAAGATGCCCTAATGGACTGCACAAGATTTTGGTCGGGGGTGACCGACTTACGGAGGGAAATTGCCGGAATGCACAGTTGATGTTTGCAGAAGGAGTGAGTGAGGAGGAGCGTCTGGAGGGGCTCGTTTTAAATTTGAAGACTGGCATGCCATCCGTAATCTCTTTGAGGTTTGTATGCTATTAATGAACTACAAGCGCAATCTTACACTTGCAGTCATCAAGTAAAAATTGACTTTCAGTTGTAGCTGTTATGCTATTAATGCTGTCTGTTATGTTTTCTTACAACTTTTTCAAAGACTATTTGATTTAAATATTTGTCACAGATATATCATCACATCTTCTTCAAAGAAGCATCTGCAAAAGACCACAGTACACTCCTCGCCAACATGAATCTCTTGAGGTACTTGATCACTAAAGATCAGAATTTTAATGTTTTCAGATTCATGTTCATTCCCGTTTATGAAACTGTACTCTCTCTCTCTCTCTGCATGTTCTCAAGGAGTGTAACCTTAAAGATGATCTTCGCCAACCATGACGTTGGCGTGGATGTATGAACTGTGTGCATGTCCAAGAAAGCATAGCCACCATGAATTCGGCTGCTTTCCATCGGGGCCGTAAGGGAATGGGGTTAGTACCAGTAACTACTTAGCCTGGCCTTAGCCATCAGTAAACTCCGATCATTATCAGAGTACGAGGGTATGGTGAGACCAGGCTAGTAATTTCTGGTAATACTAACTATGTAACGCCTTCATGAATTACTGGAAATAGCATTGCTGCAAACAGGTGAGGGGTCATTTGAGTGTCAAGAATTTGCATAAAGCACATGTTACATAATAATGAGATTCATGAGTTCATGAGTTTTTAACAGACAGTATAATAATGATGGACTAACAGTAGCCTACTACTTCTTGAAATCATAATGAACTGGGGACTGGCTCCGGAAGTACTTTTCTTAATGGACTTAACATGTTAACTTTTTGGCTCCTTTTTAAGTCATTATTGGACACAGACTTGTCATTATTTCCTTCACGTGTTTGTCTCAACATGCTCTACATTGTCCAAATTTGTTTGTTAGTATGTTCATTTTAATCTTTGCCCGATTCCTGATAATGGAGCTGGCTCAAAACCTACACAGCTAGCACAGCAGAGCTTCGTTGGCCCGCTCTGATTGCTATGGGGAAAGCTACGTCCATTGTTAATATACTGTCTATGGTTGTAACATAAATGAATTTATACACATTTGATTTGATACATACATGAATTAATTTTACTTTCTTTTGATGATGTCTGCTTGTACGTGTGTGCATGCGTGTTTCTGCGTGTGCTTTAGTTTAAATTTCACATTTGGTGTCTGGTTAAACACAATTTCCATCCTATGTGTAATGCTTGTTACATAGTGAATTGATATTACTTTAGACTTTCCAAATGAAATGTTGTTTCAGGTTTAATGTTTCATTGTTATAACTGGGGTTTTACTTACAGGTGCAGCAATGCCAAAAAAGGTCCACATAAGGCTTACAATGCATACAAACAGTTTGTGCAGATCGACACAACTGCACTTTTTCTGGCAGCAGCTATGGAACATTTCCAGTTGGGTGATGTCACAGGTTTGTATGTTACAATATTTGAAGTATATGATAATTGTTTTTGTTATACTGTTATAAAGTACTACAAATATCTTTCCAATATTTAACACTGCATGCACAATTAATAAGCAGGTCATATTTTGTTTTTGTTTTTTGTTTTGTTTTTCACCAAGAACCGTGGTCTTGGTCTTCACCCTCTTTTCTTTCCATTACATTTTCAGGCCTTTTATCTACTGAATCTGTCATTTTGTTGGTTTGTTTATGATCAACTTTTATACCACAGAGACCTCAGCCTCCAGACAGTTTTCAGAGAATGTTATTGTATTCTTTTTAGAAGAAAACAGTAATTTCAGTGTCGCCCGTGGATCTGTTTAGGGTTTAGAACATCAGGAAACCGCCATACACTTTAAACTAAACTGGATCCAAAATATCTCAAGATTGATCAAACAAAATGGAGCATGGTAGCTCTGTTGGACCTGGACAAGGTGCATTTAGGAGAAGGGGCCTTTAGCTAGGACTGCACCGGGCATAAAGCTCCACCCCAGCTCAGATACCAGTGAAGTGAAAGTGAGTCCTGGTGTGGGCTGGTATTAGATACCAACCCCAGATGAGTTACATAGATAATTTTTAATTGGAAATCCACCTCAAACTAAACTTCCAAACCTGCTTGTTTTGGAAGACACTCCTAAAGCAGTGGACAGGATACTGTGCATCTTTCAGGAAAACCTATGATTTCATTAAGATCGATGCTCCATCTCAAGCATTAGAGTCCTGACTCTCCTCAGCTGGTCTAAATCCAAATCAGATATACTAGGCGACACCAAAATGACAGAATTCCTACAAAGTAAATGAAATAATTCTCTGCAAAGTGTCAACAGGCTGTGGTCCCGTAAGTTGATAATAAACAAAATGCAATTGTCAGGATAAAAGGCCTGAAAGTGTTATGGGAAGATAAGTGTGTGAAAACACACACACGCACGCACGCACACACATATATGCAGGCACGCACACACACATATGCAGGCACGCACACACAAATAGATAACTGAAGTGGCTAATTTCTTTTTTTCATTGAATTGCATCATCATTTATTATAATAGATATTTTCAAATAATTTTGAAAGAAAGTGAAAACATGGCTAAAGAAATGCATATTCTGTTTTACGAATATTTTGAGTGGACCAAGACCACTATTTTTGTTGAAAAATCCATTCTAATGCTTAAAATTATGACTTGCTTAATAATTTGGCACTCCGTGTATATTATATCATTTGTTCATAGACACTACTGACGGAGTTGTGCCAGACCATGTTCGACAGGGCACCGAAGAGCAGAGAAGGACCTTGCTACATGACTCTGTGGCGGAGGTTGTTGACAAATTCCTGACATTCACAAACACTTTTGACCTGTCAGCTGCAGTGACTGATGCTGCCCAACGCACTGGCAAGGAGAAGCTTCCTTGCCGTCAGCCTGGTTGCCCAAGAGTGTACGTAAACAAAAAGAGCAGAGAGACCCATGAACAGAAAGTCCACCATCTTGTAGTGGCACCTATTACACCTGCCAAGCCTGCTTCCACAAGTCTGATGGACTACAAAAAACAGCATACAGAGGCAAGGCTTTACTTTGGTTTTCTGCTTTTGGATATGTTGGATGCTGTGAAAGAGGGAGATGGGGAGCGCTTGATTCGGCTTTACAAGGTGGCTCTACCCATTTACAAAGCTTACGGACATACTAAATATGCCTATAGCACTTTCCTTTTAACTGTCCAACTTAATTCCACTTTGTCCCCTCGGATTGCACATGACATTATGTGGAATAGATTCTGGAATAGCAAGGGTGGCAAAGGCAAGAACATACCTCTGGATCTCCATCTGGAACACCTGAACAATTTCCTTAAATCGTATTTGAGGAATAAAGGCAGCAACCTGACAGAGGACACGGCTACCAGGGTCAGCAAATCTGTTGGAGTGTTAAAAACAATGATGGACAAAGCAGACAGAGACCTGCAGCTATCCCGGCCCAGTGGTACCCACGTTGCAGCTGATGTTCAGAGTGATGTTTTAACCTTGCTTGAGGTGTTCCGGAAGACAGAAGTTTTCAAGGAACAACCAGGAAGACACTTTTCCGCATTCCCTAACTTCAATAGCAACATTCTGTCCAGGCTGGATTGGGAGGTTCTATATCAATGGATGCGTGGAAAGCTAAAGGAATGGAGGTCTGTAGCACTGTAATCATTGAAATTCAAGGTTTACACTGTAAACCAAAATGTAAATCTCAGGCTTGCTTGAAGTATGTCACATGTATATAGATGTTGTACATACACATTAGTTAAATAAACAAAACCTACAGTATATTGTGTATGCCTATTATTTTGTATGTCTTTTCTAGTTAACACCTTACTACAGAAGCCATAGTCTTGTACCTTGTTATATACTTGAATTAAGATCCTGCAAACATGTTTTGAAGATAATAATCAGGTTTATTAAGGACAGTTTTGGATTGTAGAAATGTACAAATGAGAAACTTTTCCAAAATATGCACAATGAGTAACCAACGATGTGAACACACAGAAGTCAATGAAACACTCATTGAAATTACTGCTCTGACTCTGAGCTACTAACATGGCTCCTGAGTTCATCATCATCATCATCAGCAGTGTCAAAATAGCCACTGTAATAAAGATCTGGCGCAGTGTAAGCCCCCCCTGAATCGGACGGCTGTTCTGCATGCTGATCTGCATCCACATCTCCAAACACATCACTTATGATATTTAAAATCTCCTTGGCATGCTCCAATCTGAAGACAGGAATGTTGGCAATGATGTATGACAGGTCAAATATAAACTGAGAGTGGTTCAATACACAGTCCACCAGTTGTTGACTGAATCCAGTGCCACAATTCAGGTGAGGTGAAGAGCCGAGTAGATGGAGTGATTAGGCTGGCCCTGTATCCATTCAGCAAATATGCAATCAAAGACTTGTCCTCTGCAGTCACGTGCCTAGATCTCAGGTTAACCGGCTTGCCCTGAATCTGTTCATAATCTGGGGTGGGTTCTTTGCATGTGCCAGATGAACAAGAGCAAACAGTATGACAGTAAGTACAACATAGATGGCCTGGTTCTACAAGGCTGGGTTCAGCCTCAAAATGTGAGAAAAGAATTTTCCTGAAACATGTATTGTGAAGAGCAAGCACTTCTTTTACCTCTTCCTCAGTCTTATAATTCTTTCCAGTGTTGTATATGATGCCATGAGCTGGCTGACCATTTCTCCCAGCCCTCCCCACCTGTTGTATTATGGACTCTAGGTCCCCTGGAACACCATACATCACCACATGTGAAACATTAGGGAAATTAAGGCCCATTCCTAAAGCTGTTGTTGCAACAACTACACGGCAATTCCCTTGCCCCCTCAGTGAAGCCAACACTCTGTCCTTGTTTTGGGGAGGGACTTGCTGTGAAACATACCTATCAGGAGGTTCTCCCTTTTATGCTCTTGATCACAGTCTACCCAGGCGTACTGTTGCAGTTCCCCCTTGAAGTAAGAAAAGACCCTCCCCACTGTTGTCATTTTTTGACAGTAAATAAGTACAGGCTGCATGGTTGAGCCCTTGTCCTTTACATGTTGCACAATCCAGTCTAAGCAGTTCAGTTCGTTGCTGGGCACATTGCGCAATCCAAGACGGATGTTGGTCTTGTTAGGGCTAGCGATGATGTGAACGGCACTGTCCATATGAAGTAGTCTAGTGACTCGGTTTCTGGATTTGATGTCAGCAGAGGCAGTCAACGCCAAGAAAGGTGTACCTGTCAGATAAATTAACTAAATTAAAATATATCACCCATCATTTACTTGAACAGTATTACTAATATAATGACATGTATTGTTGAAAGTGTGTATTTGTGTGTGGTTCTTCTGCCTGTGTCTTGCTCTTTAACACTAGCTGCAGTGCATGTACTGTGGTGTCTGACTTAAGATAACACTTTATTGTTCTCACAATGGAGAAATATACTTGTTACAACAGCACTTAAGACAGGATCACACAGGGGGGTGCATAACGTCAGGAAATGTGCATTCAAGAAGAAAATATTTTGCAAACAATTATAATACTGGAGTATGATAAAAAGAACTAAAGTAAAAAAAATCATAATTGTAAAATAAATAAATGTCTCTTAGAACCTATCAATAAAAAAATGTATAAACTGTGAAAAATACAATTGCACAGTGGGGTTGGTGGGGGAGCGGGGGGCTGAGAGTTAGTTACATTGTGTTTATTCTTCCGTGTTTTGTTTTTTTCTGGAACTATAAGATTGCAGCATTTTTCATGTCTCGGACTGCATGTTTTTTAACTTCCTTTTACTGAATACACAGTACGTTAGTAGCAGTTGAGTGTGACGCCTATGTACTAAACTTAAAATCTTAACAACTATGCACTGAATCCAGGGCACGGATTTGTTAACATGTCAAGCAGGAAAAACACAGAAGACATTCAACCCACCTTCCTTCATGATGGATCTCAGCTCACCAAGTTTTGAAAAACTCTCTCGGAATGGTGACTCGCCTTTGGACGCTTCACCCCTGAGACAAAAGAAACGGAATGCAAAATTGTCATCAAGCAACGATTGAGTATGAAAAAAAGCCTAATTTCTGCTGTTTTTAAGTTCACTTACCATTTATATGTAACATGGACTTCATCAACGACGATGCCAATGATGTTGTCTTGGTAAACAGACGAAGTTAGCATTCGTCGCCATTTGGAGTTGAGTAGCCAAGACTCGGGGCTCCCAAATACCAGGCTGAAGCGTCCTTCCAAAATGTCATGATCGTCGTGCACATCGAGCTGTCCAGCACTAACTCCCAACTTCTCAGCCTCCTTGACTTGATCCTCCATTAAAGCCAAAAGAGGGGAAACTACTACAACGATAGGATTAGCGTCACTAGCATTCAGCCTAGCCATCTCCTTCACCACTAACGGAGCTAACTGGAAAATAAGGCTTTTGCCGAATCCCGTGGGGAGTAAAGCCACGACATCTTTGCCAGCAATGAAATTTGCTAAACATTTCTCTTGCTCCGACTTCAATTTCTGGATATTTGGGAGCAAAGCCAGAACGGATTGAAGAGCTTCGTTGTTTTCGCATAAGCCGCCATTGCCAAACTATAGTGACTACAACCGGCGCAAATGCTTGACGTCACCTACAGCACCCGCCTCCCCCGCTTGCTGAATGGTAGGTTGAAATTCAACCGATGGAAACGCAGCCTATGAGATCAAACCCAGACGTACATGCAGGGAAAATATAATTGACCGGAGTTTACGGATGGCTAAGGCCAGGCTAAGTCCGTCCTAAAACTCAAACTGTTTCTGATTTCAGACTAAAGACGTTTTCGTCGATAAAATGTCCTGAAATAAACGTTTGAAAGTGACTCTGGTCGTTTCTTTTCCCTGACATTAAAGCGAACACGTTCAGGGCCGTGCGGGTCCTGTTATTCAGAGTCTGTTCTGCAGGTGACGAGTGACTGCAGCTCGTTACCGCGGCGACACCACATCACTCACAAAATGTCCCTTTAACAAACGCCGTCTTTTAGAGGAGTGTGAGCTCTCTCAGACACATTAACCCCACGATGTACAGGTACCTCCCCCCTCTCTTTGTCCCTTGTCTCTCTCTCTCTCCCTCTCCCCCTCCTCCCTCTCTCTCTCCCTCTCTCTCTCTCCCCTTTCTTCTCTCTCTCTCCCCTCCCTCTCTCTCTCTCTCTCCCCTCCCTCTCTCTCGACACAAACATAATTGAGGTCATTTCCTCCACAGGTTTTTGCTAAACTTTTCCTGCAGCCAATTTAAAGTTGATATTGAAAATAAAGTGTTTATAAGTGCTACGTCTCTATAACCCATTGAAAGCGTATTGTGTCTCTGCAGGAGTTTAGCAGAGTCTGACCTCCACAGCAGAACAAATATATCAGTGTCTCTCAGACGTAAATGTTGTGGGAAGAGGCTAAACACGTCAGGTCTCAGTGAAAACACCACATGTTTGGATCATTATCGCTCATTAGGGCGTCTGCATTTAGATCGTCTTATTAACCTCACTGTGGGGCTGACGACTGTACCGGGCTGTTTCTCTGATGTTTAAGACTGAAATCCCTAATGTTTCCATCTTTTCACCTGAACCTCTTTATCAAACACAGAGAAGGAAAAGTCAGTTCTCACTCAACAACAGGCTTTTGTGAAGGAAATAAAGTCATTAAAACAACTTCACATTTACAGTTTTGCTTTTGTTTCTTATTCGTCGTGTATTTATGAATGAAAGTCCCACAGATGTGTTTGTGGGCGTCAGAGTGAACCTCCTGCCTCTGACCCGGAGTTTAGAGCTTCAGATTTATCCTTTAATCACAGCATCGGCCTCGTCCTTAGATTAAAATCCCCCGAGCCGCTCATGGCTTTAGTTCTAATCTTCACACCTCACCCAGTGTTAGAGGCAACAGTCTCTTTAATGTCTTCACCTTAAACCAGACAAGGCTGTGTCTGAATGTCCACCCTCGTCCCTCATTCACTACATCGGCCTATAGTAAACTATACAGTCACTCATTCTGTTGGCGACTCGGACAGAAGCCACTACTTATTCTACTTATTCTCCTCGCGCCGCGGCTGCAGAATAGATATTTTCATAATCAGAATTGATTTATTGTTACAACACACTAAAAAATGCTGGGTTAAAAGTAACCAAAACTTTTAACCCAATGTTGGGTCAAAGTTGGTCCGACCCAACGTTGGGTTATTTATTCTTAATTTTACCCAATGATTGGGTTAATTCATAATGATCACCCCAGTGCTGTTTTAGAAACTTTATTTCTTACAAAAGCAGAACATAATTGTTTAACACAACATCATCATCAGCAAATAATTAATTCAGCTGTTAACAAGCTTAAGGAAAGTCCCCATTGTCCATATTGTACTTGCTGTATTTTGGTGAAGTGGTCCTTTTTCAGAGTCAGAGACAGGGCTGTGGACAGTTCAGTCACAGCAGGGACAGGGCTGGGGACACTGCAGCAGGAGACAGAGCAGGAGACAGGGCTGGGGACACTGCAGTCTACAGCAGCAGAGACCACTGTGGAAATAAAGAGAGACATTGTCACAGATGAAATCCAATACCTGGTAACCATTACTCCACCAGGGACACCAACCTTCCCATAAGACAGTGACAGTATAATGTAAGACCTTACCTTGGTGAAGTGACAGAAGCTTGAATGTGGAGGTCGTCTCAGAGGCAGGTGGACACTTCCACTGAGCTGAAGATCCCACTGGAAGAGAAACATTACATTTGTGTTTGGTCTAAAACTATAAAGGTTCATGTTATACTAAATACTGCACTTACTGGGACTGGTGTCCAGTGATGCAGATGATGATCTTCAGACAGACAGTGGAAGAGCTCAGGAGAGTTTGTTTTCTGTAGGACACGCATTAACACAAGTTTGTATTTTATCAAATTAATAAAACAGAGAATAAAACATTTCTGATAATTATAAAACTGCTGCTTACCTGTAAAGCTTTAGTGGCATTTATCAGCTCTGGAGGTCCCACATGGAGAGGGTAAAGCTGATCTGAAACACACAGGACAGAGGCTTTAAAATATCCTAACTGAAAACTGTTAACACTTTTCTCTGTTTCTCCCATATCTGAGCCTCTCCTTCTCTCCTCTGCTGCTGCTGCTAGGGTTGCCAACTTTCTCTCAACCAAATACGGGACATTTTTACAATACAAAACAATAACAACAACAAACTAATCAACACTGCGTGAAAAAAGAATCTCGGATTATTATTATTTTGCATCTTGCAAAGTTCCACATTCAGAGAGAAACGATTACGCCGAGCCCGGATTCTTTCACACACACAGACGAGCCGCCAGCAGGGGGCGCCGCTCCAGAGAACAAAGCCTCCTTTGTTCAGAGGAGTCATGAGGAGTTCAGGTGCTTTTCACACGGCGGGAAACCGGAGCGGCGGCAGATATTAGACCGAGACGCTACAGGAACAAAGGAAACACAGATCAGCGTTTTCCTGTCGAGACGAGTCAGAGAAGGAAAGAAACGATTATGCAGAACCAGGAGCTTCACTGAGGAGAAACGCTTCAGAGGAGTTCATTTATGCTTAAGGAGTTAGTCACATGGCCTGGTGTTTCATCCACACTTCAGTGATGCTTTAAGCCCAACGCACAGCGAGGTTGCCGTGACGATCGCGCCACGATTCAGTTCTGCTGAATTCAGACGCGACGCCGCGGCTGAAACTGTCCTCCAAGCACCCGTACTTTCTTCTTCTACGCTTCTTATCACGTAGCTGTGAGTGCGGTCTCAAATTCATACACTTGTCGGCGCTATTGCTCAAGTAAAGCGGTCACAATGGACGAGGAGAGTTTGATAAGTACAGGTTACCCAGAGCTACATAATCCACAGAATCCTTTTAGAAGAATATCGTGCCTGGAGAGTAAGCTAACAATGGGTAATGCTAGCTGTTTTTATTTGCATTAACTTGTTTTGAATGTTTGTCTATATATAACTCGGTACTATACGAATCAATGATTAATTAAAATAATGTATTTATTCAAGTCTATATGAATTGTGGTGTCAGTTACAAAGAAAATGTTCAAATCATGTTTCATTCTTAAAAATGTACAACTTTCAACGATCATACCCAGGACTGGTTCATGATCCATCCAACATCCAGCCCAGTTTATTCTTTTAGGGCTATTTGTTATTTTGCTGCATTTACTTGTTCTTTGTAAGTTCTTAATCTCAGTTTATCTGTTTATTTTAATGTTTAAATGTTATTATCCGTTTGTTTAAAGCAACATTGTATTAACTTTAATATGAATTAAGCATCTGTTGTTTTTATATAATAAAATGTGAATTTAGGAGCTTATGTTTTATGTCATTGTCTTTATTTTATCTGATTGTGACGTCCAGCTTTTGCTTTGGCTGAATGGCTGATCGGTAATTGATGTCCTGTTTGGTGATGTCCGGTCCTACATTTGAAATAATTTCTTCTAATTGTGCAGCGCTCATCCAAACATATTTGTGGTGTTTATCGCTGTCCATCTGCAGCTCCTGGATCAGGGTGTGGAATATCCTCTCACGTTGTTTGTTTATTGGGTGAACCCAGATTCTTCTCTTTTTTGTACGAAGTCGACAACGCAAAGGAGGAGGGCGGCGATCTTCTTTCTGTCTTGAAGAATATTCTCTAGAAGACACATGAAGTCAAACAATTAAATGTATTAAAATGTATTTATATAGCACATTTAAAACAACTGTTGTTGACCAACACTCGGCAGCTCAGCCTTCTCCAGTGTGGCCATCAGACAGTGGAATATGTTGCCAACAGAGCTGACCACATGTGTACATTTTAACACTTTTTCACACCAGGCCAAAAAATGGCTTCTTTTAAAACAAACCTGTTCCCATAATGTACTGTAAATTGGTTTCATTTTTAATGCTGTTTAGGGGGAAATGTATTTTTAACATGTGTAATTTTCTAAGACTTGTATGTTGACATCAGTCTGCCCAGGGACTGCAGGTGGAAATTAGCACAAGTGCTACAACCTGGTACAATGCATCTCTCCTTTCTGAGGTTAATATATATTGCACACTGTCCCTGTTCAAATAAATAAATAAACTAAACTAAACTAAACTAAACCAAAGTGCTTCACAAAAAGGTCTACAGTACAAAAGGAAAAAAGAAAACAATTCACAATATACAAGCACTAAAGCACTAACATTATAGTTTTGATAGAATAGCACAAAACCCCATTTATTTACTTCATTTGATACTTTTTTGCTCAAAGATATCTTATAAGATACAAGATAAAAACACTCATATCAATTCAATTCATATGAATGTTCCCATTCGCACATGAAGCTTTTGCAGATTTACTCTAAAAATACATTGTAAAACTAAACATTTTATCCAGCTATATTCCTGACGAGGTCACTTTTTCACAAGCCCACCCACAATAAACCTCAAAACATCAACTCAAACTATCGCTTTGACAAGCTAGTTATTAGTCTGTTTAAAAATGGTTCCAAATAGTCTTCTCTTATATTATCTGCCAGCATAACTTCACGTAAATACTTTGTTTCCTCCAAATGTTATTACTCACACATTTCATCTGTGATCAGCTGGAAAATTACGTTAGCCACGCCGGGGACGGCGCTCTGGTGTAATGTGACGGCGCTCTGGTGTAATGTGACGGCGCTCTGGTGTAATGTGACGGCGCTCTGGTGTAATGTGACGGCGCTCTGGTGTAATGTGACGGCGCTCTGGTGTAATGTGACGGCGCTCTGGTGTAATGTGACGGCGCTCTGGTGTAATGTGACGGCGCTCTGGTGTAATGTGACGGCGCTCTGGTGTAATGTGACGGCGCCTGGTGTATGTGACGGCGCTCTGGTGTAATGTGACGGCGCTCTGGTGTAATGTGACTGCGCTCTGGTGTAATGTGACTGCGCTCTGGTGTAATGTGACTGCGCTCTGGTGTAATGTGACTGCGCTCTGGTGTAATGTGACGGCGCTCTGGTGTAATGTGACTGCGCTCTGGTGTAATGTGACTGCGCTCTGGTGTAATGTGACTGCGCTCTGGTGTAATGTGACGGCGCTCTGGTGTAATGTGACTGCGCTCTGGTGTAATGTGACGGCGCTCTGGTGTAATGTGACGCGCTCTGGTGTAATGTGAATGTGACTGGCGCTCTGGTGTAATGTGACTGCGCTCTGGTGTAATGTGACGGCGCTCTGGTGTAATGTGACTGGCGCTCTGGTGTAATGTGACGGCGCTCTGGTGTAATGTGACTGCGCTCTGGTGTAATGTGACGGCGCTCTGGTGTAATGTGACGGCGCTCTGGTGTAATGTGACGGCGCTCTGGTGTAATGTGACTGGCGCTCTGGTGTAATGTGACGGCGCTCTGGTGTAATGTGACGGCGCTCTGGTGTAATGTGACGGCGCTGGTGTAATGTGACGGCGCTCTGGTGTAATGTGATGGCGCTCTGGTGTAATGTGACGGCGCTCTGGTGTAATGTGACGGCGCTCTGGTGTAATGTGAGGCGCTCTGGTGTAATGTGACGGCGCTCTGGTGTAGTGACGCGCTCTGGTGTAATGTGACGGCGCTCTGGTGTAATGTGACGGCGCTCTGGTGTAATGTGACGGCGCTCTGGTGTAATGTGACTGCGCTCTGGTGTAATGTGACTGCGCTCTGGTGTAATGTGACTGCGCTCTGGTGTAATGTGACGGCGCTCTGGTGTAATGTGACTGCGCTCTGGTGTAATGTGACGGCGCTCTGGTGTAATGTGACGGCGCTCTGGTGTAATGTGACGGCGCTCTGGTGTAATGTGACGGCGCTCTGGTGTAATGTGACGGCGCTCTGGTGTAATGTGACGGCGCTCTGGTGTAATGTGACTGCGCTCTGGTGTAATGTGACTGCGCTCTGGTGTAATGTGACGGCGCTCTGGTGTAATGTGACGCGCTCTGGTGTAATGTGACGCGCTCTGGTGTAATGTGACGGCGCTCTGGTGTAATGTGACGGCGCTCGGTGTAATGTGACGGCGCTCTGGTGTATGGGGGTAATGTGACGGCGCTCTGGTGTAATGTGACGGCGCTCTGGTGTAATGTGACGGCGCTCTGGTGTAATGTGACGCGCTCTGGTGTAATGTGACGGCGCTCTGGTGTAATGTGACTGCGCTCTGGTGTAATGTGACTGCGCTCTGGTGTAATGTGACGGCGCTCTGGTGTAATGTGACGGCGCTCTGGTGTAATGTGACGGCGCTCTGGTGTAATGTGACTGCGCTCTGGTGTAATGTGACGGCGCTCTGGTGTAATGTGACTGCGCTCTGGTGTAATGTGACGGCGCTCTGGTGTAATGTGACTGCGCTCTGGTGTAATGTGACGGCGCTCTGGTGTAATGTGACGGCGCTCTGGTGTAATGTGACGCGCTCTGGTGTAATGTGACGGCGCTCTGGTGTAATGTGACTGGCGCTCTGGTGTAATGTGACTGCGCTCTGGTGTAATGTGACTGCGCTCTGGTGTAATGTGACGGCGCTCTGGTGTAATGTGACGGCGCTCTGGTGTAATGTGACTGCGCTCTGGTGTAATGTGACGGCGCTCTGGTGTAATGTGACTGGCGCTCTGGTGTAATGTGACGGCGCTCTGGTGTAATGTGACGGCGCTCTGGTGTAATGTGACTGCGCTCTGGTGTAATGTGACTGGGCGCTCTGGTGTAATGTGACGCGCTCTGGGTATGGACTGCGCTCTGGTGTAATGTGACTGCGCTCTGGTGTAATGTGACTGCGCTCTGGTGTAATGTGACTGCGCTCTGGTGTAATGTGACGGCGCTCTGGTGTAATGTGACTGCGCTCTGGTGTAATGTGACGGCGCTCTGGTGTATTGACGCGCTCTGGTGTAATGTGACTGCGCTCTGGTGTAATGTGACTGCGCCTGGTTGGACGCGCTTGGGTATGTGACGGCCTGGTGTATGGCGGCGCTGGTGTAATGTGACGGCGCTCTGGTGTAATGTGACGGCGCTCTGGTGTAATGTGACGGCGCTCTGGTGTAATGTGACGGCGCTCTGGTGTAATGTGACGGCGCTCTGGTGTAATGTGACGGCGCTCTGGTGTAATGTGCGGCGCTTGGTGTATGTGACGGCGCTCTGGTGTGCGTTGAGCTGTTTCTTTAGACCTGGTTTACTCAGTTTGTGTTTTGTGGTGATACGTGTTTCTCTGCATAACAACACTGTAACACGAGACTCTGACTCTGCCTGCGTTGGACTGTTCACTGGAACTGTTTTAGTACCTGTTTGGCACCAGCAGGCTCTCCTCAGACCGAGCCCACAGTAAACTCCCCGGTAACCATGGATACAGCACCAGATTCTACAGATCGATGGAAACACAAATCGAGTGGAGTAGACAGTGGCCGTCACATGATAAAATATATTAAATTACATGAATCTTACCGGTGACCAACCTTTCCAACCCCTTCATATCAGCATCAGAATGAGTGAGAAACGCTGCCCCCGCTGTCAGGGCGAGGGAACACGTGGATCTGAATAACTCCACGTAACTCCACGTCCTCCTGGGAGAAAGTAAAGTCTGAGTGTGGGATTGTTTTGGATTGAAGCAAAATAAAACTAAGAAGAAACTCATGAGGAACATGTGGAAGAACAGAGTCTGAGAGACGAGCAGCAAAACTACAGACGAACTTAGAGTAACGTAACTGAATTAAACCAGCTTCAGTCAGAAGTTTCTCACAGTTTGTCGTCTTTACCAGGCAGCAGAGTCGATTCATGCGATGCCAGTCTCACCTCATGGCTCTGCTGTGTTGTTTTTTCTGAAATAATAAACCGAAGCTGCTGACACGACCTAAGCCTTGATGTTTTAACGTTCTGTGGTTCTTCTGCTTCGTATAGTGCTGCATTATGAAACCAGCAACAGTGACTCCCTGGATTATGGTCATGAAAAGAACAGCTGGTTTTCGTTCTGTATTACTGCAAACACATGTTGATGAGTTTCCACCAGCCCCTCCCTCCTCTGTAGAGTCTTGTATTGTATCCATGGTTACCGGGGCGTGGCCGTGGGTGTGGCTGAGAACCAGGGCCAAGCAGGTACTGAAAAAAACACTTCAGACACAGGTAGAGGTGGAAACGAAGTCCGATCTTTCTGTTTGTTTTTGTGTTCCATATTGATATCCTGGACCCTGGATGAACCCACTCATCTGTCGATCGTTTCTTTGAGCGCGGTTTAATCTTTAAATATGTGTTTTGTTTGCTAAGAGCTGCTTTCACGGCTGCTGTTCGCTTAACGTTACGCACCGTCAATTCATGTCACTTTAAATTCCACTGTTGGCTCATCCGTGCAGCATTTCTATCAATAGAAAAGTCTGAGTTCAGTATCAGATTGTTACATGATCAGATTAAAAGATCTTAAATAATAATTATTTCAGAGGCACAATATTATGGAATACTTTGCTGGAAACTGTGGGACCTTCCTAACATTTAAAGGGGTCCTTAAAATGGGTTGAAATCCAAACAGTCATGCTCCCATTAATGAACTTATGCTTTTCCTTGGACTTTCTCTTTATTCCTGTTATGCTATTGCTTTACTAATGTCGTCTTATTGAGTGTGTTTGTTTTTTTCTGCCTGCCTTAGGACAATGGAAGCAATTTAGCTTTTGTGCTAATTCCAGCATATTTACACATTGATTAATATGTACTGTCTTAATTCAAATAAATAAATAAAATAAACTCACTGCACATCTATATATTTTACATAAATGGCGTCAGGTTTGATTTTTTTTTTCGTTTCCCAAATCCAGGTCAGACACACGAGTCGTTTCCTCCCGTTTCCCGCCGCTCTGCGTCTGAAGCAGGTTTTCAGATGAGTTCTCGCCGCGGTGGTTTTTCTCCTGCGACATCAGAGAAATGCAGAGACGGCGGGAGGCGCAGATTGGATCGAGAGGAGCAGGAGATGTGGGTCACACGGCGGAGTAATAACACGAAGGAGTAATAACACGGTGAGATGCAGCACAGTAATGACTCCACAGGCTCCACAGGCCGACTTCGTTTGGACCCGAGCCCAGTTTCCCGCTGAGTGAAAGCTCCACATTTTGGAAAATTCACCTGAGAGTGAATCAATCCTTTTCTGCAGCATTAATATTATTTTCTCTCTTTATAATATTGTTTCCCTCCTCCATATTAAACATGACGCGAATACACCCCCTCCCCATTTACATTCATGACTACATTCAGCTCAGTCTCCTCCCACAGAGAGCCTGGGGGCGGGGCTTAACCAGCGACGAGCCTCCGCTGAGCTCCGCCTGTCAATCAAAGCTTAAACTTTTTATTTTCACATAGTTCGTGTCACATGGGTCATAGTCAGACTCTAAGCAGTTTAAACCAGGCCCAAAGCCACATAGGAATCCTGTTTACAAAGTGTCTTTTGGAGTCGCCCCGGCCACCAGAGGGCGGTATTACAGACACTTGAAGGTTAAAGAGAAGCTGTGGCTCAAGGTGACGTTAAGGAATGAGGCGCCGTCGCTTCAGCTGAAACTGATGTTACTTTTTATTCCTGAACGGCTGAACTTTGGTGTGAACTATGAAGAGTGTGTTATCGCATGTTTGTCGTCTCTATCGCTGTTGCTTATTTTAAACTGGATCCTGGATCAGAACTGGGGCTTGTCTGGACTTTCAGCCCACGAGAGCTTTACCTTTGAAAACTGAAGGACTTCGACTAAAGCTCAGCACAAATGACACGATTTTACTCTCATGGCGTCTACACACAAACCAGACGGATCGAACTGTTGTTTCTATGGGCTGTTTGCTTCACTTCTGCACTTACGTTAAGCCAGACAAAGACCTTCCTGAGCCTGCTCTTAAAGACATGAACGTTCTCTGCGGTCCTGAGCTCCTCCTCAGGTCGTTCCAGAGGCGAGGGCCATAATATTGGAAAGACGCCTCGCCGTGAGTCTTTCTGTTGACTTTAGGAATAACTAGGAGACCCTTGCCAGAGGAGCGCAGGGGCCGTGAAGGTTCATAAGGTAAAAGTAATTCTGAAAGATAAGAAGGACCAAGACCATTAAGACATTTAAAAACCATTAAAAGAACTTTAAAATCGATCCTGAAACACACGGGGAGCCAATGCAGCGACTCTAAAACCGGTGTAATGTGGTCCCGCCTCCTGGTCTTTGTCAGGACACGAGCTGCTGAATTTTGTAAAAGTTGTAAACCTGAGATACTCTTTTTGGGAAGACCAGAGAGCAGGGCATTGCAGTAGTCGATACGACTGGTGATAAAAGCATGCATTAGCGTCTCCGTGTTGTTAATGCTAACTTGTAACTAGCATCACAACTCCATGATAGAAATACAAAACGTTCTGTTTGAATGTAAGACCTTGCTGTACCAGGGTGACACACTAATGCAGGGCAATGTTTCAAATGTTATGTCTGTCATTTCCAGTGTCAGGAAATACAGACTGAAAAACACGCAGCCATGACTTTCATTTCTTTGTCAGAACTGCACAACTTTACATCAGCAAGAGTTCACGAGAAACACCTTTTCCAGCTTCATTTCAACCACAAACAGAGTTTAGCGGCTCTTCCTGAGTGTGGAGGCGGACTCTTCTCTCTGCCAGAGGACAGAGCTCAGCATCATCAGCTGTCTGAGTCGCTCAGTCGTTCTATAATCGACCTAAACCCAGTCGTGTAGTGTGGGCCCCCATTTCTCTATAAAATCATTTAGGACTGAAAGAATCGTGTAGTCTGTGCTGAACTTGAGGAGAGTCTAACAGATAAGGACCACAGAGTGAATGACGTTTGCAGGAGTGTATTACATCTTCAATAACGCCGCGTTACTCCTTATGTGTTTATTAACCCTCCTTAGCCCGTCTTTAGTGCAAAGATGGGTTTAAAGAGAGATATTTTCAACCTAACCCACGCGCACCAGCCCAGCCCTCTGAAGTGATCCAGGATCCAAGCCTCCCCTACAGCTGCTTTTCTCATTTGTCCAACTCGTCCTGGATTAGAGGTGAGTCTGTAGTTTCTCCAGTTTGACTCTCCTGGTTCCTCTCGTTTCCTCCGAGCTGTAAACGAGTTAAACTCCTCCAGTTTTCCGCGGCTCAGTCGAGTCTCCAGCTGAAACGGGCTGAACTCTCGTTTCTGTGACTTTGGCGACTCGTTTCTTTCCCTCTGACGCGCAGGTCATTATCCATTCATGAACCTCGCATGAATATTAACGTCTCCCACTTTCTGGCGGATCACAAACGCAGCGTGCGGTTTGGGGAAACAGGACATCAACATTTATGTGAGGTTTGCAAAACTCAGAATCTGCCAAAGACGAGGTTTTTAATCCTGATTATGACGAGACTTTAGTTTGTCTTTGGAAACTTTACTCAAGTAACAGTAAAGTTTCCCCAAAGTTAAGTCAGTCATCTGAATAATTACCTGAGTTACATTTGGCTCTCGCTCTTATTCGCTGTGGCGTTGTTTCAAAAAGCTTCTGCAGCGTCCTGAGATCCAGTGTGAGATGTTTTGATGGGAGAGTGTGAGCCTTCGCCTTTAGCCTCTGATGAAAGTCTCCAAAATGATCTGAATAATCCAAACTGAGGGAAATATTAACGATCCGTCTGTCAATCACGAACTCTCCATCTAATATTGATTGTGTTTACTCGTGTTCATGTCTCTCTCTTAAAGGGACCGTCTCTCCTGTTTGTGGATCAGGAATGTTGGTGGAATTCAGGCCATTGGTTTCCGAACTACTGCGACCTGTTTCCACGTGTTACGGTTAATGATACAAATTATTATTACGCAATAGCGACTGTTTTCCAAAGCGAAACAAAAACTGGCTGGAAATAAGTCCTGTTTAGATCCGCCTTTCTTGAGTCTCTTCATCAAAACATCTGACAAATAATGAATTCATGATGTGCTTTTGTTTAAAGATCACGAGTTACTGACGAAGCCTCTTAAGGCGAGACACTCAGGTGAAAGTATTGATTTTTCACGCAGTGGTCGAAGTGGAGATTTTTATCTATTTCCCTCCTTTACATCTTAGTTTTCATGTCAGAGTCTAAAAAGCATGATGCTTATTTTATGATGATTTGTCGCCTGCGACGTGGAGGTAACCCGGAAGTAGCAGCTGCGGCGTCTTTCCCGCGGGTATTCATCACAAATATTGACAGATTTTACATCCACGTGTGAAGGGTCCCCGTGATGACGCTATCGCCCAAATATGGTATTTTTCCTCCTACAAGACGCCTGGTGCTGAAGAGCCAAAGAAGGTTCCACTCGCTACAAAACTTCAGGGCTTGTTTTCTCTGAATGAGAGAAGGCCCCACTCGGGCAGCGGGTGAGCCCTTAGAGTCGCTCATACAGACTCCAAACTTTACAGTCTTGGACTTTACATTCTGAAGGTTTTTCAGAGGGATTTTTTAATATCTAATTCCTAGCCTGATTTATTCAGCTTTGAACCCAAAAAAACAGGCGGAATTTGAGTTTTTACAGATTTTTTCACTTATGATTAGTTAAATATAAATTAAATAGTTAATACAAATATAGAATAGAATAGAAAAACTAAACAATAAATCCAAAATCCCCTCTGAAAAAATCTGAGTTACTAATATGTCAATAAAATGAAACCATACATTTTAATCTGCCTCAATCCATTATTTTTATTTCGTTGCCCAAAATATATGAAAACATAAAATGACAGAAAAATGCAATACATTATTTCTCATATTTATATCAGTGATGTTCAGAAAAAGTTTCAAATTGTTATCTCTACATTAATTTTTTTCCCCCTATTCACCTGCAGTGTCTCGCCTTAATGAAACGTCAACAGTAAAACAGCCCGGTACAGATGACGGCGCTGCTCCTCTGTCTTTACTCGTCCTGCTGTGACTTCATGAAGTTGGTGTGAAACTTTCCGATGTTTAAAGCAGAGTTTTGTAAAAGGCGCAGCTGCAGAAGGTCAGACGGAGGACGAGTTTTACTGGATCAGCAGCTGTTCGTTTGTACGTTAGATTTAATTAGTCGAGAAACACCTGAAACAGAAGCCCGAGTCTTTCCAGAGGCGGGGAGTACTCAGTTACATTTACTCAAGTGCATGTAATCATAATAATGACACTAAAGACATCACATTATTCATTCACTCCAGACTTTCTGTACTTTTATGGAAACAAAGCTTTTGAGGCGGATTCTGACCAGGATCTTATATTATTATATTAGGCGACGTTCAGACCGCAGAGCATAAAGGAACAGGCCAGCGTATTTCCATCCTGAGATCATGTTTTTTGTAAATTAACAGAATCATGTATCATTTTGCTTTCACTTCACAGTTGTCTGTTACTTGTGTGTGAACTTTCAGTAAAAAATTCAAATAAAATCTTTATGTTTAGGGTTGTAAACATGACAAAATGTGCAGTAGTTCAAGGAGTATTAGTACTTTCGAGAGGCCCTGTAAGGACAGCATGAAAAAAAAAAAATCTCCAGAAAACAACACTCTGGATAACGAGGAAATGAGGCCCTGTGTCAAATGAAATATCCCTTTACTGCTGTGTCTGATAAATGTGCCGTTCAGACTGAAGTCACATAAGCTCAGACACAGATCAGATGTAGGACATTTAAAAACATCAGCCTCAGTGTGAACGCCGCCTTACACATGTGTCTGGTCCTTCAGCCTTTACAAAGACACAAAGCAGAGACATGCGTTAGCGCCCCCTGCTGCTCAGACTGCACAGATATCTCATCAGAAACATGTGGAGCAAATGAGCAGTGATGTGTTTTCTTTTGCTGAACTCCTCCAGGCTGTGGCCCATTGTGACCGAGGACAATGGCGCTGGAAGTCATTTGGAAAAGCTTCTACATAAACAAATCTATTCCTGATCTGTATCTCCCGTAAAGTCCCTCCCGTCGCCTCGGGCTGTTTTGTTACCGCGGCAACAGAAGACGCCGTTTATCGATGGCGATCCGTTTAATCCAAAACGCAGAGTCGAGCTTTTAATAAGATCTGCTGAGTCGGAGGAAGAGAAAGTACGAGTCAGCAGGAAGTGAGACTGAACCGAGAGGAAGAGGACAGAAACTTTATTCATGAAACAAGTCAGTGTTTCATTTGTAACGGTTGATCATTAGGGAAAATTAATTAATGTGTATTTAATTCATAAAAGAGTCATTAAAGCAACTCATTAATTATTCATGATCATGATACATTTGTGCAGAAGATACAGACGAAAGACCAACGTTTGTACAAACTTACAGTAAGAATGAACTCATTATTTCATCCTGAGTTTAAACTGAAGCAACAGGTTTGTAAAGTGTTTTAAATCTGAGACACTGCAGGGAAAACATAACATTTAGAAATATTAATATTAATTACCCCCTCCTGGAACCGCCACCTTAACATGGTGGAGGGGTTTGAGCGCCCGAATGATCCTGGGGGCTATGCTGTCGGGGGCTTTGTGCCCCTTGTAGGGTCTCCCATGGCAAACAGGTCCTAGGTGACGGGTCAGACAAAGAGCGGTTCAGAAGCCCCTTATGAGAGACCAACAGGCCTGGGTTAGAACCACGAGGCTGTCCTTCTGTGGACCCACCACCTGCAGGAGGAGCCATGGGGCTGGTGCAATGTGATTTGGGCAGCTCCGACAGCTGCCCCCACGACCTGGCAACGGACAAGTGGAAGAAAATGGATGGATGGATGGATAATATTAATTACTGTTATTCAGAGACAAAATGTAAATAATGTTCAGAGCCAGGTTTAAATGTGTGCTTTTATTTTGTTTATTCCAAAACTAAACCAGATTCAAAATCCCTCTGAGCAAATCTTTGGAACTAGTTATTAGTAAAACATCGGAGTAAATGTTTTTACTGAGTTTTTATTTTTAAGTTTAGTTTATTTGGAGCAATTACAAGATCGAAGTTATTAGACATAAAGAAACACAATAATGTCCAAAAAGGAGTCGGCTGAAGCAAACCCTGCTTATTTATGACACATCAACTTAATTACAAACTTTATAACTGTTGTTTGTTCAAACCAACTCATTATGGTTAAGATAATTAGATATAGACACATAAACATAATCAAACATCGTCTTCTTAGTTTATTTATTTGTTTGAGCAGTTAACCTGCTCAAAGGGAGTGAGCCGAAGCCAAAGGCTTATAAGCACCCACCCCCAAAAATAAAACAATAACATTTACATTTAAAAGGTAGAACATCATAAACAAGGAACATAGGGCAGAGTAACAACAAATAATGAGGAACAATAAAAAAAACAGCAAAATAAAGAAACAAAAGAATGTGCTATAACTCATATCTAAGAAGCTACATTAGCACAGACCAACTTACAACTTACAAAACCACATTTGAACTGTTTATATAATTAATTGAAACAAAGCACAACTACAGCAACGATCTTGTTTCATGTACGATGTCTAGTACAAAGCAAGTCAATAATACGATCATTAATATATTTCTTTCAGATTGTTACCCGTGCCAAACTTCTGATAGAATCAAAGTTTACAAGAATGCCGTCTTCTACATTGTACAGGACATTTTCAAAGTGACTCAAACGCTCCTGAAAAAGACTCTTTGTGTTTGGACCAAAGATCCATCGTCTGCTGGAACCAAAAGGTTTGATCACATGACCCGTGTGTCGGCCTCTTCACACTGGCTCCCTGTTGTTGTTTAAAGTGTTTGAACCTTTCTGAGCTTCTGTTCATCCTCTGAGCATAACAACAGACCTCTGAGGTCACGAGGTCCACCAGAGGAGACTTTAGCCTGAGCAGGACATTGCTGTTGGTATTTGTTTGTGTTGTACTTGCTTTTGCATCTTTGTCTGTTTTTAATTTCTATTGCATTTTAAATACATGTATTTTGCGTACAACACTTTGGGCAACAATGTTATTTAAATGAGCTTTATAAATAAACTTGACCCCAAAGGAACGGTCAAACACAGAGACACATTTCCCTACGAGGACAACACACCTGAACCTTAATGAGTTTCCTTCATTACCTGTTCCTTCCTGATGAACTCGTGTTTCATGACGACTCTCTTTAAACCCGTCTGGTCCAAAGTGACAATGACCTGAGGAAACGTCTCTGCAGATGTAATCGCTCGGCCGCAGAATGACGGGGCGGAGATAAGATCAGACCATTATAAAGAGCTCGGACAGAGGCCACGCTAAAGACGAGCGTAATCGGAAACATCAGAGGACGAGCCAAGGTGAGGCTCAGAGAGGAACGTCTGAGGAGAATCAACAACCGCTGTTTACGGACCTTTCTCCTTAAACAGACCAAGCTGACACATTAACAGCTTTATTTTATAACGTTTTCTTGACACAGCACAACCAGACCAGACCCAGACCCAGACTCAGACTCAGACCAGACTCAGACTCAGACCAGACTCAGACTCAGACTCAGACCAGACTCAGACTCAGACCAGACCTCTCCATGAATACATGTGTGAAGCTGGATTACTTTAGACTGACATAGACTCCACAGCTAATCTTGACACTGGGTCGTCTGTAGTTTTAGATATTTGTGCTGATTATAGATCATTTCCTTGATGCGTTCAGGCTCGATCTCTGCAACTCGGACTGAAGGTGCTCAAACAAAGGGCCTGTCTCACCGGCCTGGAGACTAGCTTTAGTGTATTGGTTTATTTGGTCAGGCCAGTGCATATTAATGTGCTCTGTAAATATGACCGATTATAGCAGAGATGTTAGTTTCCATCTGTCCCTATGCAGGCGACAAATACACAAACAACTAATCACTACAAATACAGTAACAACTAAACGTGTTCACAGGCCGGGTTTTCCTTCATCCACTGTTTGACGTGTGCTTTAAAGTGGCCAGAGCTGGAGTCGCTCTTACTTTTTATTATTTATTTATTCTTATTTTTTTACAGGGACATTGCAATTCAACATAGAACAAACAAGCTTGTAACAAAAAGAGTTTAGAGCTTGTAGGGCATTTCTACAAACTGAGTGGTTCGAACAAACAGGTTTGATTTCAGTCTCTGACAGGTCTACACGGACTCAAACACTTTCCTCAACCTGTGAGACGTTTCTGTGACGTCTCTGAGACTCCAGGTCAAGGTCTGACGCTGCTGATTGTATGATTGATATTGTAATTACATTTCTGCCATGATGGGAGGCTGCAGGTGTATATGATCCATTTCTTTTGCTGTTGTTTATATTTGTTTTGATATGTTTTATTGCATTGATTTCGGCATTATAGTTCTGTCATGTAATGTCTTTATGTAAATACTATATTGTAAATGTTGTATTGATTTTGGGGGTGGGGCTTATAAGCTCTTGCTTCAGCCCACTCCTTTTATTTATATTTATATTGGTTTATTTGGTAGGGACAGTGCAAGTTAATGAACAAGCCACACCGGATTGTAGCCTTGGGCTAATTTCCATCCGTCGTCCCCCATGCACACTCTCAAACACACTCTCATACATCCTGGCCTATTGTACATGTTTTTAGTGGTAGAGGAAACCGGAGTACCCGGAGGAAACCTACGCAGACACGGGGAGAACATGCAAACTCCACACAGAAAGGCCCCGGCCTTGGTGGGAATCGAACCCGGACCTTCTAGCTGTGAAGCACGAGCGCTAACCGCTGTGCCACCGTGCCGTTTTGAGCAGAGTGTTTACTGCTCAAATAAACTAAACTAAAGCTAAACTAAGTGTCGACCGGCGTCGCAGGTCGAGGGTCGAGGGACCGGCTGGAGCTACGCTGTTTTGCTCACAATGGGGTTAATTAAGTTTTTACTTTGACCTGTGAGAGTCTGTAATGCTGAAGGAAGAACCCAGGCAGCGTGATGTAAAGCAGGAGATGAATGAGACACTCAGAGCTGCTGTAATAAGCCTCAGTCGAGCTCTTTTTATAAGCCACATGAAACCAACGTCTGCAGCCGATCTTCAGCTCCCATCGTACTGAACGTGGCCTTGGCTGCTGTGATTAGTCCTAAATCATCTTCAAAAAACATAGTTTTTTTTACTGATATATCAATGAGAACGGACAGATACTTTACAGCAGAAATCTGTCCTCCTGAAACCTTTCAGATATGACACTGATGATGTTTGTTTAGGTCATTTTTAGGTTCAGGTCATTACATTTCAGTTTAAGTTCCTCAAATTGATTTAATTGAATTGCTGATTTTGCCTGTGTTTTTTGGGTTAAAGGTTTATCTCTTGCGTTTGGGGTTAAAGTGTGTTTGGTTACGCTCTCCTGTTTGAAATGTGTGGTTTTCTGTGCAGAAGCGGCGTGGCCATGTCTGCCTCTGTCCTCACAGCCACTCAAACACTTTCACATATTCTGTTTAAAACCATAAATGGCGGTTTTATTCAAAGGTACAACAATAAATATGTGCAAGAGTCTATGCTGGTTGGAGACCAGACTGGAGCAGGGCTGAGACACAGCCAGATGCAGCCAGTCTTATTAAATGTGGAGCAGCTGAGGAAGAGCCGCAGATCAGGACGGATCACACCTGCACACAAATGAGAGGAGCAGCAGGAGCAGGAGCAGCAGGAGCAGCAGGAGCAGCAGGAGCAGCAGGAGCAGGAGCAGCAGGAGCAGCAGGAGCAGCAGGAGCAGGAGCAGCAGGAGCAGCAGGCGCAGCAGGAGCAGCAGGAGCAGATACCCTCCCCCACACTCACACTCACACAGGCCGGGCCGTCACACTTCTGTTCTGACTGCTCATGGCTTTCATGCTTTTATCCTGCCTCTGCATATCTTCTTGTTTAAGGCACATGTGTACGAACACACGGTATAAATAAACATACCTGGCGTTTTAAGGTGGACCGGAGCATTTACGCTTTTGCAGTCGCAAACATGTGAGTAATTCTATTTTAGATCGAGCGTAAATTTGGGACCAAATGTGATTAAAACAGTCGCAGTTTCAAGCCCAGAATCACAAACAAAGACTCTCACATTCTGGCCTAGGGGCAGGCCGGGACTGGCCATATATTTTACTGGGCATTTGACCGGTGGGCCGGTTCCAAAATGGGCCGGTGCGTTAGATTTTATTTTTTTATTTTCTGCGCAGCCCGTGCTTTCTCGAATGGAATCATCCAATGGCCCATCACAGGCGCATCAGTGGCACATTGGGTGAATCCCGAATCCGACCCAAATTGTCCCGAAAAATATGTTAGAACTCCTGTAGAGTACCAGGACACGGCGCGCAGACCAGAGCCACGGACCTGTGTCTTCTCTCTCCTCTCTCTCTCCGCTGTAAACACACATGGTTCGAGCATGGTCTTCTGTTCTGAACACTGATTGGCTGCTCTTCCTGCCTGTCAGCGTCACACTCTTCGGTTGCTGTTTAGCAAGTCCCGCCTTACTCGCACGGCCATTGGTTATTTTTAGCAGGCGGGAGTAAATGCGAGCAGCGCCACATTCCGCTTTGGCTTGTGCCCCGGCCATTTGGCCTCTATGCGATAAAAACAAAGGGGTAAATATGGATTCAAACGAACGTCTGTGCCCTGAGATGAGGCGGACTTCAGACAGAATGGTGCCTGATAAGAGCACAAGCTCCAGAACATGGAAGTGTTTGCTAGACACTTTGCATTTACGGACATTCGCCTGTTTAAGAATCACCTCTGTAACAGAGCTGCAGAAACATCCATCTGTAGAGTTCAGCTAAAACAGTCTGTCTGCTACAGGTAAGACTGAGCTTTCATTATTATGAAGATGGATGTTCACAAAGCTTATTATCTCTGCATTGGTCTGTCTTCATGAGATGTTTATTTGAGCAGATCTGAGTGTTGCTATTATTGTGGATAAATGATACAGTCCAGTGTTACAGAGTATATAGCCTGTAACACTGGCTATATACGCTATATGTTACTGTGTGTGTGTGTGTGTGTGTGTGTGTGTGTGTGTGTGTGTGTGTGTGTGTGTGTGTGTGTGTGTGTGTGTGTGTGTGTGTGTGTGTGTGTGTGTGTGTGTGTGTGTGTGTGTGTGTGTGTGTGTGCGCGCGCCAGTCCAAACCAAAAAATGCCAGGGCCGAATTATTGTCCCAGTCCGGCCCTGCCTAGGGGTTAGCCTCACTGACCAGTCACAAGATGGCCGCCACATACACGAGCGTCACGTCCGAGCTCCAGTTTTATTAAAGACTGAAATAATTTTCACTTTTGAAATGATCCAAATATTTTTATGTTGCACAGTTTGTAAAAATAAATCTATTTCCATTGTGACTAAAATGATGGTGATGATTTGTGCAGTGGAGCCGTCCCGAGTCACTCTCTCCCTTCATCGATACAAGCTCCTGCTGAAGCTCATTCAAACAGAACGGTCAAAGCTAAAGAACAATCCGATATTAACACGCGTGTGTCGTGTTTTAATCCTGATCTGTTTGGAAGGTCAAACATTCAGGAGGAGGTAGAAAAACCCTCTGCTCTGGCTCACACACAGAGGACAGGTCTGTGCGACACCTGCCCAGACCTGCAGCCAGAGCCGGACATTTGCATGTGAAAGAGCAGGCGTGACTCTGCCAAAGGTCGGCGTGTTATCGGACGGAGCAGACGTTCGAAGGCTCGCAGCCCAGAGCCCAGAAACCCAGAAACCCAGGCAGAGACGAGAAATACCTGAAGGACGGACTCTGACTTTTAAAAACAGGATTCAGACATTTCCCCTGCGTCCAGGAGAACAAAGACACAAAGAACACTTCCATCCACAGCAGAGTCAGAGCCGCAGGAACTCAAACCTACGCCTCGATAAACGTGATAAATGTGAGAACGCTCAGACCGAGGCCAAAGTCTCGCACTGATCCAGCTGCTTTAGTTTTCTGATACCAACCGATACTACAACACCTTCTTAACCCCTTAACCCCCGCCTTAACTGAGCACATTTTCTTTAGTTTGGCATTACCCAAATCTAAAAGCAGAAAAGTGGCAGAAGAGCGACGACAACACACGACTAAACAGCGATGAAAAAGAGACGAAAACATGACAAATAAAGCAACAGAAAAAGCTGATGGTATTGCTATACATGAAGTTAAGTTATCCTGTATTAATCTCTGTTACCTACTGCCTTGAAGTCTGGGGTAATACTTATAAAACCAACTTACAGAGTCTAAAGCTCAGCACACACTACACAACTTTTCCAGTCTTAAATGATTTCATACAGAAGGGGGGTCCACACTACACGACTGGATTTAGTGCGATTATAGAACATCTGGGGGTTCACACTTAACGACTGAGAATCGTAAGAGTGAACTCACGACATGATTCTGTCAAACAGCTGATGTTTGATAACACCGCGCGTCTGTCCTCTACAGCTTCATTTCTCCTTCGGCTTCAAAAACTGACCCCAAATCCACAAAGACAGGCCTGTGTTTGTGAGCGTGGGAAAACATGTGCGTGTCCCGATTGGTCAACAGTGTCAACAGTGTCACAACATCACAGTGCAAGGCTACTGCTGCTACGAAGCCTTCAGCTTGGCTATAGTTCTGTCAGATGGAGATAAAAGTCGGCGACACGAAGAAGCGGGACGTATTTCAGTGGATTTAAGAAGAAAAGGAGACGGACCTCAGCCCCGAGATGGAGGAGGCGGAGGAGACAGCGGAGAAAGGCGAGCGGCGAGGTGAAGCTGAACAGTTTGTCTCCAAACTCAGTAAGTGCTGCTAAACTCTGTTCGTGGTTGAAATGTAGCTTGAAAAGGTGTTTCTCATGAACGTTTGGTGATATAAAGTTAAAGGCCATGAAATTACTTGTTTGTGCCGCTGTTTTGACAGAGAAATGAAAAAGGAGGTGCTGTGGTGTTTTGTCTGTATTTCACTCTGTCATTGGCCGCTGCTTTCTATGTGTTCACTTTGGGGTAAAATCAGCCACGTTTCTTCTGTGTGTCCAAAATCGGGCTTAAAAATCAAACATGTTTGTTGACGACTTGGGAAGACTCGGAGCGACTGAGAATTGTATCAAAGTCGTGTAGTGTGAGCTGAGCTTTATTACTGCAGGAAAGAGCGATTTACATTGTACATAATGTAGGATATAGAAACCACACAAACTCACTTTCCTGAAATCTAAAACCTTAAAACTACAAGACTTAACATTTAAATCACTCTCAGTAAAGTACAAAGACACAATATTCTTCCAACAAACATCCAACTTATGTTTAGTAACAAAGAAGTCAAATACAATCTTAGATTTCACAAAGCCATATGTCCGAACCACAGCAAAGCAAATGTTGATCTATGGACCGACCTGGATCAGGAAATAAAGAGAAACACTTCCTTAGAGCAAACTGAGGTTCCAGCAGCACATCCTGCATCGATACGCTGAAAATGAGAGCGCATTTTTATTTTTTTATTATTTTTTTTGGTCGGGACAGTGCATGTTAATGAACATACATGGGTCTCATGCATGTAAACAAGCCACACCGGATTGTAGCCTTGGGCTAATTTCCATCCGTCGTCCCCCATTCGCACTCTCATACATCCTGGCCTATTGTACATGTTTTTAGTGGTAGGGGAAACCGGAGTACCCGGAGGAAACCTACGCAGACACGGGGAGAACATGCAAACTCCACACAGAAAGGCCCCGTCCAGGTGGGAATCGAACCCAGGACCTTCTAGCTGTGAAGCACGAGCGCTAACCACTGTGCTACCGTGCCGCATCGATATTTAAAGAGGGGGTATTCAGCTTTTTTCAATCACATAGCACCAGTCTATAGCATACTACAATGATGACGTAACCTTCTGTTGGTCTGTATATGCAGTAAATTAAAATAACTGCCTTGAATAAAATTGCTCTCTCAAAATGGCTGTACTGAACGTCTTGAAATAGGCCTCTGTCTCTTTAAGAAGCTTTCCGACACGCCCCCTTCAGCACACTGCTGTGGCATCTAAACAACACTACTGTGCGGGGAGGGGCTCTGCTGAGCTGAGGAGCAGTGGTTGGTGGCTTGGCTGGTGACGAAAGGTCCAGAGGCGTCTCCAGGAGGTGGGGGCGTTCCTAGGAGGACTGAGGCATAGCTACACCTAAAATGGCTGCCGTCTAAGTTTTTACTGATTACTCAAAAATATGTGAATGAGCCAAGGCAACACTCCAGGCATGTGTTTAATGAGGGAATGACATAATAACATGATATAAAGCTTGAAAAAGTCCATTTTACATAATACCCCCCTTTAAGAGGAAAAAATGAAAAGAAAAACAAATTCTTGTTTGCAGCTGCTCAAATAAAACAATATGAACGAATGAAAAAAACAACAACACAAAAGAAAAGACGAAAACAAAATGTGACAAAAACGCGGCAAAAGAGAAGAAAGCCACGAAAAAGAAACAGAAACATGACAGATATACTTAAAAACAGAACATACTTAAAATGCGACAAAAAGGTTAAGATCAGCCTTGTGCACTGAGTTTCCTTGTGTACGAAGTTGCCTTTGCCCTTTGTAGGACTTAGCTTTCAAATGAGGCGTCACACTGGCCACATCGCTGCAGCAGGTTTTTGTGTTCTTTCTGCTCCATCACATCTCCGCCCGCTCTCTTAACGGTGACATTTGTGTTTCCTCCTGAGGCCGCGTGGCCTTTTCCTGCTCGCTCCTCAAACGTCCGTCCAGAGGCTCGTAAAGAAAAACGGCTCCGTATTTCAGTTTCAGGGGAAGTTTGGAGAGAACTATATGGAGGTGTCGGGGGAGGATAAACGAGGAGAGAGAGAGGGGGATATAGTCCAGGGAGGGGGGGGGATATAGTCCAGGGAGGGGGGGGATTTTTGGCAATAGCTGCTTTTACTCTCAAGCCCAGTTCTCGTGTTAACGTCTAATCGATCGTCAAAGTCGTATCGAAATAAGAAGCGTCGATATGAACATTAGTGAAACTGTTAAAGGGGGGATATTATGTAAAATGGACTTTTTCAAGCTTTATATCATGTTATTATGTCATTCCCTCATTAAACACATGCCTGGAGTGTTGCCTTGGCTCATTCACATATTTTTGAGTAATCAGTAAAAACTTAGACGGCAGCCATTTTAGGTGTAGCTATGCCTCAGTCCTCCTAGGAACGCCCCCACCTCCTGGAGACGCCTCTGGACCTTTCGTCACCAGCCAAGCCACCAACCACTGCTCCTCAGCTCAGCAGAGCCCCCTCCCCGCACAGTAGTGTTGTTTAGATGCCACAGCAGTGTGCTGAAGGGGGCGTGTCGGAAAGCTTCTTAAAGAGACAGAGGCCTATTTCAAGACGTTCAGTACAGCCATTTTGAGAGAGCAATTTTATTCAAGGCAGTTATTTTAATTTACTGCATATACAGACCAACAGAAGGTTACGTCATCATTGTAGTATGCTATAGACTGGTGCTATGTGATTGAAAAAAGCAGAATAACCCCTCTTTAAATCTGAGGAAACTGTATTAAAATCCTCAGACTGAACCTTTAGCTTTATGATCAGTGACTTTATCGTCCACATCTACAAAACAATGTATGAACACAAAGGAAATGTGAACGTTTATTTTAAACTATTTTCCATAAATGGACAATGACTCCGTCTTTAATGAATGATTAGACCAAGTGAACTCAACAACTGGGCACCTTTGAACTTTGAAGTATCCATGTCCCCAAAAATCAGATCCGTAGGAACAGTTTCAGTTTTTATTACAAATATACGGCATATTCATAAACGGGACACCCTTAAAGCAACATTTAGCTTATATATGGAGCCTAAGACAATACACAATATTAAAAACACAAACATACATTAGTAACCTGGAATACATATTACCTTAGATACCTATTCTTTTACCTACCAACTAACCTCACCTACTCGAATTTAAAACTGCCTTACCTTACTTTTACTAGCTTAGAGTTGCATCAATTTTACTTAAAAAAGGTACGTATTTTTTTGCTTACACACATTAGTACATATTACCATCAGAATTACATACAGGTCCTGGAACAAGGGGGATAATCGAGTGCTCGCTTTGCAGCTTAACAAAGTTTAATCGATGCAGTTTTGACTAAAGTTTTACACAGTTAACATTCCCATTTTGCACTAAAGTAGCTCGTGCCCAGTTTGGTTTTGAATATTAACATTTCCCTTTATTCCCATTTGATTAAACAGTGTCAGATCTTACAAATGAAATAGAAATATAGAATATAGGCATTAAAAAGCATTACATTTTCTGACACCTGCAGAAACCCTCCCTCTGCTGGTGCTCACAGGCATTACGTTAATCAGAAGGGGGAGGGGGGACAGCGGGGGAGGCATGTGGGGAGAGCGAGGCGCCTGCAGCTCCCTGATACGCCGGGCGGACGCGGCGCTGGCAGCTCCTCCTTTTGTTTGTTCGACACGACGCGAAACACTGAAGACAAACAAAGGAAACAGCGACGCGAGTGAATATTAATGAGGTTCTTTGGAAAACGAGGGAAGACTTCGCCCACTTTGTGTTTAACGTCTGTGAAAATGTTAAACACAAAAATCCTCCCAAGATTCAGTTTACCACAGACTCTGATAAAGACGTTTCCTTTTTAACCTCTTAACTCCCGCCTTAACTGAGGCCATTTCCTCTAGATGACTTTACCCATCCGCTTCTGGACAGGAGCTCACAGCCTCATTTGAAAGCTAAGACCTACAAAACTGATCTAAGCTTCTTCCTTGTTGTGATTGTTGTTTTTATCACAGTCACATTAAACTAAAGAAATGCTACAAAAAAAGCAGTGAAAACGTGACACAAAACAAGGTTAAGCTTAGATGAGTTTTGTAGATCTTTCAGATTAGGTGTGACTCTGGCCTATCGGCTGTGAGCTGCAGTCGAGACGCTTTTAGATTTGAGTCAAGTCGAACTGGAGCAAATGTGCTTGGTTAAGGCCGGGTTAAGAGGTTAAATATCGGTTTAAATGAGGCCACGTTCAGACTGAGGCTGGTGTTTTTGCTCCTGTTTCTGATCTTTTCAAATGTGACCCAGGCCACTCGCTCCTGAATCTGAGCTTTTGCGACTTCAGTCTGAACGACCGGTCACATTTATCCCACACACGTCATCGATGCAAATGTCATTAATTCTGCAGTAAAGTCGACAAGAGCGAGAGGAAAAGCCCACGTGCTCCGCTCTCTCTCCACGGCTGAACTCGTTTCTCATTAAAGAAAACAAACGTCCACTGTCCAAAAAACTGTCTCTCTTCTTTCTTAAAATGATTGGGTTATTGTTGTTCTCGCTCCGTTAGCTAATACTTTAACATTCCCAGATCCATGGCGCTGTTTCCTGTTTACTTTCTCGAACAGCACAGCGCCCCCTACTGAGCGACATATTCGAGCCACATCACGTTCAGACGGAGACACAGACAGGAATATGCATTAAGCCCTGCGTCTGAACGTCACTCACACTTGTCCATCCGAACGGTTCGTCTGTGAGCACAAACTGAGCCCAGGTCGGGTCCGGACTGTGGCGCTTAGAGGAGGTGAGTCAGAGCTCGGTGCAGCTGCTCGTCTCCGCGCTCATACTTTCAAAAACTTTCTTTGTAAACATGAAGCCAGCTCAGTAAATGTGTCCACATGGATCGACTCAGGTCTGTGTAAACGGTGTGATTCATCTTCAGGCCTGTGTGAGGCGCTGTGACGCTAACACAGATAATAGAACAAGATGTAGAGGGCACATGCGCAGTAAACTTTAGAGGAATGTAAACAGTGAAAATGAAACCGATTCATGGATTTACGATGTAGAGAAGAGACGAGGAGATGAGTTTATTCTTCAGACGAAACGGGACTAAAGCAGAAAAACCTGTGAGTGACTTTGACTGTCCAAACACACAGACTGTTTTTCTACCTGTCACCTGTGGCTCACGGACTGCAGTGGAGCAAAGAGGAGCAAAACCATCATAGATCCATGAGTCAAACTCATTCTAAGGTCAGTAGATTATGGATAACAGACTCCACTCTGGTGCTGTGATGTCATCGCTTTAGGAAAAGTTGTGACGTAACGATGGAGCCACGAGATCTTTCACTCTGGGACCTGGTTTGAAAATGTTCCTTTACAGACCCTCACAACGCCGGCTCGTGTGGACGATACACTGGACTGATTAAATATCTTTGTGTTTACTCCTCAGCTGGACTTCGTGTGGACAGAGTCTTGTTCTCTGCTGTAGCCTGGTTTCCGTTCGTGTTAAGTGCTTTTCTTGCGTAGCTTTTCAGGAGTTAAGCTGTTGGACCAGAGTCTGGAGCAATGAATGCAACATTATATCTTCTGTTCTCGTAGCCTTTTTCAAGGCCGTATTTTATTGATGAATCCATGGAGGAAAAAGCTCAGAGCGTCAGGTGCTCGTTTGGACCTCTGCGGCCAATCACGCACACAACAGACACGACAGCGACCAATGACCCCGACAAACGCATAGCTCTTGGTTAGAGCTTTCTAAACGTGTATAATGTGTGGTGGGCGGGAACACGGCTATATTGTTTTTGTAAAAAATATTATTTTCTTTCTTTCTTTCTTTCTTTCTTTCTTTCTTTCTTTCTTCCCACGGAAACTGGATTTTGACCCCCTGAACATGCACGAAACTCAATTAAAATTCACCGAAAAATCCGGTCCGGTGAAAAATGTATGAAAAAATGAGGTTCGCATTTGGCTCATGCAAAATGACACAACAGCGCCACCTGAAAAATTGCAAAAAAACATTTGATGAGCCAGAGCCTCAACAAACTTTGGCGGACAGTCACGCCGTTCGGCACAGACATTGTTCAAGTGATGACCAGCAAAAAACATTATTGTGGCCCCACCCCTGACAAACAGGAAGTCCCCTATTTTGAGTGGAAAAATGAGGCTGCGTTTACGCTCATGTCGCATTTGAACGAACTCCGCCTAGGGCGTTTGTCCGAATGAGCTACTGATCACTTCTAACTCATCTACACATGATGGGGATCAAAAGTTATCCAAAGAATTGTGCTATCTTTTGCGGTTTCCGTCCAGTGGAGCCCCAAAATTGACCTTTATTTTGGCAAATTTTCAGACATGAAAAATGCCTCCTATTTGCACAAAACAACTCAGATTTGAACCTAAACTTCAACACTTACGTCCCCTTCACATCTGAATGGATTAAAGAAGGAACGGTGGTCGTGGACACTATAGCGCTCCCTACAGAGTGAAAATATGTTTTTGCATTAAAGCCAAAAAATTAGTTTCTCCAAATTGTGTGAGCTTTGGCAGAGACATAGCTTATGGGATCCCAATCCAAAAAGTCAATGACACCCATGCCCTATTTTGTACAGTATTCTCAAGGCGATGCCCACATGGCTAATGTTGATCCAATTGGAGAGGCACACAACTCTCCCATTCTTCAAGAATTCAATACCGACATGGAAACTTGTGCATTTGACACATTCTTTATTTCTTGCCCATTCAAAAAATCCATGGGAGCCACTAAAATTTCCAAAAACAGCGCCACCTATCTATACGTTGAAGAATGCAGTTTCAATTTTTTTTGTGCAAACGTTGTAAGAACATTCGTATCACTTCATCAAGTAAAACATTGCATTATAGACATATCCTATTTTGAAAGATGTGGGTGCGGCAAGGGTAAATGTGTCTCCCATGCCATTGGCTCCATTATAATATACAGGAACACCATACTAATACTGTGTTTGACCCCCTTTCGCCTTCAGAACTGCCTTAATTCTACGTGGCATTGATTCAACAAGGTGCTGAAAGCATTCTTTAGAAATGTTGGCCCATATTGATAGGATAGCATCTTGCAGTTGATGGAGATTTGTGGAATGCACATCCAGGGCACGAAGCTCCCGTTCCACCACATCCCAAAGATGCTCTATTGGGTTGAGATCTGGTGACTGTGGGGCCATTGTAGTACAGTGAACTCATTGTCATGTTCAAGAAACCAATTTGAAATGATTGGAGCTTTGTGACATGGTGCATTATCCTGCAGGAAGTAGCCATCAGAGGATGGGTACATGGTGGTCATAAAGGGATGGACATGGTCAGAAACAATGCTCAGGTAGTCCGTGGCATTTAAACGATGCCCAATTGGCACTAAGGGGCCTAAAATGTGCCAAGAAAACATCCCCCACACCATTACACCACCACCACCAGCCTGCACAGTGGAACAGGCATGATGGATCCATGTTCTCATTCTGTTTACGCCAAATTCTGACTCCACCATCTGAATGTCTCAACAGAAATCGAGACTCATCAGACCAGGCAACATTTTTCCAGTCTTCAACTGTCCCATTTTAATGAGCTCGTGCAAATTGTAGCCTCTTTGTCCCATTTGTAGTGGAGATGAGTGGTACCCGGTGGGGTCTTCTGCTGTTGTAGTCCATCCGCCTCAAGGTTGTGCGAGTTGTGGCTTCACAAATGCTTTGCTCCATACCTCGGTTGTAACGAGTGGTTATTTCAGTCAAAGTTGCTCTTCTATCAGCTTGAATCAGTCGGCCCATTCTCCTCTGACCTCTAGCATCAACAAGGCATTTTCGCCCACAGGACTGCCGCATACTGGATGTTTTTCCCTTTTCACACCATTCTTTGTAAACCCTAGAAATGGTTGTGCGTGAAAATCCCAGTAACTGAGCAGATTGTGAAATACTCAGACCAGCCCGTCTGGCACCAACAACCATGCCACGCTCAAAATTGCTTAAATCACCTTTCTGTCCCATTCTGACATTCAGTTTGGAGTTCAGGAGATTGTCTTGACCAGGACCACACCCCTAAATGCATTGAAACAACTGCCATGTGATTGGTTGATTAGATAATTGCATTAATGTGAAATTGAACAGGTGTTCCTAATAATCCTTTAGGTGAGTGTATTTGTCCTTAAGATCAGTGATTCAAGTGGAGCTTCCTCTTACCCCCCGCCTGCTCCGAGCACATTTTCTACAGTTTGGCTTTACCCAAATCTATCAAAACCTTGTGAAGAAAGTTTCAAAATGGCGACAAAAATGAGACGAAAACGAGGATGAAAGAGCAACAAAAAGTACCGTCAATGCGACAACAACACGAGGAAATGATCCGTTTAGATGAATTTGGTAGGTCTTAGCTTTCAAATGAGGTGTTACTCTGGCCTGTAGGGTGTAAAATTTAATTTAGGTAAAGCCAATCTGTTTCAAAAGCTCTTGGTTAACGTGGAGGTTAAGAGGTAAATGACTTTCTGGGCTTTGATTTGGTCAGAATTCATTAAAATGACGTAAGAAACTCAAACACAGCGAGTCTCACAGATACAACAGCTGTGGTTTATGAAAGGACTGAGAGAAACAGAACCAGATGCCCTTCCTCTCTCCCTGCAGATGACACGTCACCACCAGGGGGCGCTTCTGAGGAGGATCACAGTCAGTCTTCATTTGGACATTTGGAATTTCAGTGGAGTTTGCATTAATTATATTAATTCTGATCATATTAAATCCTCTGCTTCCTGTTTGTTCCTTTAGCAGAGAAAGTAAATGAGGCTCAAACTGTCAGTGTTTGGAGGATTTTAGTTTCTTCTTTTACTTTTTATTCCGGCAGATTTTAGTCACAGTTTCAGACTCAGAAACAACTTTTAATTTAGTTTTTGTCCAATTTCTGTCAGAAAAAATCACTTTGACTAAAATGATTACATATTATAGAGTAAGTAGAGACTAATCAGAGGAAGTAAAGGAAACTAAAGGAAAGTAAAGGAAACTAAAAGAAAGTAAAGGAAACTAAAGGAAAGTAAAGGAAACTAAAGGAAAGTAAAGGAAATTAAAGCCGCAAGGGGCATCGAACGGCCCTCGCGGGCCGTGCCTCCTTTAGTGCCTCCATTGCCGCGCCATGACCCTACCGAGGGCGCTAATGTGGCCACACTACATTTTATTGCCCTGATGCGCCATTAATCTTTGTCAGTAAACATGCAAACTACATTTTAGCCTCTCCATGTGAATAATGGCTCCAACCTGCAGAGGGCGCTAGCGCGCCCCAAATCTTTTTTCTTTCACAAGCAGCATCAGACGGCCCTGACGGGCCGTACTTCCATTACCACTGTCCACAAGCTCCTTACAGAGGGCGCTAACGCGCTGTAATTGTGTATAATGTGAGATTTATGTGTTAGTCCCATTAGGATAACATGGGGGGCCCGAGGCGTCTCCATGGCAACACCGTACAAAATACGGTATGGGTCCAATTGGCTTTTTTGACCGGGATGCCATCAACTATTTTTGTGCCGAATTTTATCCATTTCCGAGAAACTAAATTTTTTCCCATAATGCATTTTTTCTTCTCAGCCTAGAGGGGGCGCTATCGCGCCCAATGTCACTATTTCACATTTGTTGTGTCCGGGGGCGAAAGGTCAATAAAATGTATATTTCCGATTTTTAATCTGAGTTTGTTTGTGCGAATGGGAGCATTTTGTTGTTTACGATAAGTCGCAAAATTCTTCGTAAAGATTGCGGCTTCGCCGCAAACAAACCGTAAAACTTAGCCAAAAAATTTGGATAACTTTTGATGCCCCACATCTCGACATGAGCTGGAACGATTTGGAGCTCATTTGGTAAAACGCCCTAGGAGGAGTTCGTTAAAATGCGACGTCAGCGAAAACGCTGACTCAGCATTTCCCATACTTCCTGTCAAAATGGCGAACTTCCGGTTTGTCAGGGGGCGTGGCCACAATAATATTTTTTGTTTGTCGTCACATGACGAATGGCTGTACTGATTCCCGGCGCTCTATGACAAAGTTGACGTTGGCCCTCCATAGGCGTAATGTATTTTCACTTTGTAGGCGGCGCTGTCGCGCCATTTTTTATTTCCCAATACGAAACACACATTTAAATTAAATTTTCACTGGACCTGAATTTTGGGCAAAGTTTGGTGAGTTTTCGACTATGTTCAGGGGGTCAAATTCCTGCTCAAAGAGCAGAAGAAAGAAGAAGAAGAAAGAAAGAAAGAAAGAAAGAAAGAAAGAATAATAATATTTCTTGCAAAAACAATATCGTCGCTTTCGCGACGACAACATATTATACATTTTTGGAAAGCTCTCAACGACCCCCACACACCTGTGGGGCTCGGAGGTGGATGACGAGCGCAAAGCGCTCGTCATCCACCTCCGTATGACAGTTGGCCATATATAGCCCCATTAATTTTCCTGCAATGACAAGTATAAAGGGCCCACACCAGAGTTTGAGATAAAGTCTGTCCTGATGACAAACCGTTGTTTAGTTTTTAAACCTAAGAACAGATGGAGTAAGGGCGCCACCTACAGGCAAACCACAGTATTATGATCAGTCAGTACATTTACTCCAGAGGAAAGTGTTACTCGAGTACTGTGAGGAACTGAAGAAAAGTCTGATTTTATTTACAATGAAACGAAACATCAAATCCTGAAAATACAGAAAAACTAAAGAACAAGGAGACGATACATCTGTTTAGATTTGATCAGAATGAAGCTTCTGTCACTTCAATATTTACTCACAGGAAAAAGTAACTGGTATTTTGACTCGAGTAAGAAACAGATACTTCATTTTCATTTTACTTGAGTAGAAACAAAAGTACTGCATGATAAAAGTACTCTGAGAAGTACAGTTACTTCCAAAGTGACTTGAGTAAATGTAACTGAGTACGAGCTGCCTCTGCTCAAAGTGACAAAAGTAGATCAAATATCAGGTTATAAAACATGTGGTCACTGATTTCTTTCTTTGATAATCGTTAATAACTGTTTATGTCATATGAAAGAAGGAAGTGTCGCCCCCTTTAGGTCAAAGGTTTAAGCTTTTATTTCAATGTAATCATTTAAAGCAGCTCTGACTAATTTGCACAGCTCTGCCGTCGCCCACTGCTCCTGACGGGTCGTCCCAACAGTGTCGAGGGACGGGTCAGTTGATGTAAAACAACAAAGCACCTTCTCCTTAAAGTAATTTACCAAATAAATCTGAGAGAAACATTGCATAACACAGTTTTTCTTCCCTTTATTCAAATCTAAAAGCTTCTTGACTGGGGAGTTTAGCCTATAGGTTATAACGCCTCATTTGAAAGCGAAGACCTACAAAACTCATTTTAAGATTTTTTCCTTGTTGTCGTCACTTTTTTGTTGCTCTTTTGATGCTATTTTTGCTACATTTTCATCCTCATTTATGTCCCCTTTTTGTCACTATATTGATGTTTTTTTTCAAGAAGCTTTTAGATTTGGGTAAAGCTGAACTGGAGAAAATGTGCTTGGTTAAGGCGGGGGGTTAGAGGTTAAACACTGTTTCTGCCTTAAACAGTTTATTGTGGTATGTTAGTGAGGCGTCTCTCACCCAGCAGGCTTTGGGGTTTGGGGGCGTGTCTAGCCCTGACTGGTGTTCATCCTGTTCTGACATTTTGTTGTTGGCTCAAAAGAATAAAGTCGACTCACTTGCAGCTGCTCGTGTCCTCGTCTTTCTCGCCACATTGGTGACCCCTATCGTGAGCATGACGGATAAGGTGGACGAGAGTGTTTCTCCTTCTGTCTCGGCTGCGGACTCGGCCTCGGCCATGGGCTTGGCCTCAGACGCTGTCTCGACTTCGCCGTCTCTCCCGCTCACACGGCCGGCTTCGTTTCTCGCCAACTCCGCTGAGAAACCTCCAGAGTTTTGGCAGAGTGATCCAGCCTCGTGGTTCCAGCATGTCGAGGCACTTTTCCACCTACGGGGTGTGGATGCGGACGACTCCACATACTACTTGGTGGTTTCTGCCCTGGATCAGCAGAATGCTCCGATTGCCCTGACAACCGACGCTTCCGACTTAGCTGTTGGGGCTGTTGTGGAGCAGCGGGTGGCAGACGCGTGGCAGCCTCTTGCGTTTTTTAGCCGCACGTTGCGGGACTGCGAGCGTAAGTACAGCGTTTATGACCGGGACTTGTTGGCACTGTTTTTGGCTACTCGGCATTTTCGTTTTTTGCTGGAAGGCCGTTCGTTTACGGCTTACGTGGACCATAAACCGCTGACGTTTGCCATGGCTAAAGTAACTGAACCCTGGTCGGCTCGTCAGCAGCGCCACTTAACGGCCATTTCTGAGTTTACTACTGACATACGTCATGTCGCAGGAAAGTCCAACTCGGTCGCGGATTGTCTCTCCCGCGTGCTCGTTTGCCCTGTGCTTCTTATCACGTCCGCCGATGTGATAAGTGCGTTTCTCTCTGCTTGGGTCGCTAGGTTTGACGTGCCGTTGGATATTACTTCTGACCGAGGCCCCCAGTTTATTTTGGAGCTTTGGTCTGGTATGGCGCGTTCCCTTGGAGTGCAGGTGCACCGCACCACGGCGTACCACCCTCAGGCAAACAGGTTGTGTGAGCGTTTCCATCGTTCGCTAAAGGCAGCTTTGCGCGGCGCGCTTACGGATGACAGTTGGGTGGATCGTTTGCCGTGGGTTTTGCTCGGGTTGCGTTCGGCTCCTAAGGAGGACCTCGGCGCTTCTTCTGCTGAGCTGGTTTTTGCTCAGCCGCTCCGTGTCCCGGGTGAGTTTTTGCTGGAGACAGCCGCGCCGAGTCTCTGTGCAGCCGTTGGTCCGTTTTTGTCCGGTGATGTTTTTGCTCCGAATCCCATGCACCATTGTTTTCCGCGGTCGTTGGTGCCCACCGCGCTCCAGTCTGCCCGTTTTGTTTTTGTGCGCCGTGACGCCCACCGCTCGCCCCTCCAGCCTCCATATGACGGTCCGTTCCGTGTGCTTGAACGAGGTGCAAAGGGTTTTGTTTTGGATATGGGCGGGCGCAGGGAGTTGGTGACTCTGGATCGCCTTAAGCCGGCGTATGTTTTTGCAGACGAAGTTGTGTTGCCAGCCCAGGTTCCTCGGCGTGGCCGTCCTCCTTCCAGGCCACCGGCTCCGCCTCCTCGCACTGACTGTGACTCTCAGCCTGTCATGGACGCTGTTGGTCGGCGCAGCCGTTATGGCAGGCTGATTAGAGACTGATTTTTTATGCCAGTTTCCCTTGTGGGTGTTCGGGGGGGGGGTGTATATGTTAGTGAGGCGTCTCTCACCCAGCAGGCTTTGGGGTTTGGGGGCGTGTCTAGCCCTGACTGGTGTTCGTCCTGTTCCCGGACATTTTGTTGTTGGCTCAAAAGAATAAAGTTGACTCACTTGCAGCTCGCTTGTGTCGTCGTCTTTCTCGCCACATTATGCAAATTAAACAGTTTATGCAAATATCAAATCTGCAGCTGCAAATCCCACAGTCAATCGTAAATGTTTCTGGTTAAACATGTTGTGAAGATTTGTTGTTGTTTTGTTTCCAGTGAAAGTTTATGGAGTTTTGTCTGTCTCCCCTTAAAGAGTAACTAACACCAAATCAAGTTATTTTTACTGATAAACTGTCTCAATGTGTGTCTCATAGTGTTGTCCACTGGTCCCTGACATTATTCTGACATTATAGCGCAAACATGTGTCAAATCCTAACTTTGGCCTGAAAACGAATGGGTTGCGCCCCCTTCAGGGTAAACTCTGCTACTAAATTAGAATTTCCTGATTGGCTGGAGACGTGTCCACGGCCTCCACAGAACGTCATAAGCTGCACCAGCTCCACACATCGTCATCAGGTGCTGCCCATTGTCCTGCCCCTGTACCTGTGGTTTATAACCAAGTCCCTCCACGTAATCAGTCTGCTGTGATTGTGCCAATGCAAAGGCCCACACACTCACCCCCCGCATGTCACCCCCAAACTTCAGAGACGCCTCTTTCACAGCACTTTTTGACTTTTGTTTGTGGGTGGGGAAAGGCTTTGGCACGCCCGTTTAGTTACTCTTTAAGGGAATGATCCCAACACTGGCCATTTGTTGTGAAAGTTTGTCAGACAGGAAGCGGACTTTTATTCTGAAGGCAGGAATGAAGGAAACAGGTGAGACACATTAGTGTAAGATGCAGAACACCTGCAGGAGCCACGCCCTCAGCACGAGCAAACACATGGTCCAGAACTCCAGGGGACTGCAGGTAAAAGCGAAAAGTTACATTTAAACTTCATTCCACCCAAACAAAGTCTTTTATCAGGAGATTTCTAAAATATCAGCTCCACTTCTTTGTTTCTCACTTTCTGTCCACATGAGTGTTGTTTACTCCACTGGCACAACTGAAAACAGCAGCTTTAAACCAAAGTCCAATGTTTAAATGAAGTAAAGGAGCTAAAATGTAAAAATATGTTTTAATATTTACAATCGACAGAAATATGTGAAATCAGAGGCGACTGAGACTGAAACACGGCCTGGGCCCAGATTACACTTAACCCAGTGCATTTTCTCCTGTTCAGCTTTACCCAAATCTAAAAGCTTCTCTGGAGAGCAACAGTGTAACACGTCATTAAAAAGCGAAGACCTACAAAAGTGGTTGTAACATTTTCTCACATTCTTGTCATGTTTTTTTGTGTGGCTTTTGTCATTGCTTTGTTTTCTATTTTCGTCTCTTTTCTTAAAATATTTTGTTGCTCTCCACGTTTTTCTGTCTTGCGTTTTCGTCGATATTTTGATGCTTTTCTCAAGAAGCTTTTAGATTTGTGTAAAGCCAAACTGGAGAATAATGTGCTCGGTTCAGGTGGGGGTTAAGACTTATAGAAAAATACTCACCTGGTCCAGATTTTAGCTCTTGATTCTTCTAGATTACGAGTCGCGGCTTGGTGAGGTCTGGAGTCATGTGACGTTGAGAAATAAATGCTTTTCTTTCAGAGAACGCTGAGGACTTTCTGACAAGAGGAGCACAGGGTGAGTAAACTCTGCTGGAGTTAAACATCTGATGAAGACGGCAACGGTGAGTGGCTGCTGGTTTTGCTGGTTTTGCTGATTTTGCTGATTTTGCTGGTTTTGCTGGTTTTGCTGATTTTGCTGGTTACTATTGGTTTGCTGATGCTGCTGGTAGAGTTAGTGTTCGCTCATGCACTCTACATACTTACACACTTACATCCATATTATCTTTCTGACACTCTGTCACTTTCCGCCCTCCTCCTCCTTTAACGTCTCCCCCATCATGGATGCTCCACTTCATGTCGTCCACTTTGCTGGACGAGCATCTGATGAAGACGTCACCGGTGAGTGACTACGTTAATATTATACATCCTCTGCATACGCACATCCATATACCTTTCTCTCATACTCTCACTTTGCTTCTTCTTCTGCATCAGCACATTCACCTCATCCATTCCCATCCATGTAGAGCTGCACAATGTTAGAACAAACATTTTACTAAACTGTTGTAACATATGTGCCATTTCATTTAAACAGTTTGTAAGTCATTTGTTTTTCAGCAAATTAGGAAGATTAGGCAAATATGAGAAACTTTTTGTTTTATGTCGGAAGTAAAATAAAAAGTAATTTTGCGACAGATTGTGGCTTCTGCCGATTGAGATATTGCAACAATGAATTCTGCGATATTATTTTTGGAATACATTGTGCAGCCCTACATTCATCCATGATTCACTGATGCTTGTGTTGTTGGCTGATTCTGGTGTTGAGTCGCTAATGTTTGTTTGCTGTGGTGCTGAGTCGCTAATGCTAATGTTTGCTGTTGAGTTGCTAATGCTCATGTTTGCTGTAGTGTTGAGTTGCTAATGTTTGTTTGCTGTAGTGTTGAGTTGCTAATGTTTGTTTGCTGTGGTGTTGAGTTGCTAATGTTTGTTTGCTGTTGTTGAGTTGCTAATGCTCATGTTTGCTAATGCTCATGTTTGCTGTAGTGTTCAGTTGCTAATGCTCATGTTTGCTGTGTGTTGAGTTGCTAATGCTCATCTTTGCTGTAGTGTTGAGTTGCTAATGCTCATGTTTGCTGTAGTGTTCAGTTGCTAATGCTCATGTTTGCTGTGGTGTTGAGTTGCTAATGCTCATCTTTGCTGTGGTGTTGAGTTGCTAATGCTCTGTTTGCTGTAGTTGGTGAGTTGCTAATGCTCATGTTTGCTGTGGTGTTGAGTTGCTAATGCTCATGTTTGCTGTGGTGTTCAGTTGCTAATGCTCATGTTTGCTGTAGTGTTGAGTTGCTAATGCTCATGTTTGCTGTGGTGTTCAGTTGCTAATGCTCATCTTTGCTGTAGTGTTGAGTTGCTAATGCTCATCTTTGCTGTAGTTGTTGAGTTGCTAATGCTCATGTTTGCTGTAGTGTTGAGTTGCTAATGCTCATGTTTGCTGTAGTGTTGAGTTGCTAATGCTCATGTTTGCTGTAGTTGTTTAACTTTAGGGGCAGTGTTATAGTTTGATTTTATTTAGAGAATAAATCATAGCACACAGTCTGTTTCAGTCATCTTACTTGTTTGTTAAAAATATAGTATTTGACCATTAAAATGTTTGTTCTGCTCTCTGGATAAATCCACAAACCCCGGGCAGCACTTTAGCACTTACAAAGGTAAACATCCAAGAAACAGAAACTGAACAGCACCAGGCCCTTTAGTGGCTAAAGAAACTCACCTGAAGCAGCTGCTCAGGGATGGGCGTCGCCCTGACTGGCTCAAGGCTGATGCTGAACGATAAAGAGTCCAGTCTAGTCCCATCCACGTTTTATTACCTACCTCTATAAAACATAGGATGTATCAGGCATCCTCGCTGCTAAAATAAGCTTCGTTATTTTACACACTGCACTGATCAGATTCAATGCGATACGGAAATCTCACTGGTCTTGTGTGAAACATATTTATCAGCATAAATAAGATCCGTAGCAAAGTAAACATGTTGAGACTTATTTGCTAAACTACAACTGTTATGTCAGAATCAGAATTGGTTTTATTGCCATGGTTATAAACAGGTTCACAACTAGGATTTTTTTTTTTTTTTCGGTCGATCGTGCAACATGAAACACAAAACATAACATAACTTGAGATAAACTATTTAGACTTAAGACTATAAGGGCATGCATGAGATTAAATTTAAACTATGATAAGATGACAACAATTGGACATAGAACAACAGCGTGAGTGTATTTACAGATGTGCAGATACTTCCATTTAGAACTAGGTTTACAGCACAAAACGTTTTTTTCCCCGCAACCCTTGAACACCTCACAGCCTCGGATCTTTGTTTCTGAGGTCTCGCTCATGAGGATTTCAGCTGCAGCAGAGCAGGTTACATATTTGTAAACTTCTGTTAAATGCTATAACTCTGTTAGTCACTAATGCTAAACTCTGACTGTGTTGGCCGCTAATGCTAAGTTCGGACATTATCGGCCGCTAATGCCAGACTCTGTTGGCCGCTAATGCTAACTAGGACAATGTTGGCCGCTAAAGCTGGACGCTAATGCTAAACTCTGACTCTGTGTGCCGCTAATGCTAGACTTGGACTCTGTGTGCCACTAATGCAAGACTATTAGCCGCTAATGCTAAACTCGGAGGTTGTCGGCCGCTAATGCTAAACTTGGAGGTTGTCGGCCGCTAATGCTAAAATCTGAGGTTGTCGGCCGCTAATGCTAAACTCGGACTGTGTCGGCCGCTAATGCTAGACTATTGGCCGCTAATGCTAAACTCGGATTGTGTCGGCCGCTAATTCTAGACTATTGGCCGCTAATGCTAGACTCGGAAGATGTCTACCGCTAATGCTAGACTATTGCCGCTTATGCTGAGTTCGGACTCTGTTGGCCGCTAATACTAGACTCAGAAGATGTCGGCCGATAATGCTAGACTATTGGCCGCTAATGCTAAACTCGGACTGTGTCAGCCGCTAATGCTAGACTATTGGCCGCTAATACTAGACTCAGAAGATGTCTGCGCTAATGCTAGACTATTGGCCGCTAATGCTAAGTTCGGACTCTGTTGGCCGCTAATGCTAAGTTCGGACTCTGTTGGCCGCTAATGCTAAACTCGGACGATGTCGACCGCTAATGCTAGACTATTGGCCGCTAATGCTAAACTCGGACGATGTCGACCGCTAATGCTAGACTATTGGCCGCTAATGCTAAACTCTGACTGTGTCGGCCGCTAATGCTAGACTATTGGCCGCTAATGCTAAGTTCGGACTCTGTCGGCCGCTAATGCTAGACTATTGGCCGCTAATGCTAAGTTCGGACTCTGTCGGCGCTAATGCTAAGTTCGGAATATGTCGGCCGCTAATGCTAAGTTCGGAATATGTCGGCCGCTAATGTAAGTTCGGATATGCGGCCGCTATGCAGTTCGGAATATGTCGGCCGCTAATGCTAAGTTCGGAATATGTCGGCCGCTAATGCTAAGTTCGGAAGTTGTCGGCCGCTAATGCTAAGTTCGGAAGTGTCGGCCGCTAGCTAGTTCGGAAGTTGTCGGCCCGCTAATGCTAAGTTCGGAAGTTGTCGGCCGCTAATGCTAAAGTTCGGAAGTTGTCGGCCGCTTAGTGTCGGAGTGTCGGCCGCTTATGCTAAGCTCGGACGTGGTCGGCCGCTTATGCTAAGCTCGGACGTGGTCGGCCGCTATGCTACTCGGACGTGTGGCGTATGCTAACTCGGACGTTGTTGGCCGCTTATGCTAGACTATTGGCCACTAATGCTGAGTTCGGACTCTGTTGGCAGCTAATGCTAGACTGGGACTCTGTGTCCGCTAATGCTAGACTCGGACTCTGTGTGCCGCTAATGCAAGACTATTGCCGCTAATGCTAGACTCGGAAGATGTCTGCGTAATGCTAGACTATTGGCCGCTAATGCTGAGTTCGACTCTGTTGGCTGCTAATGCTAGACTCGGAAGATGTCAGCGCTAATGCTAGACTATTGGCGCTACTAGACTCAGAAGATGTCTGCGCTAATGCTGACTATTGGCCGTAATGCTAAGTTCGGACTCTGTTAGCCACTAATGCTAAGTTCGGACTCTGTTGGCCGCTAATGCTAACTCGGACGATGTTGACCGCTAATGCTAGACTATTGGCCGCTAATGCTAACTCGGACGATGTCGACCGCTAATGCTAACTCGGACGATATCGACGCTAATGCTAGACTATTGGCGCTAATGCTAAACTCTGACTGTGTCGGCCGCTAATGCTAGACTATTGGCCGCTAATGCTAAGTTCGGACTCTGTTGGCCGCTAATGCTAAGTTCGGACTGTGTCGGCGTAATGCTAGACTATTGGCCGCTAATGCTAGATATTGGCCGCTAATACTAGACTCGAGATGTTCTGCGCTAATGCTAGACTATTGGCCGCTAATGCTAAGTTCGGACTCTGTTGGCCTAATGCTAAATCGACATTGGTTGACCGCCTAATGCTAGACTATTGGCCGCTAATGCTAAACTCGGACGATGTCGACCGCTAATGCTAACTCGGACGATATCGACCGCTAATGCTAGACTATTGGCCGCTAATGCTAACTCTGACTGTGTCGGCCGCTAATGCTAGACTATTGGCCGCTAATGCTAAGTTCGGACTCTGTTGGCCGCTAATGCTAAGTTCGGACTGTGTCGGCCGCTAATGCTAGACTATTGGCCGCTAATGCTAGACTCGGAAGTTGTCGGCCGCTTATGCTAAGCTCGGACGTGGTCAGCCGCTAATGCTAACTCGGACGTTGTTGGCCGCTTATGCTAGACTATTGGCCACTAATGCTGAGTTCGGACTCTGTTGGCCGCTAATGCTAGACTCGAAGATGTCGGCCGCTAATGCTAGACTCGGAGATGTCGGCCGCTAATGCTAGACTCGGAAGATGTCGGCCGCTAATGCTAGACTATTGGCCGCTAATGCTAAGTTCGGAATATGTCGGCCGCTAATGCTAAGTTCGGAATATGTCGGCCGCTAATGCTAAGTTCGGAATATGTCGGCCGCTAATGCTAAGTTCGCGAATATGGTCGGCCGCTACTTGCTAACTCGGACTGGTCGGCGCTAATTGCTGACTATTGGCCGCTAATGCTACGACTCGGAGTTGTCGGCCGCTTATGCTAAGCTGACGTGGTCAGCCGCTATTGCTAACTCGGACGTTTGTTTGGCCGCTTATGCTAGGACTAATTGGCCACTAATGCTGAGTTTCGGACTCGTTGGCCGCTAATGCTGACTCGGAAGGTCGGGCCGCTAATGCTGACTCGGAGATGTTGGCCGCTATGGCTCAGCTCGGAAGTGTTCGGCCGTAATGCTAGACTTCGGAAGATTCGGCCGCTATGCTAGACTATTGGCCGCTAATACTGATCAGAAGATGTCGGCCGCTAATGCTAGACTATTGGCGGCTAATGTATAACTTGGACTGTGTCAGCCGGCTAATGCTAGACTATGGCCGCTAATGCTCAACTCTGGACTGTGTCGGCCGCTTAATGCTAGACTATTGGCCGCTATTGCTGATATTGGCGCTATCTGCTGACTATTGGCGCTAATCCTGCTTTGGCGCTATGCTAAACTCGGGACGATGTCGGGCGCTAATGCTAGATATTTGGCCGCTAATGCTAATGTTCGGAATATGTCGGCCGCTAATGCTAGTTCGATATGTCGGCCGCTATGCTAAAGTTCGGAATATGTCGGCCGCATAATGTAGTCGGATATGTGTCGGCCGCTATGCAAGTTCGGAATATGTCTCGGCCGCTTACTGCTAAATCGGACTGTGTCGGCCGCTAATTGCTAGACTTATTGGCGCTAGCTATACTCGGAAGTGTCGGCCGCTTTATGCTACGCATCGGACTTGGGTCAGCCGCTAATGCTTAAATCGGACGTTGTTGGCGCTTTATGCTAGACTATTGGCACTTAATTGCTGAGTTCTGACTCTGTTGGCCGCTATGCTAGACTCGGAAGATGTCGGCCGCTATGCTAGACTCGGAGAGTGTCGGCGCTATTGCTAGACTCGGAGGTGTCGGCCGTATGCTAGCTATTTGGCCGCTAATACTCGACTCAGACGATTGTCGGCCGTAATGCTAAGATATTGGGCCGCTAATGCTAAACTTGGACTGTGTTCAGCCGCTAATGTAGACTATTGCCGCTTATATTGCTTTCAACTCGGACTGTGTCGGCCGTTAATGCTAGACTATTGGCGCTGCTAGGATATTGGCGCTTTTATGCTAGACTATTGGCCGCTAATGTAGATATTGGCCGCTAATGCTTAACTCGGACGATGTCGGCCGCTAATGCTAGGACTATGGCCGCTAATGCTAAGTTCGGACTATGTCGGCCGCTAATGCTAAGTTCGGATATGTCGGCCGCTAATGCTAAGTTCGGAATATGTCTGGCGTAATGCTAAACTCGGGACTTGTGTCGGCGTGCTATGCTGACTATTGGCGCTTAATGCTAGACTCGGAAGTTGTCGGCCGCTTTTTGCTAAGCTCGGACGTGGCAGCGCTAATGCTAAACTCGGACGTTGTTGGCCGCTTATGCTAACTATTTGGCCCACTATGCTGAGTTTCGGACTCTGTTGGCCGCTATGCTAGACTCGTAAGATGTCCGCCTAATGCTTAGACTCAGGAAGATGTCGCGCGCTATGCTAGACTCGGAAGATTCGGCGCTAGATGCTAGACATCGGAAGATGTCGCCGCTAATGCTGATATTGGCGCTATACTAGACTAGAAGATGTCGGCCGCTAATGCTAGACTATTGGGCCGCTAATGCTTAACTTGGACTGTGTCGGCGCTATGCTAGACTATTTGCGCTAATGCTCAACTCGACTGTGTCTGGCCGCTATGCTAGACTATTGGCCGCTAATTGCTAGACTATGGCGCTAATGCTAGTTATTTGGCGTAATGCTACTGGACAATGTCGGCGCTATTGCTAGACTATTTGGCCGCTATGCTAAATTCGGACATGTGGCCGCCAAAGCCGGACGGCTAATGCCTGACGCTAATTGCTAAACCTCGGACTCTGTTGTGCTGCTATTGCTAGGGACTGGGATCTGTTCCGCTATGCTGACTCGGCTCTCTGTGTGCCGTATGCAAGACTATTGGCCGCTAATGTAACTCGGACGTGTGTCGGCCGCTACATTCTGACTCGGAAGATGTCTGCCGCTAATGCTAGGACTATTGGCCGCTAATGCTGAGTTCGGACTCTGTGGTGCTAATGCTAGACTCGGAAGATGTCGGCCGCTAATGCTAGACTATTGGCCGCTAATGCTAGACTCGAGAAGATGTCGGGCCGCCAATGCTAGACTATTGGCTTGCTAATGCTAGACTCGGAAGATGTCGGTTCGACTCTGTTGGCCGATAATGCAAAGTTCAGGACTTTGTTGGCCGCTATGCTAAGTTCGGACTCTGTTGGCCGCTAATGCTAAGTTCGGCTCTGTTGGCGCTAATGCTAAGTTCGGCTTCTGTTGGCGCTATGCTAAGTTCGGACTCTTGTTTAGGCCGCTAATGCTAAGTTCGGACTCTTTTGGCCGCTTATGCTTATCTGGACGTCTGCTTGGCCGCTATGCTAGACTATTGAGCCCTATGCTAACTCGGGACGTGTCGACGCTATGCTGACTATTGGCCGCTTAATACTAAGTTCGGACTCTGTTGGCGCTAATGCTAGACTCGGAAGTTGTCGGCCGCTTATGGCTAGCTCGGACGTGGGTCGGCCGCTTAATGCTAAACTCGGACGGTTGTTTGGCCGCTTTATGCAATCTCAAACGTTTGTGGCAGTTATGCTAGACTATTGGCCCACTTAATGCTAGGACTTCGGGAGATGTCGCTGCTAATGCTAGACTCGGAAGATGTCGGACCGCTTGCTGATCGGAGATGTCGCCGCTATGCAGTCGGAAGATGTCGGCGCTAATGCTAGACTATTGGCTGCTTGCTAAGCTCGGACGATGTCGGCGCTAATGCTAAACTTGGACTGTGTCGTTTGCTAATTGCTAGATCTTGGCCGCTAATGCTAACTCTTGCCTGCTATGCTAACTCTTGGCCTGCTTATGCTAATCTGACTGCTGTCCGCCGCTAATGCTACTCTGACTTGTTGGCTTGCTAATGCTAGATATTGGCGCTATCACTAGTTCGGACTCTGTTGGCCGCTATGCTAGACTCGGACGATGTCGGCGTAATTGCTAACCGGACGTGCGGCCGCTAATTCTAGACTATTGGCCGCTTTTCTAGACTGGAAGATGTCTTTGCCGCTTAATGCTAGACTATTGGGCCGCTAATGTAGCTCTGAGGATGTCGGCCGACGCAATGCCTAGACTCTGACGTGTCGGCCGTATGCTGACTAATTGGCCGCTATGTAGATATTGGCTGGCTAATGCTAGGATCGGAAAGATGTCGGCGCTAATGCTAGGACTATTTGCCGCTATGACTACTCGGATGATGTCGGCCGCTAATGCCTAAGTTCGGACTCTGTTTGGCGCTATGCTAGGACTCGGATATGTCGGCCGCTATGCCTAGACTGGATATGTCGGCGTGCTAATGCCTAGATATTGGCCGAGCTAATGCTAAAACTCTGACTTTGTCGGCCGCTAATGCTTAGGACTATGGCCGCTATGCGAGACTCGGGTGTCGCCGCTTATGTAATCTCGGACGTGGTCGGCCGCTCATGCTAAACTCGGTACGTTGTTGGCCGCTTATGCTAGCTATTTGCCACTTATCTTGAGTTCGGGATCTTTGGTTTGCTAAATGCTAGACTCGGAGATGTCGGCCAGCTAATGCTAGACTCGGAGATGCTCGGCGCTAATGACTAGACTATTGGCCGCTATGTGGACTCGGAGATGTCGGCGGCTAATGCTAGACATTTTGGCTGCTATGCTAAGGCTCGGACGGATGTCGGCGCTTGCTAAACTGAACTGGTCGTTCGCTAATGGCTGACTATTGGCCGCTAATGCGTAGGACTATGGCCGCTAATGCGAGATCGGAAGATGTCGGCGCTATGCTAGATATTGGCTGCTATGCTAAGCTCGCGACGATGGTCGGCCTTTATGCTAATTTCGGACTTCTGGTCGCCGTAATGGCTGACTATTTGGGCGCTAATGCTAAACTCTGACTGTATGTCAGCCGCTTACATGTAAACTCTGACTGTGTGGCTGCTTTGCTGGATATTTGGCCGCTCAATCTTAGTTTCGGAACTCTGTTGGCCGCTATGCTAGCTCGGAATTATGTCGGCGCTAATTGCTAAACTCTGACCTGTGTCGGCCGCTTGCTAGACTATTGGTGCTAATGCTATACTCGGAGATGTCAGCGCTAATGCTAGACTTATTGGCCGCTATGCTAAACTCGGACTCTGTTGGCCGCTACAGCTAAACTCGGACTCTGTGTCCAGCTAAAGCTATACTCGGACTCTGTGTGCCGCTAATGCTAACTCTGACTCTGTCGGGCCGCTAATGCTATACTATTGGCTGCTACTGCTAAAACTCGGACGTGGTCGGCCGCTTGCTAAACTCGGCGTTGTTGCCGCTTATGCCAAAATCTCGGACGTTTGTTGGCCGCTTATTGCTAGGCTATTGGCACTTATGCTGAGTTGGACTCTGTTGGCTGCTAATGCTGACTCGGAAGTGTGGGCCGCTTATGCTAGCTCGGGAAGATGTCGGGCCGCTACTTTTGCTTAGACTATTGCGCTAATGCTAGACTCGGAAGATGTCGGCGCTAATGCTAACTTGACTGTGTCGCTTCGCTATGCTAGACTTTGGCCGCTATGCTAGACTCGGAAGATGTCGGGCGCTATGCTAGTTCGGCTCTGTCGGCCGCTAATGCTAGATTTGCCGCTAATGCTTAACTCTGGACTGTGTCATTCCGCTAATGCTAAACTCTGACTGTGTTGGCTGTATGCTAGTAGACTATGGCCGCTTTTATATAGTTCGACTCTTGTTTGGCGCTTAATGCTAGCCCGGCATGTCGGCGCTATGCTAGCTATTTGCCGCAAATTTGCTAAACTCGGACTGTGTCAGCCGCTAATGCTAGGTCGGACTCTGTTGTCCGCTAATGCTAAGTTCGGGACTCTGTTGTCCGTATGCTAAGCTCTTGACGTTGATTGGCCGCTAATCTAAGCTCGGTACGTTGATGGCCGCTAATGCTGACTAGGACTCTATCTGCTGTTAATGCTAGACTATGTCCGCTAAGCTAATCGCGACTCTGTTGGCCGCTTATGTAGACTATTGGCCTACAGCTAAACTCGCTCTGTGTGCCGCTTAATGCTAACTTTGGACTTGTTGGCTGCTATCTTAACTCTGACTGTGTTGGCCGCTAATGCTAGACTATGGCCGCTTGAATGTAACTCGGACTTGTGTCGCCGCTAATGCTACTGGAATTATGTCGGCAGCTAATGCTAAGCTTCGGCGTTTTTGCGGCTTTGCTAAGCTCGGGTTTTGTTGCCTTTTATGCTAAGCTTCTGACGTTGTGGCCGTCATGCTAGATTGGCCGTTGTTGGACTTCTTGGTAGCTCGGACGTCTGTTTGGCAGCTAATGCAAAGTTCGGCTCTTGTGTCGCTAATGCTAAGCTCGGACGTTGTTTGGCCGCTAAACTAAACTCTGACTCTGTGTGCATCTAATGCTAACTCGGACTCGTCGGCCATGCTATGCTTAAACTCAGATCTTGTGCGCTTAATGCTAACTCGGGACCCGTTGTGCCGCTACTGCTTAAACTCTGACTCGTTGGCTGCTAATGCTAGTTCGGCTCTGTTGGCCGCTAATGCTAGACTTTGGCCGCTAATCTAACTCCGGCTGTGTCGCCGCTTGCTAAACTCGGACTGTGTCGGCCGCTAATGCTTAACTCGGGACTGTGTCGGCCGCTATGCTAAACTCGGACTGTGTCGGCCGCTAATACTAACTCGGACTGTGGTCGGCGTAATGCTAACTCGGACTTTGTTCGGCCGCTAATGCTAAGCTCGGCGTTGTTTTGCCGTCATGCTAAGCTCGGCGTTGTTGGCGCTTCTGCTAAGCTCGGCGTTGTTGGCCGCTCATGCTTAAGCTCGGCGTTGGTTTGGCCGTTTGCTAGCTCGGACGTTGTTTGGCAGCTAATGCAAGTTCGGACTTGTTGGCGCTATGCTAGACTCGGACTCTGTCCGCCTGCTAATGCTAGCTATTGTCCAGCTAATGCTAGCGCGGACGTTGTTGGGCACTTTTGCTAAGCTCGGATGTGTTGCCGTAATGCTTAGCAATCGGATGTTGTTGGCGCTTTACTGCTAAGCTTCGGCGTTGTTGGCGCTATGCCAAGTTCGGCTCTGTCGGCGCTTATGCGTAGGATTTGCCGCTAAGCAACTCGGACTCTGTTGGCCGCTAATGTAGCTCGGACATGTTGGCCGCTTAAGCTAACTCGGACTCTGTGTGCGCTAATTGCTAAACTCGGGACTCTGTGTGCCTCTATGCTAACTGGACTCTGTCGGCTGTAATTGCTAAGTAAAGCAAAAAATTATGAGGGCTGCGAATTTACAATAAGGAATATAATAGATAGATTAAAGACTACTTTTTATGTCTATTTTATTTATCGAGGTGCAACGTTTACAGTCTCTGTGCGGTTGTCAATGTTTACTGTACTGTCTGACAGCAGTGGGGTATGATTGACTGCGGTAGTGCTCCTTCTTGCTCTGGGGTGTCTCAGTCTTACCACTGATAGCTGTCAGATCCTACATCCCGTGCAGTGCGTTGGAGTGAGTCTTTTCAAAGCCCGCCACTCTTACTGGTGACTATAAAGGTTGAGTGTGTTCAGCTCAAACACTCTGCGCTACCTAAGGTGAGTGTGTTCAAAGCCCACACCACCTTTACTACGCGACCAAAGGTAGTGTGTTCAAGCCAACCCTACGTTTGCGCGACCTAAAGGTGAGTTTGTGTTCAAATCGCATCACCACTACTGCGCGAACTAAGGTGAGTGTGTTCAATCCAATCACACATACTGCGCGACCTAGGTGAGTGTTTAATCCCTCACAACATACTGCGCGACTAAGATGAGTGTGTTCAAATCCATCACACCTACTGCGCGACAAAGGTGAGTGCGTTCAAGCCACACCACCTACTGCGCGACCAAAGTGAGTGTGTTCAAGCCAAAAAAACCCAACCCTTATTTGGCGCGCCTAAAGGTGAGTGTGTTCAAGCCCATCACCACCTTACTGCGCGTTTAAGGTTGAGTAGTGATCAGCCTCACACCTACTGCTGCGACTTAAGGTGAGTGTGTTTCAAGTCCATCACCACTACTGCGCGACTTAAGGTAGGTGTGTTCAGCCCTCCCACCTACTGGCGACTTAAAGGTAAGTGTGGGTTCAAGCCCTCCCCTACTGAGCGACTTAAGGTGAGTGTGTTCAAAGCCATCACCACCTCTGCGCGACTTAAAGGTGAGTGTGTTCAAGCCCTCACCACTCTGCGCCGACTTTAAGTGGTTGTGTTCAGCCATCACCACCTACTGCGCTACTAAAGGTGCGTGCGTTAAAGCCCATCACCACCTACTGCGCGACCTAAAGGTGGTGGTTCAGCCCATCACCAACCTACTGCGCGACTAAGGCTGGTGTGTTAAGCCATCACCACCTACTGCGCGACCTAAAGGTGAGTGCGTTTCAAGCCAAAACCACCTACTGCGCATACCTAAGGTGGTGTGTTCAAGCCCACTACCACTACTACGCGACAAAGTGTTAGTGTGTTTTCAAGCCAAACCACCTACTGCGCTACCTAAAGGTGAGTGTGTTTCAAGCCCAACACACTACTACGCGACAAAGGTTAGTGTGTTCAGCCAAACCACCCTCTGCGCGACCTAAGGTGAGTTTGTGTTCAATCCTCCACTACTTGCGCGACCTAAGGTGAGTGTGTTCAAATCCTCACCACATCTGCGCGCCTTCAAGGGTGGTGTGTTCAAATCCTAATATCACCCACCATACTGCGCGACCTAAAGATGAGTGTCGTTCAATCCTCACCACATATGCGCGACCAAGGTGAGTCCGTTCAGCCCAAACCACCTACTGCGCAACAAAGGTGGTGTGTTCAAGCCCAACCAACTTACTGCGCGGCCTAAGGTGAGTGTGTTCAAGCCCATCCCACTTTACTGCGCGATTAAAGGTGGTGTGATCAAGCCCATTCACACTACTGCGGACTTAAAGGGAGTGTGTTCAGCCCATCCACCCCTACTGCGCGACCTTAAAGGTAAGTTGTTCAAGCCATCACCACCTTACTGCGCGATTAAGGTAAGTGTGTCAAGCCTCCCACCTACTGCGCGCTTAGGTTGGTGTGTTCAGCCATCACCACCTACTGCGCGACTTAAAGGGTGGTGTCGTTTCAGCCATCACACCTACTGCGCGACCTAAGTGAGTGTGTTCAAGCCCTCACACCTTACTGCGCGACTTAAAGGTGAGGTGTGTACAGCCATCACCACCTCACTGCCGCCCTAAAGGTGAGTGTGTCAGCCCATCACCACTACTGCCGAACTAAAGGTGAGTGCGTTTCAAGTCCCAAACACTACTGCGCGCTTATGTGAGTGTGTTCAAGCCCAGACCTACTGCGCGACCTTAACGGTGAATGTGAGTCAGCCCATCACCACCTACTGGCGACTTTAAGTGAGTGTGGTTCAAGCCCATCCCACCTACTGCGCGACTTAAGGGTGAGTGTGTTCAAGCCAAAGCACCTACTGCGCGGGAGTAAGGTGGTGTGTTCAGCCCAACCACCTACCTGCGCGGACCTGGAGTGAGTGTGTTCAAGCCCAACCACTACTGCGCGACTTAAAGGTGAGTGCGTTCAAGCCCACACCACCTACTGCGCGACCTAAAGGTGAGGTTTTTGTTCAGCCAAACCACTACTTGCGCGACCTAAAGGTGAGTGGTGTTCGCCCAACCACCTACTGCGCGACCTAAGGTGAGTGTGTTCAAGCCAACACCTTACTGCGCGACTTAAGGTGAGTGTGTTCAAGCCCAAACCACCTCTTGCGCGACTTTAAGGTGAGTGTGTTTTCAAAGCCCCCAAACCACTACTGTGCGCGACCTAAAGGTGAGTGTGTTCAAGCCCAAACCACCTACTGCGCGACTAAGGTGAGTGCGTTCAAGCCCACACGCACCTACTGCGCGACTAGGTGAGTGTGTCAAGGCCCATCACACCTACTGCGCGACTTAAAGGTGGAGTGCGTTCAAGCCAACACCCTACTGCCGCTTAAAGGTGTCGTGCGTTCAAGCCCTCACACCTACTGCGCTACCAAAGGTTGGTGTGTTTCAAGCTCCCTTACTGCCGACCTTAAAGGTGGTGTGTTCGCCCATCCCCACCTTCTGCGCGACCTAAAGGTGATGTGTTTCAAGCCCAAACCACGCCTACTGCGCGACCTTTAAAGGTTGAGTGCTGTTCAAGCCCTCACCTTACTGCGCGACTTAAAGGTGGTGCGTTTTCAGCCCACACCTACTAGGCGACTATGTGAGTTGCGTTCAAGCCCAAACACACCTACTGCGCGTGTAACCGAGTCAGTTTTACGGTTCCTTAATCTCTCTCTCTCTCTCTCTCTCTCTTTTTACTTGCAATTCTATATACTCCTTCCAAAACGTCATATCGCGTTACTTTTGGCGCAGCTTTCGCGAGCTCCGGCGCTGCGTCCGACGCAACTTCCTCTTTTATATGGCGCGCCCCACACAATCCTTCTCCTGTGTTTCGTGTGGGTGAGGGCACATTCGAGCGGCTACACAGGGTACGCGATAACCCTTTTAATAGTGATTTCAACTTAACGTGCTTGTTTTAGTGACTGGTATGCTGTTCACTTGTAGGCGCCCGCCTTCTTTGCGGACATACGCTGGTGCCCGCTTTATCCATTTTAGAGGGACTGGTTGAGCATTCGTTCATTTTGTTTTAATTAGCATTGCTAGTGTTAGGCTCTAGCGCCAGCCTTTGTTTTTGATGGGCTTCAGGACATTTGTTGTTGGGTGCGGGCGCTAACACTCTGTCTCTGATCTTTTGTCTACGGTTGGTGTTTTTGATGTGTTTATCTAATGCTTCATTGGCATGCTTGTGGATTTGTCAGTGGTTTGCCATTAGTGTTGCCTGTATGAAATTTGAATTTTTCTAAACCAGTTATTGGCTCATAGCCATTAACATTGGAATTATTGATTGGCCTTTGAATATTTAAATTATTGTGCAGTTGATTTTATTTGGTTTGCAGTATTTGATTGATCTAATGGACTTATGAGTACTCTAATGACTTTGTTGTTTCTGTTTTGAATGTACATGTTACTAGCTTTTGCCTTTGAGCGATTATAGTGTTTAACATCATCATTGAGTGGTTCCTGTCTGCGCCAGGTTCCCTCCTGACCGATCCATTGATCCATTTCCGATCCATTGATTCCTCCGATCCATTGATTTCTTCCGATCACAATTGCTCCATACAGCCTATGGACCTACGGATGGGGCGGCTTGAAGCCCAGGACCTAACCCCGTTCATCGAGTCTGCTGGTAGGCGGCGGTATGCCTGCTCACCGACCACACGCTCATCTCACTTTGAACTCTAGGACTTTGGTTTCATGGCATTAAACCACATTACCACTCAACCTTGACTGTATCGGGTCCATAGGGATACTAGTGGCATCGTCCTATGGGCCATTTTCTTATTTTTTCTTTCATGTAATATTGTACTATTGTAATACTCCATTACACGTCTTCAATGCGGTTGCCAATATCCTGTGTCCTGTTGTTATGTTCACTTAGTCCTGTTTCCTTTTTAGAGGGCGCGACATAGCCTTCTGTTCCTAGCCTTTATCTAAACATCTCTATCCATGAAATCAAGTTCACTGTCTCTTCTATCAGAGTAAGTGTTACAAAAGTGGCGAGCGGGTAGCCAGGAGGGCTTTGGGACTTAGTTTGAATTCACATGGCCGTATATTGGTCAGTGTTGTAAATTAACATGGATGTGTTTTCAAGCCTCTGCTTTCAAAAT
>VHKM01000539.1:0-56864 GCA_007210695.1 Neogobius melanostomus | reverse complement strand
TATACAAACACACCAGCGCCACCACCACATCAGTAAACATCAAAGTAAATCATGAGTAAAACTAGTATAAACATGAGTAAAACATCAGTACAACAGTCAGTAAAACATAGTAAAACATGATAAACTGAGTAAAACATGAGTAAAAAGAGTAAACTATCAAGTAAAACATGAGTAAAAACATGAGTAAAACATGAGTAAACATGAGTAAAACATCATAAAACATGAGTAAAACATCAGTAAAACATCAGTAAAACATAAGTAACATGAGTAAAAACATGATAAAAACATGAGAACATGAGTAAACATCAGTAAAAACATGACGTAAAACATAGTAAACATGAGTAAAAACATGAGTAAAACAGAGTACAACATTGAGTAACATGATAAACATCATAACATGAAGTAAAACCTGATAAAAAATCAGTAAAACATGAGTAAACATGAGTAAAACATCATAAAACATGAGTAAAACATCAGTAAACATGAAGTAAAACATGCAGTAAAACATGAGTAAACATGAGTAACATGAGTAAAAATGAGTAAAACATGAGTAAAACATCAATAAACATGAGTAAAACATCAAGTAAAACATCAAGTAAACATCAGTAAAACATGAGTAAACATCAGTAAAACATCAGTAAAACATGAGTAAAACATCAGTAAATCATGAGTAAACAACATGAGTAACAAAATCAGTTAAAACATCAGTAAAAACATCAGAACAATGAGTAAAACATGAGTAAACTATGAGTAAAACAGAAGTAAAAACATGAGTAAAACACCTGATAAAACATCAGTAAAACAATCAGTAAAACATCAGGTTAAAAACATCAGTAAAACATCACATTCAGAAATCATTGAGTAAATACATGAGTAAACAATCCAGTTAAATACATTCAGTAACATCAGTAAAACATGAGTAAAACATCTAGTAAAACATGAGTAAAACATCAGGTAAAACTCAGTAAACATGGAGTAAAAAACATGATGTAAAACATGAGTAAAAACAGAGTAAACATGAGTAAAACATCAGTAAAACATGAGTAAAACATCAGTTAAAACATGATAAAACATGAGTAAAAACATCAGTAAAACATCATAAAAACATCGCAGTTAAACATCGTAAAACATCAGTAAAAACATGAGTAAAACATCAGTAAAACATCAGTAAAAACATGAGTAAAACATCAGTAATATGATATAAACATGAGTAAACATGAAGTAAAACATCATAAAACATCAGTAAAACATGAGTAAAACATCAGTAAAACATGAAGTAAAAACATCAGTAAAAAACATCATTAAAACATGAGTAAACATAGTAAAACAATCAGTTAAAACATGAGTAAAACATGAGTAAAACATCAGTAAAACATGCAGTAAAACAGAAGTAAAACATCAGTAAAACATGAGTAAAACATCAGTAAAACATCAGTAAAACATGAGTAAGAAACACAGTAAAACATCAGTAAAACATGAGTAAACATGAGTAAAACATGTTAAAACATTCAGTAAAACATGAGTAAAACATGAGTAAAACATGAGTAACAACATGAGTAAAAACATCGAGTAACAACATCAAATAAAACATCAGTAAAAAATCAGTAAAACATAAGTAAACATGAGTAAAACATGAATAAACATGAGTATCGAGTAAACCATAGTATAAACAGAGTGAAAACATGAAGTAAAAACATCATAAAACATCAAGTAAATACTCAGTAAAACATCAGTAAAAACAGGAGTAAAACATGAGTAAACAATAGTAAACATCAGTAAACATCAGTAAACAGAGTAAACATCAGTAAACATCAGTAAAACATGAGTAAAAACATCAGTAAAACATCAAGTAAAACAAAAAATGGGAAAAAAATAAACCATCAGTAAAACATGAGTAAACATCAGTAAAACATCAGTAAACATGAGTAAAACATGAGTAAAACAGAGTAAAACATGAGTAAAACATGAGTAAATCATGAGTAAGAACATGAATGTAAAACAGAGTAACATACATAAAACATCCAGTAAAAACATAGTAAAACATCAGTAAAACAAGATAAAACATGAGAAAACATCAGTAAATACATGAGTAAATCATGAGTAAAAAACATGAGTAAAACATATAAAACATCAGTAAAAACATCAGTAAAAACATCAGTAAAAAGCATAGTAAAAACAGAAGTAAATCATGAGTAAAAACATATAAAACGAAAGTAAAACATGAGTAAAACATGAGTACCACAACCATCAAGTAAAACATGAGTAAACATGAGTAAAACATGAGTAACATCAAGTAACATGGTAACCATAGTAAAACACAGTAAAACATGAGTAAAACATCAGTAAAACTATCAGTAAAACATGAGTAAAACTCAGTAAACATCAGTAAAACATGAGTAAAACATGATATAACCCATGAGTAAAACATCAAGTTCAAAACCGTGAGTAATCAATAGGAGTAAAACATAAAGTAAGAACATCAGTAAAACATCAGTAAAACATCAGTTAAAACATGAGTAAATTCATGAGTAAAAACATGAGTAAAAACACAGTAAAGCAATCAGTACATCAGTAAACACAACTCGATAAAACATAGACCTAAAACATGAGTAAAACACAGTAAACATGAGTAAAACATGATAACATCAGAAACATCAGTAAAACATGAGGTAAACAGAGTAAACATCAAGTAAAACATGAGTAAAACATCAGTAACATCAGTAACATGAGTAACATCAGTAAAACATTGAGTAAAACATCCAGTAAAACATCAGTAAAACATGAGTAAACACTGAGTAAAAACATGAGTTAAACATAGTAAAACATCAGTAAAAATCAGTAAAACATCAGTAAAAACATCAAGTAAAGCATGAAGTAAAACATCAGTAAAACATGAGTAAATCAATGAGTAAAACATGGAAGTTAAAAATCAAGTAAAACAGATAAACATGAGTAAAACATCAGTAAAACAGAGTAAAACATACAGTAAAAACATGAGTAACATGAGTATAAACACAGTAAAACATCAGTAAAACATGAGTAAACATGAGTAAAACATGATAAACATGAGTAAAACACATGAGTAACTCAGAGTAAAACATGAAGTAAACATGATAACAAATCAGTAAAACACGAAGTAAACATGAGTAAAACATCAGTAAAACATGAGTAAAAGCATCAAGTAAAAACATAGTTAGATCATGAGTAAAACATAGTAAAAATCACAGTAAAACATCAGTAAAACATCAAGTAACATGAGTAAAACATGAGTAAACATCAGTAAAACATGATAAACATGAGTAAAGACATGAGTAAACATGAAGTAAAAGACATCAGTAAAAAACATCCAGTAAAAACATGAGTAAAACATGAGTAAAACATAGTAAACATCAGTAAAACATGAGTAAAACATGAGTAAAAACATGAGTAAAACATCAGTAAACATCAGTAAAACATGAAGTAAAACATCAGTAAAAATCATCAATAAAACACAGTAAGAACATGATATGAAACATCAGTAAACGAAGAGATTAAAACCATCAAGTAAAACATGCAGTAAAACATCAGTAAAACATCATAAAGACATCAGTAAAACATGAGTAAAACATCAGTAAAACTGAGTAAATCATGAGTAAACAACATGAGTAACAAAATCAGTTAAAACATCAGTAAAACATCAGTAAAAAATGAGTAAAACATGAAGTTAAAACATCAGTAACAACATCAAGTAAAACATGAGTAAAACATCATAAAACATGAGTAAGAACATCTAAACATGAGTAAACTCAGTAAAACATCAGTAAACATTAAGTAAAACATTCAGTAAACATGAGTAAAACAGATAAAACATCAGTAAAACATGAGTAACAACTATGAGTAAACATGAGTAAAAACATCAGTAAACATGAGTAAAACATGAGTAAAACATGAAGTAAAACATCAGTAAACATGAAGTAAAACATCAGTAAAACATCAGAAAACATGAGTAAACATGAGTAAAACATGAAGTAAAAAATGAGTAAAACTCAGTAAACTCAGTAAAAACATGAGTAAAAATGAGTAAACATCAGTAAAACATGAGTAAAACATGAGTAAAACCAGGAAAAACATCAGTAAAACATGCAGTTAAACATCAGTAAACATCAGTAAAACATGAGTAAAACATGAGTAAAACATGAGTTAAAACCATGAGTAAAAACATCCAGTAAAACATGAGTAAACATCAGTAAACATGAGTAAAACATCAGTAAAACATGAGTAAAACATAGTAACATCAGTAAAAACACAGTAAAACATCAGTAAAACATCATAAACATCAGTAAATGAGTAAAACATGAGTAAAACATAGTAAAACATCAGAAACATGAGTAAACATCAGTAAACATCAGAAAACATGAGTAAAACATCCAGTAAAACAGAGTAAAAATGAGTAAACATGAGGTAAAACATCAGTAAAACATTAGTAAAACATGAGTAAAACTCAGTTAAAACATCAGTAAAAATGATAAAACATAGTAAACACAGTAAACATAGTAAAACATGAGTAAAACATGAAGTAAAACATGATAAAACATGAGTAAAAATCAGTAAAACATCAGTAAAACATGATAAAACATCAGTTAAAACTGAGTAAAACATCAGTAAAAACATGAGTAAAACATGAGTAACACATCAGTAAAAAATCCGTAAAACTGAGTAAAACATGAGTAAAACATCATAAAACATCAGTAAAACATCCATAAAAATGAGTAAAAGCATCAGTAAAACATCAGTAAAACATTCAGTAAAAACATGAGTAAAGCATCAGTAAAACATCATAAAAACTGAGTAAAACATAGTAAAACTGAGTAAAACATGAGTAAAACATCAGTAAAACATCAGTAAAACATCAGTAAAACATCAGTAAAACATCAGTAAAACCAGAGACTAAACCTCATAAACCAGAGACTAAACCTCATAAACCAAGACTAAACCTCATAACCAAGACTAAACATCATAAACCAGAGACTAAACCTCTCATAAACCAGCAGTAAACAGAGTTAAACATCAGTAAACATCAGTAAAACATCAAGTAAACTAGTAAAACATGAGTAAAACATCAGTAAAACATGAGGTAAACATGAGTAAAACATCAGTAAATACAGAGTAAAAATCAGTAAAACATATAAAACATCAGTAAAACATGAGTAAAATCAGTAAACATGAGTAAAACATCAGTAAAACATGCAGTAACATGAGTAAATACATCAGTAAACACATCAGAAAAACATCAGTAAACATCAGTAAAACTCAGTAAAACATCAGTAAAACATCATAACAATCAGTAAAACATCAGCTAAACATCAGCTCAACATCAGCTCAACATCAGCTAAACATCAGACTAAACATCAGCTCAACATCAGCTTAAACATCGCTCAACATCAAGCTAAACATCAGCTCAACATGAGAAAAACATCATAAAAACATGAGTAATCATGATAAAATCTTCAGTAAAACATCAGTAAACATCATAAAAACATCAGTAAAACATAGTAAAACTCAGTAAAAACATGGAGTAAAACTCAAGTTAAAAAACATCAGTAACATGGTAAAAACATTGAGTAAAACATCAGTAAACATCAGTAAAAATCAGTAAAACATAGTAAAACATCAGTAAACAGCGTAAAACACAGTAAACATCAGTAAAACATCAGTAAAACATGAGTAACATCAGTAAAACATGAGTTAAAACATCAGTAAACACATGAGTAAACTCAGTAGAAACATCAGTAAAACACAGTAAAACATCACGTAAAACATGAGTAAAACATCATAAATACATCAGTAAACATGAGTAAACATGAGTAAAACATCAGTAAAAACATCATTAAACCATCAGTAAAACATGAGAAACATCAGTAATAACATCAGTAAAACATCAGTAAAAACATCACTAAAACATGAGTAAAACATCAGTAAAACATGAGTAAAACATGAGTAACATGAGTAAAATCAGTAAAACTGCAGTAAAACATCGAGTAAAAAATGAGTATAAACAATCAGTAAACACATCAGTAAAACATCAGTAAACTGAGTAAAACATCAGTAAAAATAGTAAATACATCAGTAAAGACATCAGTAAAAACATGAAGTTAAAACATCATAAAACATGATAAACTCAGTAAAACATGAGTAAAACATGAGTAAAAAACATAGTAAACATCAAGTAAAACATCAGTAAAAACATGAGTAAAAACATCAGTAAAACATGGGTAAAACATCAGTAAACCATGAGTAAAACATGAAAGTAAAACATGAGTAAAAATGAGTAAACATCAGTAAAACCATGAACGTAAGACATTCAGTAAAACATGAGTAAACATGAGTAAAACATGAGTTAAACATGAGTAAAACATCATAAAAACATCAGTAAAACATCAGTAAAACATCAGTAAAACACATAAAACCATCAGTAAACATGAAAGTAAAACATCAAGTTAAAACATCGTAACATCAGTAAAACATCAGTAAACATGAGTAAAACATCAGTAAAACAATCATAAAAACATGGGTAAATCATCGAGTAAAACATCAGTAAAGACATCAGAAAAACATCAGTAAAAAAAGAGTAAAACATCAGTAAAAAACATCAGTAAAAATGAGTAAACATGCAGTAAATCATGAGTAAACATGAGTAAACATAGTAAAAACATCAGTAAAACTGAGTAACATCAGTAAACATCCCGTAAAACATAGTAAAACATCAGTAAACATCAGTAAGACATCAGTAAAACATGGTAAGACATCAGTAAAACATCAGTAAACATTCAGTAAAACATCAGTAAAAAATCAGTAAAAATGAGTAATCATGAGTAAAAACATCAGTAAAACATGCAGTAAAACAAGTAAAATCAGTAAGAAACATCAGTAAAACATCAGTAAACATGAGTAAGAACATAAGTAAAACTATCAGTAAAACATCAGTTAAACATCAGGTAAACATGAAGTAAATCATCAGTAAAACATCAGTAAAACATCAGTAAACATCAGTAAACGATCAGTAAAACATCAGTAACATCAGAAAACATCAGTAAAACATCAGTAAAACATCAGTAAAGCATCATAAACAACTGAGTAAACATCAGTAAAACATCAGTCAAAATCAGTAAAACATAGTAAAACATGAGTATCATGAGTAAACATGAGTAAAACATCAGTAAATACATCAGTAAACATCAGTAAAACATCAGTAAAACATGAGTAAACATCAGTAAAACATCAGTAAAACATCAGTAAACATCAGTAAAAACATGGAGTAAAACATCAAGTAAAACATCAGTAAAACATCAGTAAAACATCAAGCTAAAACATCAGCTAAACATCGCTTAAACATTCAGCTAAACATAGCTAAACCATCAGCTCAACATCAGCTAAACCATCAGCTACCATCAGCAAACATCAGCTCAACATCAGTACAAACATGATAAAACATCATAAATCATGAGTAAAACATCAGTAAAAATAGATAAGAACATCATAAAAATCGTAAATATACATAGTAAAACATGAGTAAAACATGAGTAAAAATAGAGTAAAACATCAGTAAAACATGAAGTAAAAACATGAGTAAAACATCAGTAAAACATCAGTAAAACATCAGTAACATGAGTAAAACATCATCACACATCAGTAAAAATAGGTAACATCAGTAATCATGAGTAACCACATGAGAAACAACAGTAAAAACATCAGTAAAACATGAGTAAAACATCAGTAAACATCAGTAAAACATGAAGTAAAACATCAGTAAAACATCAGTAATACAATCAGTTAAAACATCAGTAAACATCAGTAAAACACTGAAGTAAAACATCAGTAAAACATACAGTAAAACAATCAGTAAAAATCAGTAAACATCAGTAAAACATCAGTAAAACATGAGTAAAACATCAGTAAACAAACCATCCAGCGTCAGAAACAAATATAACAATCAGTAACAAAACACATCAGCATCAGAACAATTATAACATCAGTAACAAAACATCAGACATCAGCTACAAATCAGTAAAAACATCAGTAAAACATCAGTAAAAACAATGCAAGTAACATCAAGGTAAAAACATCAGTACAATTACATGAGTAAACATGAGTAAAACATCAGAAAACATGAGTAAAACATCAGTAAAACATCAGCTAAAACATCAGTAAAACGATCAGTAAACATCAGTAAAACATCAGTAAAACATTCAGCTAAACCATCAGCTAAACATCAGCTCAACATCAAGCTAAACATCAGCTCAAACATCACTGAACATCAGCTAAAACATCAGCTCAACATCAGCTAAACATCGTAAACATCAGTAAAACATCAGTAAACAATCAGTAATAACATGAGTATAAACATGAAAGTAACATGAAGTAAAGAAAAAAAACATTCAGTAAATCATAGTAAAACATCAGTAAACATCAGTAAACATGAGTAAAACACAGTAAAACATGAGTAAAACATCAGTAAAACATGAAGTAAAACATCAGTAAAACATGAAGTAAAGACATCAGTAAAACATCAGTAATAACATGAGTAAAACATGAGTAAAACATCAGTAAAAACATGAGTAAACATCAGTAAAACATGAGTAAAACATCAGTAACATCAGTAAAACATCAGTAAAACATCAGTAAAACATGAAGTAAAACATTCAGTAAAACATCAGTAAAACATCAGTAAAACATCAGTAAAACATCGTAAAACATCAGTAAAACATGAAGTAAATACATCAGTAACATCAGTAAACATCATAAAACATCAGTAAAACAATCAGTAAACATCAGTAAAACATCAGTCAAAACATCAGTAAACATCAGTAAAACATGAGTAAAACATGAGTAAAACTCAGTAAACATCAGTAAAACATCAGAAAACATCAGTAAAACATCAGTAAAACATCAAGTAAAACATCAAAGAAAACATGAGTAAAACATGAGTAAACTGAGTAAACAGAGTAAAACATCAGTAAAACCATGATAAAACATGATAAAACATGAGTAAAACACTCAGTAAAACATGAGTAAAACATCAGTAAACATGAGTTAAACAGAGTAAAAACATGAGTAAACACAGTAAACCATGAAGTAAAACATCATAAAACATCAGTAAAACATGAGTAAAACATCAGTAAAAACAATCAGTAAACATGAGTAAAACATGAGTAATAACATCATAAAACATGAGTAAAACATCAGTAAACATCAGTAAAACATGAGTAAAACATAGTAAGAACCTCAGTAAAACATCAGTAAAACATGAGTAAAACATGAGTAAAACATCAGTAAAACATCAAGTAAACATGAGTAAAATCATGAGTAAAGATCAGTAAAACATGAGTAAAACATCAGTAAAAAACATGAGTAAAACATGAGTAAAAACATGATAAAACATCAGTAAAACATGAATAAAACATGAGTAAAACATCATTAAAACATGAGAAAACATCAGTAAAACATCAGTAAAACATGAAAGTAAAACATGAGTAAACATGAAGTAAAACATCAGTAAAACATGATGTAAAACATGAGTAAAACAATCATAAAACATCAGTAACATGAGTAAAACATGATAAAACAATCAGTAAACATGAGTAAAACATCAGTAAAACATCATTAAAACATCAGTAAAACATGAGTAAAAACATCAGTAAAACATCAGTAAAAGCCATGAGTAAAAACATCAGTAAAGAACCATGAGTAAAAACATAGTAAAACATCAGTAAAACATCAGTAAAAACCATGAGTAAAACCATGAGTAAAAAACTCAGTAAAAACATCAGTAAAACATCAGTAAAACATCAGTAAAACATCAGTAAAACATGAGTAAAAACATCAGTAAAAACGATCAGTAAACTAGTAAAACATCAGTAAAAACATCAGTAAAACCATCAGTAAAACATCAGTAAAACATGAGTAAAACACAGTAAACATCAGTAAACATCAGTAAAGTATGAGTAAAACATCAGTAAAACATCAGTAAAACATGAGTAAAACATGAAGTAAAAACAGTAAACATCAGTAAAACATCAGTAAAGACATGAGTAAAACATCAGTAAAACATCAGTAAAACATGAGTAAAACATCAGTAATAACATCAGTAAAACATGAGTAAAACATCATAAAACATCAGTAAAACATCAGTAAACATGATAAACATCATAAAAACATCAGTAAAACGATCAGTAAAACATGAGTAAAACATGAGTAAAACATGAGTAAAACATGAGTTAAACACAGTAAAACATCAGTAAAACATCAGTCAAACATGAAGTAAAACATGAGTAAACATGAGTAAAACATCAGTAAATCATGAGTAAAAACCATCAGTAAAACATCAGTAAAACATGAAGTAAAACATGAGTAAAACATCAGTAAAACATCAGTAAACATGAAGTAAAAATCAGTAAAAACATGAGTTAAAACATCGTAAAACAATGATAAAACATGATAAAAACATCAGTAAAACATGAGTAAAACATCATAAACTGAAGTAAACATCAGTAAAACATCAGTAAAAACATGAAGTAAAAATCAGTAAAACATCAGTAAAACATGAGTAAAACCATCAGTAAAACATCAGTAAAACATCAGTAAAACATCAGTAAAACATCAGTAAAAACATGAGTAAAACATCAGTAAACATCAGTAAAACATCAGTAAACATCAGTAAAACATCAGTAAAAACATCAGTAAAACATCAGTAAAACATGAGAAACATGAGTAAAACATCAGTAAGAAACATCAGTAAAACATCAGTAAAACATCAGTAAATGAGTAAAAACATCATAAAACATCAGTAAAACATCAGTAAAACATCAGTAAAACATCAGTAACATGATAAAACATGAGTAAAACATCAGTAAAACTGAGTAAAAACAATGAGTAAAACATGAGTAAAACATCAAGTAAAACATGAGTAAAACATGAAGTAACAGAGTAAAACAATCAGTAAAACATGAGTAAAACATGAGTAAAACATCAAGTACAACACAGTAAAAACATGAGTAAAACATGAGTAAAACATCAAAGTAAAACATGAGTAAAAACATCAGTAAACATCAGTAAAACATGAGTAAACATGATAAAACATCAGTAAACATCAGTAAAACATGAGTAAAACATGAGTAAAAACACAGTAAAAACATCAGTAAAACATCAGTAAAACATCAGTAAAAACCATTCAGTAAAACATGAGTAAACATGATAAAACATCAGTAAACATCAGATAAAACATCATAAACACCATCAGTAAACATCAGTAAACATCAGTAAAACATCAGTAACACCATGAGTAAAACACAGTAAAAATCAGTAACAACATCAGTAATATGAGTAAAACATCATAAACATCAAGTTTAAAACATGAGTAAAACATGAGTAAAACATCAGTAAAACATCAGTAAAACATCAGTAAAACATGCAGTAAAACATCAGTAAAACATCGAGTAAAACATGAGTAAAACATCAGTAAAACATAGTTTAAAACATAGTAAACATCAGTAAAACATGAGTAAAACATCAGTAACAAACATCAGTAAAACATCAGTAAAACATCAGTAAAACCATGAGTAAAACATGAGTAAAACATCAGGTAAAACATGAGTAAAACATCAGTAAAACATCAGTAAAACATCAGTAAAACATCAGTAAAACATGAGTAAAACATCAGTAAAACATCAGTAAAACATCAGTAAAAACATCAGTAAAACATGAGTAAAACATCAGTAAAACATCAGTAAAACATGAGTAAAACATTCAGTAAAACATCTGAGTAAAACATCAGTAAAACATCAGTAAAAACATGAGTAAAACATGAGTAAACATCAGTAAAACATCAGTTAAAACATCAGTAAAACATCAGTAAAACATGAGTAAAAACATCAGTAAAACATCAGTAAACATAGTAAAACATCAGTAAAACATGAGTAAAACATCAGTAAAACATCAGTAAAACATGAGTAAAACATGAGTAAAACATGAGTAAAACATCAGTAAAACATCAGTAAAACATCAGTAAACATCAGTAAATCATCATGAGTAAAACATCAGTAAAAACATCAGTAAAACATCAGTAAAACATGAGTAAAACATGAGTAAACATGAGTAAAAACCATGAGTAAAACATCGAGTAAAACATCAGTAAAAAATAGTAAAACATCAGTAAAACATCAGTAAAACATGAGTAAACATCAGTAAAACATCAGTAAAACATCAGTAAAACATGCAGTAAACATCAGTAAAACATCAGTAAACATCAGTAAAACATCAGTAAAACATCAGTTAAAACATCAGTAAAACAATCAGTAACTGAGTAAAACATCAGTAAAACATGAGTAAAACATCAGTAAAACATCAGTAAAACATCAAGTAAAACATCAGTAAAAACATCAGTAAAACATGAGTAAAAACTATCAGTAAAACATCAGTAAAACATCAAGTAAAACATCAGTAAAACATCAGTAATAACATCAAGTAAACATCAGTAAAAAACATGAGTAAAACATGAGTAAAACACAGTAAAACATCATGTAAAATCAGTAAATACATCAGTAAATCAATGAGTAAGAACATCAGTAAATACATCAGTAAAGCATCATAAAAACACAGACCTAGCTCAGGCAGAAAGAGGCTACAGCTTTGGTATAAAGTATCACTAAAAACACGACCAAACCCAACTATACTTTTGATGTCTTTGTCGCATTTGCCTGTTATTTGTTGTTTGCCGAGGATGAGTATTACATCTTACACTCCAGCGTTCACATAAAACAGCTTCCACCAGTTCAGTTCAGAGGTTTAAGCACAGAAGGTGAAGTATAGACTGTCACCATAATTGAGAACTGATAAACAAAAAAGTAGCTTCAACTTTTTCTTGTAAAGTAATGGAAAACATGATTTATTTCTGTTGTAAAATGAATAAACGGGTAATGTGTTTTAAATGTCAGGACATTTCTCTCAGACTGTGCCGTCGAGGGTTTGAAGGATTAAAGCTGGAGTTTATTTCCTTCTAGAGTGGGATATAATTACTTAGCGGAGGGTAACAGTAAACAACAGGGCCTAATATACAGCCCTGGGGGACACCTTTGATTGTGAGGAGCCTGATGATGAACGATGATGAAGCCATATTTTTGCAAACATCAGAAATATGTAAAAATGTGCTGCAAACGTCTACATATACTTTGCTTTGTCGCTCAGAAAGAGAATTGTCCTGAAGAGACGACAAAAGGGCAGAAAAAAACATTCTTTAGCGGAGTGGGAGATCGTCAGGGACATTAAGGAGAAGCTCTGTTATGTGCATTCTAACGGTTCTCCTCTGGTTCTCCTCTCTTTAACGGTTCTCCTCTGGTTCTCCTCTCTTTAATGGTTCTCCTCTCTTTAATGGTTCTCCTCTCTTTAATGGTTCTCCTCTGGTTCTCCTCTCTTTAATGGTTCTCCTCTCTTTAATGGTTCTCCTCTGGTTCTCCTCTCTTTAATGGTTCTCCTCTGGTTCTCCTCTCCTTTAATGGTTCTCCTCTGGTTCTCCTCTCTTTAATGGTTCTCCTCTGGTTCTCCTCTCTTTAATGGTTCTCCTCTGGTTCTCCTCTCTTTAATGGTTCTCCTCTGGTTCTCCTCTCTTTAATGGTTCTCCTCTCTTTAATGGTTCTCCTCTGGTTCTCCTCTCTTTAATGGTTTCCTCTGGTTCTCCTCTCTTTAATGGTTCTCCTCTGGTTCTCTTCTCTTTAATGGTTCTCCTCTGTTCTCCTCTCTTTAATGGTTCTCCTCTCTTTAATGGTTCTCTCTGTTCTCCTCTCTTTAATGGTTCTCCTCTGGTTCTCCTCTCTTTAATGGTTCTCCTCTGGTTCTCCTCTCTTTAATGGTTCTCCTCTGTTTCCTCTCTTTAATGGGTTCTCCTCTGGTTCTCCTCTCTTTAATGGTTCTCCTCTGGTTCTCCTCTCTTTAATGGTTCTCCTCTCTTTAATGGTTCTCCTCTGGTTCTCCTTCTTTAATGGTTCTCCTCTGGTTCTCCTCTCTTTAATGGTTCTCCTCTCTTTAACGGTTCTCTCTGGTTCTCTCTCTTTAATGGTTCTCCTCTCTTTAATGGTTCTCCTCTGGTTCTCCTCTCTTTAATGGTTCTCCTCTCTTTAATGGTTCTCCTCTGGTTCTCCTCTCTTTAACGGTTCTCCTCTGGTTCTCCTCTCTTTAATGGTTCTCCTCTCTTTAATGGTTCTCCTCTCTTTAATGGTTCTCTCTGGTTCTCCTCTCTTTAATGGTTCTCCTCTGGTTCTCCTCTCTTTAACGGTTCTCCTCTGGTTCTCCTCTCCACAGCGGAGCGGGAGATCGTGAGGGACATTAAGGAGAAGCTCTGTTACGTGGCGTTGGACTTTGAGAACGAGATGGGAACCGCCGCCACCTCGTCGTCTCTGGAGAAAAGCTACGAGCTCCCGGACGGACAGGTCATCACCATCGGCAACGAACGCTTCCGCTGCCCCGAGACGCTCTTCCAGCCGTCCTTCATCGGTGGGACACGTTTCATGTCTGATCCACATCTAGGTCTATCGTGTTGTGAGTCTGTGAGTGTGAATGGAGTTTAGGGTTTGTGTGGCCCAGAGACAGGAGCTGAAAATGAACACGAGCTATTTACTCTTGGATGGATGTTCTCACACACTCACTACAAACCTCCTCAGTCTTGAAAAATGTAAATCTATAATCTTTGTAATTCACAGGGATGGAGTCGGCCGGGATCCACGAGACGACCTACAACAGCATCATGAAGTGCGACATCGACATCCGCAAAGACCTTTACGCCAACAACGTCCTGTCAGGCGGAACCACCATGTACCCGGGCATCGCTGACCGCATGCAGAAGGAGATCACCGCGCTGGCCCCGAGCACCATGAAGATCAAGGTAAACATCTAAACTAGAGCTAACACAAGCCCTGAGTACCATGAAGATCAAGGTGAACATCTAAACTAGAGCTAACACAAGCCAAAGCACCATGAAGATCAAGGTAAACATCTAAACTAGAGCTAACACAAGCCAAAGCACCATGAAGATCAAGGTGAACATCTAAACTAGAGCTAACACAAGCCCTGAGCACCATGAAGATCAAGGTAAACATCTAAACTAGAGCTGACACAAGCCCTGAGTACCATGAAGATCAAGGTGAACATCTAAACTAGAGCTAACACAGGCCCTGAGTACCATGAAGATCAAGTAACATCTAAACTAGAGCTGACACAAGCCCTGAGTACCATGAAGATCAAGGTGAACATCTAAACTAGAGCTAACACAGGCCCTGAGTACCATGAAGATCAAGGTGAACATCTAAACTAGAGCTAACACAGGCCCGAGCACCATGAAGATCAAGGTAACATCTAAACTAGAGCTAACACAAGCCCTGAGTACCATGAAAATCAAGGTAAACATCTAAACTAGAGCTAACACAGCCAAAGCACCATGAAGATCAAGGTGAACATCTAAACTAGAGCTAACACAGGCCCGAGCACCATGAAGATCAAGGTAAACATCTAAACTAGAGCTAACACAAGCCCCGAGCACCATGAAAATCAAGGTAACATCTAAACTAGAGCTAACACAAGCCCCGAGCACCATGAAGATCAAGGTGAACATCTAAACTAGAGCTAACACAAGCCCGACACCATGAAGACAAGGTAAACATCTAAACTAGAGCTAACACAAGCCCCGAGCACCATGAAGATCAAGGTGAACATCTAAACTAGAGCTAACACAAGCCCTGAGTACCATGAAGATCAAGGTGAACATCTAAACTAGAGCTGACACAAGCCCTGAGCACCATGAAGATCAAGGTAAACATCTAAACTAGAGCTAACACAGGCCCTGAGTACCATGAAGATCAAGGTGAACATCTAAACTAGAGCTAACACAAGCCCCGAGTACCATGAAGATCAAGGTAAACATCTAAACTAGAGCTGACACAAGCCCTGAGTACCATGAAAATCAAGGTAAACATCTAAACTAGAGCTAACACAAGCCCTGAGTACCATGAAAATCAAGGTAAACATCTAAACTAGAGCTAACACAGGCCAAAGCACCATGAAGATCAAGGTGAACATCTAAACTAGAGCTAACACAGGCCCCGAGCACCATGAAGATCAAGGTAAACATCTAAACTAGAGCTAACACAAGCCCTGAGTACCATGAAAATCAAGGTAAACATCTAAACTAGAGCTAACACAGGCCAAAGCACCATGAAGATCAAGGTAACATCTAAACTAGAGCTAACACAGGCCCGAGCACCATGAAGATCAAGGTAAACATCTAAACTAGAGCTAACACAAGCCCCGAGCACCATGAAAATCAAGGTAAACATCTAAACTAGAGCTAACACAAGCCCTGAGTACCATGAAGATCAAGGTAAACATCTAAACTAGAGCTAACACAAGCCCGAGCACCATGAAAATCAAGGTAAACATCTAAACTAGAGCTGACACAAGCCCTGAGCACCATGAAAATCAAGGTAAACATCTAAACTAGAGCTAACACAAGCCCTGAGCACCATGAAAATCAAGGTGAACATCTAAACTAGAGCTGACACAAGCCCTGAGCACCATGAAAATCAAGGTGAACATCTAAACTAGAGCTAAACAAGCCCTGAGTACCACGAAGATCAAGGTAAACATCTAACTAGAGCTAACACAAGCCCTGAGTACCACGAAGATCAAGGTAAACATCTAAACTAGAGCTAACACAAGCCCCGAGTACCATGAAGATCAAGGTAAACATCTAAACTAGAGCTAACACAAGCCCTGAGTACCATGAAGATCAAGGTGAACATCTAAACTAGAGCTAACACAAGCCCTGAGTACCATGAAGATCAAGGTGAACATCTAAACTAGAGCTAACACAAGCCTGAGTACCATGAAGATCAAGTGAACATCTAAACTAGAGCTAACACAAGCCCTGAGTACCACGAAGATCAAGGTGAACATCTAAACTAGAGCTACACAAGCCAAGCACCATGAAGATCAAGGTGAACATCTAAACTAGAGCTACACAAGCCCTGAGTACCATGAAGATCAAGGTGAACATCTAAACTAGAGCTAACACAAGCCCTCGAGTACCATGAAGATCAAGGTGAACATCTAAACTAGAGCTAACACAAGCCCCGAGTACCATGAAGATCAAGGTGAACATCTAAACTAGAGCTAACACAAGCCCCGAGTACCATGAAGATCAAGGTGAACATCTAAACTAGAGCTAACACAAGCCCCGAGTACCATGAAGATCAAGGTAACATCTAAACTAGAGCTAACACAAGCCAAAGCACCATGAAGATCAAGGTAAACATCTAAACTAGAGCTAACACAAGCCCGAGCACCATGAAGATCAAGGTAAACATCTAAACTAGAGCTGACACAAGCCCGAGTACCATGAAGATCAAGGTGAACATCTAAACTAGAGCTAACACAAGCCCCGAGTACCATGAAGATCAAGGTGAACATCTAAACTAGAGCTAACACAAGCCCCGAGTACCATGAAGATCAAGGTGAACATCTAACTAGAGCTAACACAAGCCCTGAGCACCATGAAGATCAAGGTGAACATCTAAACTAGAGCTAACACAAGCCCTGAGCACCATGAAGATCAAGGTAAACATCTAAACTAGAGCTAACACAAGCCAAAGCACCATGAAGATCAAGGTAAACATCTAAACTAGAGCTAACACAAGCCCTGAGTACCATGAAGATCAAGGTGAACATCTAAACTAGAGCTAACACAAGCCCTGAGTACCATGAAGATCAAGGTGAACATCTAAACTAGAGGTAATATCAAGATTACCGTATTCTTTGGGTGAAACTGAAGCTCTCGTCCAGTGAAATGAAAAGGGCCGAGATTGACTGAGAACTTCTGTTTTACATCTGAAAAACAGTTTTGTTTTTTCTTGTGTCGATTGTGAAAAGCCAAAGGAAGTGATGAGTTTCTTCAGATCGTTCACAGACGACGTTAACACAAAACTCACTCGCTGTTACACCCGTCACATTATTTATAAAGTCATTATTCTGTCCCTTTTATCGTTATTTACTCACTGACTGTTGTAGATCGTGACGGTTCTTTCAGAGCTGATTTCCTGCTGACGCTAACGTTAATGAGAATCGCTGAATCATAAAGACAAAACTCTCTTTACCAACTTTATTCTCTGATGTTTTGTCACTTTGAGCTGGAGATTTATCCAGGAAGTAACTCCAATGTTTTGCAACAGCTTGGAAAATTTGACACGTTTGACAAAGAAAGATATGTTTTTGATATTTTGAAAAGTTTAGATTTTTTATAAAAAGATTGATGAAGTTTGGAAAAGTTTGTAACAGTTTTGTAAAATGTCCTCCAACATGTCTGTGTGGCTCCCTGGTCTTTCCCACGGTTATTCATTCACAAATACTGACGTGTTTGGTATCCACGTGTAGCAGGAAAGGCTGTGACCGAGATGACGCTGTAATCCAAATATGGTCATTTCCTTTGTGGGAGACAGCAGCGGCTAAAGACGGGAGGAATATACACAGGCGCATGTGCAGACAAAGAGACTATTCCCTGTGGTTCTGACCTGTTTCTCCCTCAGATCATCGCGCCCCCAGAGAGGAAGTACTCCGTCTGTTTCTGACCTGTTTCCTCTGTTTCTGACCTGTTTCCTCTGTTTCTGACCTGTTTCCTCTGTTTCTGACCTGTTTCTCCTCTGTTTCTGACCTGTTTCTCCTCTGTTTCTGACCTGTTTCCTCTGTTTCTGACCTGTTTCTCCTCTGTTTCTGACCTGTTTCCTCTGTTTGTGACCTGTTTCTCCTCTGTTTCTGACCTGTTTCTCCTCTGTGTCTCCCTCAGATCATCGCGCCCCCGGAGAGGAAGTACTCGGTCTGGATCGGCGGCTCCATCCTGGCGTCTCTGTCCACGTTCCAGCAGATGTGGATCAGTAAACAGGAGTACGACGAGGCCGGGCCGTCCATCGTCCACCGCAAATGCTTCTAAAACAGAAACATCCCGCTCCACTTCCTGTCCCCGCCCCACACTTCCCTCGTCCAATCACTGCTCTGAGCCTCCGAACCGGCCGCTCCCATTGGCCAGTCACCTGCACCAGGCGTTTGAATAAAGAAACTGCGAAAACCACACAAGTCTCTGATTATCATTTAAATAAACTTTACATTAGAGCTGCAGGGTTTGGAAATATCTGTCTTTACTTATCCGTCTGAAAAACTCTTTGTAACTAATATGTCACAAAATGAAACCATAAATTAGAATCTGGTTCTGAACATTTTTCAGTTTTCGTCACAGAAAATATGGGAAATGTTGTTTATTTTAAGTCAAAACGCCTTATTTTCATATGAAAACATCACATGACTAACCTTTCATCAGGAGCGTCGGTTTCATAAAGAGTTTGACCTGAAGCTAACGGCTAACGCTAAAAGAGTGACGTGATATAAATCGTCTTTAGTTTAGTTTTTATTAAAGGTTTTGTTTCCAAACTCTGACGGAGCAGCAACTAAAATCCAAACTCTTTACTTTCCTCACACAGGAGTCAGTAACTAAGTAAATCTACTCCAGTACTGTACTTAAGTAGAGTTGTTGATCAGAACTTTATTCGAGTAGTATTTGTGTCGAGAAACTTTTCCTCCGCTCCATTTGAAAGATGAATCTAACTCGTTACATTTCTCTAAAGGCTCCAAATAATGACACTCTCTGAACAGCAGGTGGCGCTGTGCAGACGTGCTGTCCCATTTTCATCAAACTCTGACTGTATTTTTCACATTTGAACTCAATACTTTGAATACTTTCACTTAACTACATTATTGCAGTAACATTTGAGTAGTATCTGTACATTTACTCATCCACAAACAGCTCTGAGTCTAATGTCCCGCTTTATGAAGTTTCATCAAATCCAGAAATAAAACACTTTAACCTGAGAAAATTAAAGTGGAATCGACTTTAATGGCTTCAAAACGTGACATAGAAAAGTAGAAAAAACTTTATTTTTGAGACGTTTCGGTCGGAGCTTTGGATCAAGTGCTTTATAGGTTCAACAAAAACAAAACAAAACAAAACAAGTGCAAAACAAAATCCTGATCTTCATCACGGACTCACAGTTCCATCAAAGTCATCGATATTATAACAACATTATAACAACATTATAACAACATTATAACATCATTATAACAACATTATAACATCATTATAACACATTATAACACATTATACATCATTATAACAACATTATAACACATTATAACAAACATTATACAACATTATAACATCATTATACATCATTATAACAACATTATAACAACATTATAACAACATTATAACAACATTATAACAACATTATAACAACATTATAAATCATTATAACAACATTATAACAACATTATAACATCATTATAACATCATTATAACAACATTATAACAACATTATAACAACATTATAACATCATTATAACATTATAACAACATTATAACAACATTATAACATCATTATAACATCATTATAACAACATTATAAAACATTATAACAACATTATAACAACATTATAACAACATTATAACAACATTATAACATCATTATAACAACATTATAACAACATTATAACATCATTATAACATCATTATAACAACATTATAACAACATTATAACAACATTATAACAACATTATAACAACATTATAACATCATTATAACAACATTATAACATCATTATAACAACATTATAACAACATTATAACAACTTATAACATCATTATAACATTATAACAACATTATAACAACATTATAACAACATTATAACATCATTATAACAACATTATAACACATTACAACATTATAACATCATTATAACAACATTATTATCATCTTATTATTATCAGTTATTAACACGTGTGCGGTACCGAAGAATAAGCAGAGTGCAACAGAAACCTGGAAATACTGGTTTAGTCCTGGTTTAGTCCTGGTTTAGACCTGGTTTAGTCCTGGTTTAGTCCTGATTTAGTCCTGGTTTAGACCTTGCTGAGTTGTCGGTGAAAGTCCTGGATGAGCAGATCAAAGTCCTTCAGACTCAAGCGACAGTTAACGGAGCCTCGAAGTCCAGCACCGGCTCCTCCTCCACACGCTCTGAAACACAAACAGAAAAACTGTGAAACACAACAGAAAAACTCTGAACACAAACAGAAAAACTGTGAAACACAAACTGAAAAACTTTGAAACACAAACAGAAAAACTGTGAAACACAAACAGAAAAACTGTGAAACACAAACAGAAAACTGTGAAACACAAACAGAAAACTGTGAACACAAATAGAAAAACTGTGAAACACAAACTGAAAAACTTTGAAACACAAACAGAAAAACTGTGAAACACAAATAGAAAAACTGTGAAACACAAAGAAAAACTGTGAAACACAAACAGAAAACTGTGAAACACAAAGAAAAACTGTGAAACACAAACAGAAAAACTGTGAAACACAACAGAAAAACTGTGAAACACAAACAGAAAAACTGTGAAACACAAACAGAAAAACTTTGAAACACAACAGAAAAACTCTGAATCAGTAAAAGATACAATTATAATTTCATTACAAATCTCATAATAAAATGAAAAACAGTTACAATTTAAAGAGGTCGTCTCAAGTGCTCTCATTCTGGACTTAAAAGCGCTGTAAAGGTCCTAACTTCGGGGGTGGAGCCTCTCACCTGTTGGCGTGTCCTGTATGAGGGGGTGGAGCCTCTCACCTGTGGGCGTGTCCTGGTAGCGGCTCCAGTCTCCCGCCTGTCTGTGAGTGACACGACACCTGTCCCTCCACCTGCACCTGGCCCCGCCCACTGCTGCAGGTGAGCTCTGTGTGATCCCGCCCACATCCTCCTGTGGCACCTGAGGGGGCGGGACTATAAGGGTGACAAAACAGGTGATAAAATGTTACTGTCTCTGTAATTCCATGTTAATAAGTGTGTATTTACCGGGCCAGTGCTGCAGCAGGAAGTGCAGCGCCTCCAGGTGCTGTTTGAAGTCCACGCTACTTGCGGATTGGTCCGTTTTTGGCCTGGCCCGCCCCTCATTGTGGCGCCGCGCTCCCATTGGTCAGTCTGAACGGCGGTGAACAGCACAGGTCCGAAGCAAACAGCTAGATTCTGAGCATTCATTTTATTAAAGGAAGAGCGGCTCGACACGAGAGCGAGATGATCCATCAGGAACGACAGGGTCTCCTGCAACGACAGAGAGGCTAATGCTAATGCTAACATGAGGAACGACAGGGTCTCCTGCAACGACAGAGGAGGCTAATGCTAATGGCTACTGGAACGACAGGGTCTCCTGAACGACAGAGAGTAGCTAATGCTAATGCTAATGCTAACACGAGGAACGACAGGGTCTCCTGCAACGACAGAGAGTAGCTAATGCTAATGCTAATGCTAACACGAGGAACGACAGGGTCTCCTGCAACGACAGAGAGTAGCTAATGCTAATGCTAACATGAGGAATGACAGGGTCTCCTGCAACGACAGAGAGTAGCTAATGCTAATGCTAACATGAGGAATGACAGGGTTTCCTGCAATGACAGAGAGTAGCTAATGCTAATGCTAACATCAGGAATGACAGGGTCTCCTGCAACGACAGAGAGTAGCTAATGCTAATGCTAATGCTAACATGAGGAATGACAGGGTCTCCTGCAACGACAGAGAGTTGATAATGCTAATGCTAATGCTAACATGGGGAAAACAGGTCTCTGCAACGACAGAGAGGCTAATGCTAATATTAGGAACGACAGGGTCTCCTGCAACAACAGAGAGTAGCTAATGCTAATGCTAACACGAGGAACGACAGGGTCTCCTGCAACGACAGAGTAGCTAATGCTAATGCTAACATCAGGATTGACAGGGTCTCCTGCAACGACAGAGAGTAGCTAATGCTAATGCTAATGCTAACATGAGGAATGACGGGGTCTCCTGCAATGACAGAGAGTTGCTAATGCTAATGCTAATGCTAACATGGGGAACAACAGGGTCTCCTGCAACGACAGAGAGGCTAATGCTAATATTAGGAATGACAGGGTCTCCTGCAACGACAGAGTAGCTAATGCTAATGCTAATGCTAACATCAGGAACGACAGGGTCTCCTACAACGACAGAGAGGCTAATGCTATTATCAGGAACGACAGGGTCTCCTGCAACGACAGAGAGGCTAATGCTAATGCTAACATCAGGAACGACAGGGTCTCTGCAACGACAGAGAGGCTGCATATCAGGAACGACAGGGTCTCCTGCAACGACATTAAAAAGTATGTAGTCATTAAGTGAATTGTGGCAAAACTAATGGGGCTGAAAAATTTGGCAAATACGCTGGCGTACGTTGGATAAGTTATGGGTACGTTTGTATAAGTTACGAGCACGCTGATACATGCCGACATACAGCAAATAGCCTATGTCAAGAAATTTTGAGAATTTTTTTTTGGAGCATAGATCGTTTTTCATTGGTACTGACTCCTTTTTCCTTTGGCTTATTTTTCTGGAAAATGACCAGAGAGAAAGATGTTTATATGAACCAAGAGCTGAAGCTAAAAAATAAATAAAATTCTGTCGTAATTATCACAGGAAATAAACAGCCAACTATGATTCGATATCCACTTAAAACTGATCTAAAATTCATGAAACAATGTAGTTTCTCAGTCATCCAGGTAGTTAATTAAACAAAAACAAAAGTTATTATTATTATTATTTATCCTCTGTTTTCAATATTAAACTAAAATGATGCCAAGATTTTCAGAAGTGTTACAGAGTAATAAGAAACTATAAGTACTTTCAACTGATAAATATATGTATTAAACAGTATGTGTTTAATACATATATTAAACAGATACTGTTTAATATATGTATTAAACAGATACTGTATGTACATATATGTAGAAAATGTGTCTACGCTTATACATATATTTATATGTTTAAAATGGCGACGCTAATACACGGCTGTGGGACATTGGGACACTGGTGTAGTCCTTACTCTGTGCACCAGGGGGAGACACTGCAGCAGCTGCACAGGCTCCGGAGTCACACTGTGGTCAGACGTCATGACCTGTTGGACAGCGCGATACAGAGACGGCGTGATGAGCGGCGCCGAGTCGCAGGTTCCTTCAGTACTGACAGATAATACCTTCAGTACTCTGAAACAGAGTTATACTCGAGTAATAACTTCATTACATACTCCTAAAACAGCAGCTTACTCCGATAATCCCTCAGTACTCCCTGAAACAGAGATATCCAGTAATATCCCTCAGTAACTCCTGAAAACAGAGATACTCAGTAAAACTTCAGTACTCCTGAAACAGAGTATACTCCAGATAAATCCCTTCGAAGTTACTCCTGAAACCAGAGATATACTTCCCCAGTAAATTTCCCCAGTAACTCCTGAAACAGAGTATACTCCCAGTGACTCCCTCAATACTCCTATGAAACCAGAGTATACTCCAGTAAAACTTCCCATCTTACTCCTGAAACAGGAGTATACCTCCAGTAAATCCCTCAGTATCCTGAAACCAGAGTATACTCAGAAATCCCTCAGAGTATCTCCTGAACAGAGTATACTCCCCAGTAAATCCCTCATACTCCTTGAAAAACAGAGATACTCCAGTGACTCCCTCAGTACTCCTGAAAACAGAGTATACTCCAGTAAAACTCAAGTACTCCTGAATACAGAGTATTACTCCAAGTGACTCCCTCATACTCCTCGAAACAGAGTATACTCAGTAAATCCCTCATACTCTGAAAAACAGAGTATAACTCCAAGTTGAATCCCTCAGTACTCCTGAAAACAGAGCTTATACTCCATAAATCCCTCGGAGTACTCCTGAAACAGAGTAACCTCCAGATAAACTCAGTACCCTAAACAGAGTATACTCAGTTAAAACATTCAGTAACCCTAAAACAGTGTAGATACTCCAGTGAATTCCCTTCAGTACTCCTGAAACAGAGTTATACTCCAGAAATCCCTCAGTACTCCTGAAACAGAGTAACTCCATGTAACATCCCTCAGTACTCCTGAAACAGCAGTATACTCCCAGTATAATCCCTCAGTCATCCTGGAAACAGACGATAGACTCCAAGTTAAAACTCAGACTCCTGTAAACATGAGTATACTTCCAAGTAAATTCCTTCAGTACTCGATAAAATCCTCTCATGTACTCCTGAAACAGAGTTATACTCCATGTGAATCCCCATACTCCTGTAACAAGTATACTCCAGAAATCCCTCAGTACTGAGAGAGATAACCAGGTTATACTCCAGTAAAACTTCAAGTACTCCTGAAAACAGAGTATACTACCAGTAAATCCCTCAGTACTCCTGAACGAAGTATACTCCAGTAATCCCTCAGTACTCCTGAAACAGAAGTATACTCCAGTGACACTCCCTCAAGTACTCCTGAAAGAGAGTATACTCCAGTTAAAAATCCTCAGTACTCCTGGAAACAGGTTATACTCCAGTGACTCCCTCAGTACTCCTGAAAGAGAGTATACTCCAGTAAAATCCCTCAACTCCTGTACAGAGTATACTCCAGTAAAACTTCGTACTCCTGAAACAAGAGGTATACTCCAGTAAATCCCTCAGTACTCCTGAATAAACAGAGATACTCAGTAATTCCCTCAAGTACCCTGAAACAGAGTATAACTCCAGTGACTCCCTCATACTCTGAAGAGAGTATACTCCGTAAATCCCTCAGTACTCCTGAAAACAGAGATACTCCAGTAAATCCTCATACTCCTGAAACAGAGTTACTCCAGTAAATCCTCATGTACTCGAGTAACCTCAGTACTCTCTGAAACAGATTATACTCCAGTTAAATCCTTCAGACTCTGAGTAAACCCTCAGTACTCCTTGTACAGGTATACTCCAGTTAAATCCTTCAGTACTCGAGTAAATCCCTCAGTACCTCCTGAAAACAAGAGTTATACTCCAGTAAATCCTCAGACTCGATAAATCCCTCAGTACTTCCTGTAAACAGATATACTCCAGTAAATCGCTTGCAGTTAGTCCAGAACGCTGCGGCAACGACTTTTAACAGGGACCTAAAACGTGAACATATCACACCAATTTCTTGCGTCTTGCACTGGCTCACCTGTTTAATTTTAGAATTGAATTTTAAAAATTTTATTTTTGTTTTTAAAAGCCTTTGAATGGACTGGCCCCTCAGTATATCACAGACCTCATCCAAATTTATCGGCCCTCCCGCGCTTTGATGTCTGAGGGCCAGTTCCAGGCTCGTGGTTCCGAAGACGAACCGTAAACCAGAGGGACAGAGCGTTCTTCCATTGTCGCCTAAGGCTGCTGGAACGCTCTTCCCCTCACATCCGTACGGCCCCCACCGCGGAATGTTTTAATCTCGTCTTTAAGACTCACTTTTATTTCTCTGGCTTTTAAGCACCATGTAAGTTTGTGTGGTCCCCTGTGTCTTTTTATTATTTTATTTAGTTTTTTCTTATATAGTTTTTAATGTGTTTTATTCTATTTATCTTTTTACTCATTTAGTGGTTGAGCTCATTTGTAATGGTTTTAGTTTTATTGTTGTGGTGCATATATGTTCGAGCACTTTGGAAACGTTTTGTTGTTTTAAATGTGCAATAAATTAAGTGGCATTGGATGGAATTGGAAATCCTTCAGAGTAAATCGATTAAATCCTTCAGTATTTCCTGTTAACAGAAGTATATCCAGTAAATCCTCAGTATTCCTGTAACAGAGTATACTCCATATAACAAAATAAAATCCTTCACACTGGGACTCTTCATCTGATTAAATGTTTTATTTCTCTGTTTCGATCTTCAAATCGCCTGATCTCTAGAATCGTCCTGATCTCTAGAATCGTCTGATCTCTAGAATCGTCCTGATCTCTTAGAATCGTCCTGATCTCAAAAATCGTCCTGATCTCTAAAATCGTCTGACTCTAGAAAATCGTCCTGATTTCTCTAGAATTCGTCTGATCTCTAGAATCGTCCTGGATCTTCTAAATCGTCCTGATCTCTAAAATCGTCCTGATCTTCTAGAATCGTTCCTATCTCTAGAATCGTCCTGATCTCTGAATCGTCCGCGATCTCTAGAATCGTTCAGGTTTACGGTGTTTCTTTGACAAGACCAAAGGAGATTTCTTTGTGTTTTGTCCATGGTTGGTTTGGATTGTTTAGTTTTCCTTGGTTGTGTCTTGTGTTTCTGTCCTATGTGTTCATTTTGACATGTGCTGTTCTTGTCTGTGGAATTTTGCTTCCCTCCTGTTGATGACCTGGCCCTATGTGCTCACCTGTGCCCGCCCTAATGTTGTTTCACCTGTGCCCCGCCCTCCATGTTCACCTTGCCGCCTAATGTGTCCTCACCTGTGCCCCGCCCTCATGTGTCTCACCTGTGCCCGCCCTCATGTGTTTCACCCTGTGCCCGCCCTAATGTGTTTCACCTGTGCCCCGCCCTCAATGTGTTTTCAACCTGTGACCCCGCCCTATGTGTTCACCTGTGCCCCGCCTAATTGCTCACCAGTGCCCGCCTCATGTGTTTCACCAGTGCCACCGCCTTAATGTGATCTCACCTGATGCCCGCCACATACAAAATAGAATAGTATATACAACACATGTAAGCAACCGACACAATAATGATAAGTAATCACACAATAGATGACACACGAACCACATCATAGATAAGTATATACACCTGTGCCCGCCCTAATGTGTATCACCTGTGCCCCGCCCTAATGTGCTTCACATGCCCCGCCCTCATGTGTATTCACCAGGCCCCCGCCTTATTGTGTCTCACCTGTGGCCGCTCATGTGCTTCACCAGTGCCCCGCACTCACATGTGTTTCACCAGTGCCCCGCCTTTAATGTGTCTCACCGTGCCCCGCCCTCATGTGCTTCACCAGTGCCCGCCCTCATGTGCTTCACCTTCATGTTTGTTACTTTGCCCTATTCCTTTGTTTATGATTTGCTACCATGTAAATATTAAATGTAATGTACTATTTTATTGGTGGGCGCTTATGAAGCCTTTGGCTTCAGCCCACTTCCCTTTGAGCAGGTTAACTGCTTCAAACAAATAAATAAACTAAAACTAAACTAAACTAAACCAGTCCCCGCCCTCATGTGTTTCACCAGTGCCCCGCCCTCATGTGTTTCACCTGTGCCCCGCCTCATGTGTTCACCTGTGCCCCGCCCTAATGTGTCTCACCTGTTCCCTGTTTCCTTGGTGTATTTATACCCCTGTGTTCTCCCTACTTTGTCGGCATTGCTACGTTTTTTCGTGTCCTGTGAGGTTTCTGTTTCATAATGCGTATGTGCCTTGGGTCCCTCCTGTTCTGATCTCTGAGCCTGTAAGTTTGCCCTGTTGTTTGCTACTTTGCCTGTTTTGTATTTTTGCCAGTTCTATTACTTCTACTTCCATTAATATTATTCACCTCTTGATTTTGGGCTCTTGTTGCATCTTTGTTTTTTTTCGCCTCCACATTCCTCCAAAACCAGTTTTATTTGTTTATTTGTTGATCTATCAATATGAGAAAGAAAAAATGTTAAATATGTGGTAAATGTTTATTGTTTAGCGTTGTTTATGTTTAGTTGTTTGTCTGGCGGTGGGAGCTCTTGTGTTCAGGGTAAACGTCGATTGAGTTTATGAATTCTGTTAAGAGCGGACATGAACAGAACCCAGAGGTGGTGGTTCTGCCTCAAGCTCAGTCTGAGGGTGAAATGTTCTGCTCAGGCCCCAGTTTCCAAGTCTCTTCTGTTGTATTCGGTGATGTTGCGTTTGAAGGTTCTGTTTAGGGCGACATAAATGTCTGTGGTGTGTTTGGTCGTGTTTCTCTCGTGTCTTGGTCGTGTTTCTGGTTTGTTGTTTTAGCCGTGTTTCTGTGGAGTTCCGGCTTACCACTGATGGCGTGCAGGTCGGGAGCAGCTGCTCAGGTCGACGCTGGAGCTGTTGGACTCGAGTGTCTCTGAGCTGTTTTCAAGAAGATGATCCACACAACCTTAGATCCCTCCACCTGACACAGAGACAGGAAGTGAGAGGGAGGGGGAGGAGGGAGACAGGAGGGACGGATAGGGAGGGGGGATAGACAGGAGGGTGAGAGAGAGGAGTGAGGTGGGGGGGGGAGAGGGGGAAGAGAGGGGGGGGGGGACCACTCTCCACCTTCAGCCCTCTGCTGTTGACTTCCACAGATGCGTCTTTGGACGATAAAGGGACGGGTTTCTCTGACGACTCTCTCTGCACCAGGGCCGTTAGGCTCCGCCCCAAACACCTGAGCACGCCCAACAGCCTTCTCCACTCGCCCTGAGGGGGAGGAGAGATTCATCACAAACACGGATGAAGAGGAAACCAGTGACTATTCGACAGAGGAGTTACCTGCTAATGGGCAGTCTCAGCAGCAGCGACCCTCTGGGCTCCAGCTCCAAACTCAGCTCCTGGACTCTGAGAACCTGGAATAAACAGGAGGGCCAGTTTTAAACACCAGCCACCCCAACACTCTCTTACGATGTTTTATTCTCTGACGTTTTGTCATTTGGCAAAACGTTTGTAAAATGTCCTCAAACAGTCTATGGCTTCTCCTGGTCTTTCCCACACTATTCATTTCACAAATACCGACCATGTTTGGTATCCACGTGTAGCACGAAAGGTGTTGATCGAGATGACCTGTAATCCAAATATGGTCATTTCCTTTGTGGGAGACAGCAGTGGTAAAGACGGGAGGAATATCACAGGGACTCACACTTTACAGACTCACACTTTACGACTCACACTTTACGACTCACACTTACAGACTCGCACTTTACAGATCGCACTTTACAGACTCGCACTTTACAGACTCAACACTTTACGATCCACACTTTACAGACTCACACTTTACAGACTCCGCACTTTAACAGACTCACACTTTACAACTCCACACTTTACCAGGACTCACACTTTACAGACTCACACTTTACAAGGACTCAACTTTACAGACTCACATTTTACAGACTCCACACTTACAGACTCACCACTTTCAGAACTCAACACTTTACAGACTCACACTTTACAGACATCCACACTTTACAGACTCACACTTTACCAGACTCACACTTTACAGACTCGCAACTTACAGGACTCCGCACTTTACAGACTCCGCACTTTACAGACTCCGCACTTTACAGGCTCACATTTTACAGACTCCACACTTTACAGACTCGTACTTTACAGACTCACACTTTACAGACTCCACCTTTACAGACTCGTACTTTAAGGACTCACACTTTACAGACTCCAACTTTACAGACTCACAACTTTACAGAACTCCACACTTTACAGACTCCACACTTTACCAGATCCCACTTTACAGACTCCACACTTTACAGGACTCCACTTTACAGACTCACACTTTACACCCGCACTTTACAGACTCACACTTTTACAGGACTCCGCACTTTACGACTCACACTTTACAGACTCCGCCACTTTACGACTCCGCAACTTTAAGACTCACACTTTACAGACTCCGCACTTTACAGACTAACACTTTACAGACTCCCACTTTACAGACTCACACTTTACAGACTTCACACTTTACGACTACATTTACAGACTCCACACTTTACGGACTCACACTTTACAGACTCCGCACTTTACAGGACTCACACTTTACAGACTCCGCACTTTAAAGACTCACACTTTTACAGACTCGCACTTTACAGACTCACACTTTACAGACTCCGCACTTTACGGAGAAGATTTAATAGACTACGCACTTATTAGCTACTTACAGGACTCACATTTACAGACTCGCACTTTACAGACTCACACTCTTAACAGCCTCACATTTCAGACTCCACACTTTACAGACTCGCACACTTTACAGACTCACACTTTACAGACCACACTGTTACCGACATCGCACTTTAACAGACCGCACTTTAACAGACTTCGCACTTTACAGACTCCACACTTTACAGACTCACACTTTAAGACTCCACACTTTACAGACTCACACTTTACAGGACTCCCACTTTACAGACTCCACACTTTACAGACTCCACACTTTACAGACTCACACTTTACAGACTCCGCACTTTACAGACTCCACACTTTACAGACTCACACTTTACAGACTCCCACTTTACAGACTCCACACTTTACAGACTCCACACTTTACAGACTCACACTTTACAGACCTACAGACTCCCACAACCACTTTAACAGACTCACACTTTACCAGACTATCCGCCTTTAACAAGACTCTACCTTTACAGACTCGACTTTACGCTCCTTTAACGACTAAGCTTTCAGACTCACACTTTACAGACTCACAGACTTTACAGACTCACACGTTTACAGGAACTATCACACTTCTTAAGACTCACACTTTAACATGAACTCCACACGTTTATCAGACTCCACACTTCTACAGAGCTCCAACACTTTGACAGACACTCACACTTTACAGACGTCAACTTTACAGCAGACTCCACACTTAGCAGAACTCACACTTTAGCAGACTGCACAGCTTTTACAGACTCCCGCACTTTACAGACTCCACACTTTAACAGCTCACCTTTCAAGAACTACCGCACTTTACAAGACTCCACACTTTACGAGACTCCACACGTTTACAGAAACGCGCACACTTTAAAAGACTCACACTTTAACAGACTCACACCTCTTACAGACTCACACTTTACAGACTCACGACTTTACTTTAGACTCCGCACTTTACAGACTCCACACTTTACAGACTCACACTTTACAGACTCCACACTTTACAACTCCACCTTACAGACTACCACACTTTACAGACTCACACTTGTACAGACTCACACTTACAGACTCCGCTATTTACAGGGACTCCGCACTTTTTACAGACCTCCGCACATTTTAACATGACTCCGCACTTTACAGACCCGCACTTTACAGACTCCGCACTTTACAGACTCCCACACTTTACAGACTCAACTTTAAACAGACTCCGCACTTTACAGACTCCGCACTTTACAGTCTCACACTTTACAGACTCCACACTTTACAGACTCCCACTTTACAGACTCCGCACTTTACAGACTCCGCACTTTACAGACTCCGCACTTTACAGACTCCGCACTTTACAGACTCCACACTTTACAGACTCGCACTTTACAGACTCCGCACTTTACAGACTCCGCACTTTACAGACTCCGCACTTTACAGACTCCGCACTTTACAGACTCCACACTTTACAGACTCACACTTTACAGACTCCGCACTTACAGACTCCGCACTTTACAGACGCTCAACACTTTACAGACTTCCAACTTTACAGACTCGCACTTTACAGACTCACACTTTACAGACTCACACTTTACAGACTCCACTTTACAGACTCACAACTTTTACAGACTCACACTTTACAGACTCCGCACTTTACAGACTCCGCACTTTACAGACTCCGCACTTTACAGACTCCGCACTTTACAGACTCCGCACTTTACAGACTCCGCACTTTACAGATCCACTTTACAGACTCCACACTTTACAGACTCCGCACTTTACAGATCCGCACTTTACAGACTCCGCACTTTACAGACTCCACACTTTACAGACTCACACTTTACAGACTCCACACTTTACAAGACTCCACTTTTACAGCTCACACTTTACAGACTCCACACTTTACAGACTCACACTTTACAGACTCACACTTTACAGACTCCACTTTACAGACTCCACACTTTACAGACTCACACTTTACAGACTCCACACTTTACAGACTCCGCACTTTACAGACTCCACACTTTACAGACTCACACTTTACAGACTCACACTTTACAGACTCACACTTTACAGACTCACACTTTACAGACTCCGCACTTTACAGACTCCACACTTTACAGACTCACACTTTACAGACTCCACACTTTTACAGACTCCACACTTTACAGACTCACACTTTACAGACTCACACTTTACAGACTCACACTTTACAGACTCCACACTTTACAGACTCCGCACTTTACAGACTCCGCACTTTACAGACTCCGCACTTTACAGACTCCGCACTTTACAGACTCCGCACTTTACAGACTCCGCACTTTACAGACTCACACTTTACAGACTCCCACTTACAGACTCCGCACTTTACAGCTCACACTTTACAGACTCCGCACTTTACAGGCTCACACTTTACAGACTCCACACTTTACAGACTCACACTTTACAGACTCACACTTTACAGACTCACACTTTACAGACTCCACACACTGCACTTTACAGACTCGCACTTTACAGACTCCGCACTTTACAGACTCCGCACTTTACAGACTCCGCACTTTACAGACTCCGCACTTTACAGACTCCCCCACTTTACAGACTCGCACTTTACAGACTCCGCACTTTACAGACTCGCATTTACAGACTCGCACTTTACAGACTCGTCCGACACACTTTACAGACTCGCACTTTTACAGACTCCGCACTTTACAGACTCCGCCACTTTACAGACTCCGCACTTTACAGATCCAATTTACAACTCACACTTTACAGACTCACACTTTACAGACTCCACACTTTACAGACTCACACTTTACAGACTCCACGCACTTTACAGACTCCGCACTTTACAGCCACTTTACAGACTCCACACTTTACAGACTCCACACTTTACAGACTCCACTTTACAGACTCCACACTTTACAGACTCACACTTTACAGACTCCACACTTTACAGACTCCCACTTTACAGACTCCACACTTTACAGACTCCACACTTTACAGACTCACACTTTACAGACTCCACACTTTACAGACTCCACACTTTACATGACTCCACACTTTACAGACTCCCACTTACAGACTCCACACTTTACAGACTCCACCACTTTACAGACTCCCACTTACAGACTCCAACACTTTACAGACTCCACACTTTACAGACTCCACACTTTACAGACTCCACACTTTACAGACTCCACACTTTACAGACTCACACTTTACAGCTCACACTTTACAGACTCCACACTTTACAGACTCCGACCCACTTTACAGACTCCGCACTTTACAGACTCCGCACTTTACAGACTCCGCACTTTACAGGACTCCGCACTTTACAGACTCCGCACTTTACAGACTCCACACTTTACAGACTCACACTTTACAGACTCCGCACTTTACAGACTCCGCACTTTACAGTCTCCACTTTACAGACTCCGCACTTTACAGGCTCACCACTTTTACAGACTCCACACACACTTTACAGACTCACACTTTACAGACTCACACTTTACAGACTCACACTTTACAGACTCACACTTTACAGACTCACACTTTACAGACTCGCACTTTACAGACTCGCACTGACTCCGCACTTTACAGACTCCGCACTTACAGACTCCGCACTTTACAGACTCCGCACTTTACAGACTCCCACTTTACAGCTCCGCACTTACAGACTCCACACTTTACAGACTCGCACTTTACAGACTCCGCACTTTACAGACTCCGCACTTTACAGACTCACACTTTACAGCTCACACTTTACAGACTCGCACTTTACAGACTCCGCACTTTACAGACTCACACTTTACAGGCTCACACTTTACAGACTCGCACTTTACAGACTCCCACTACAGCTCCACTTTACAGACTCCACACTTTACAGCTCACACTTTACAGACTCGCACTTTACAGACTCCCACTTTACAGACTCCGCACTTTACAGGCTCACACTTTACAGACTCCACACTTTACAGACTCCGCACTTACAGACTCCCACTTTACAGACTCGCACTTTACAGACTCGCACTAGACTCCACACTTTACAGACTCACACTTACAATAACTTTGCTGACTCCCCTTTACACCCCCCCCCCCCCCCCAGACTCACACTTCTACCTGCTGCGGGGGCGCTGTGGCGGGGAACAGTGAGGGCAGACAGACTCCCGCCCACAGCGCACAGCCTGGCCTCCTCTCCGTCGCTCGCTCGGCTCAGCAGCAGCACCTTCAGCATCTGAGCGCGCTTCCAGCGGCAGGTGGAAGGCGTGGTCCAGGCGGAGGGCGGGGCCTGTCGTCATACATAGCAGCAGTGCGCGCCCTGATGACGTCGTCTACCTGGATCACCATTGAGACGTCCCTGGACACGCCCCCGGACACGCCCGCCCTAGAGCACAGCTGACGTTACACACTGATGTGATCATTTATAAGCCCAGTCCTCCTAATATAGAGTAACTTAAAGTAACTTACAGCCCAACACTGGCTACTATAAGGTTTATGAGTATTTGGCACTAACAAACTAACACTAACAAAAGATTGGCTAAAGAGGCTTTTTCTAAGTTTAAGCCTCAGTTCACAAATATTAAAATGAGATTATTGTTGAATTAATTGGGTTAATATAGATTTAAAAGAGAAAATAAATAGCTTAAATAGCCTAACCCAGATATGATTTAAGACACGTATACAGTATATTGTAAGTTTAGTTTTAGTTTAGTTTATTTGTTTATTTGAGCAGTATACTTTCTGCTCAAAAGGAGTGGCTGAAGCAAGAAGCTTATGAGCGCCTACCCCCAAATTCAGTGCAATAAAGTACATTTCACACAATGGTACAGAAAGAACAAAACAACAACAAGACGTCATCCAAAGAGAATTTGATACATTTCAAGCAGCTACATTAGCACAGACCAAGTTATATGTGAAGTTATATGTGAAGTGTGATGTAAGCCCTGCATAGTGAGGTGCGTTACAAAGCCAGGGTGTATAGCGGGCCAGTTGAAGAGGGCAGTAACTCCCCACCAACAAACCCCCACCCAGCTGCCCTAACAGCTGATTTCGTAGATAGTAGATAAAACCTTGAAGCATTACTAAGTAACTCACGCCCCTAGAGGCCATAAGCGCCACTGCAGGTGTCGTACATGTTGTGTTTTTTACTCATTAATTGTCCGTGAGAGTAAATCCTACGCTGACGGAAAAGACAAAGGGACAGAGGGATATTGTTCATCCAGTTACACAATGGAGATCATTTGTTTCACTCAGACTTGGCTGTAAATACTGTTTAAAGTGGAGCTAGCCCACAGTTTGCTTAGCCTGTTAGCCTGTTAGCTTCTTCTTCCTGATTCCATTAGTGTGTATTGTGGAAAGTTGTATTTGTGGTTTTCTGTCCAGAGACACCAGGGGGCGATGAAAGACCAATCATCCCATTAACACTTGTATTACCCCAGAGGACGACGGAAAGGATTTATTAAGGTAAACAAGTCACTTAGTGCTTCTTTAATAAAACCGTAATCATTAAAAAAAAGATTTTACTTTATAAGATAATCTTTTCCTTTGATGCAAGTTATTTCTCACAGCGCCCCCTGCAGCTTTGTAACATATTCAAGTGTAAATGAGTCTCCACCTGAGCGCGAGTCGCTCCAGTCCCTGCAGGTGCACAGTGAGGACACCTGTCAGGCTGTGGGCGGGGCTCTGGGTGCAGGGCTCTCCCCCCCGCTCTTCATCGTTACCGTGGTGACCGGGGAAGGGTTTCTCGCTCTGCGGCCGCTGAGCTGCCGTCTGATCGGACGCTTCCTGGAGGGGGAGGAGCTGTCCTGAGGGGGCGTGTCCTGGCTCGCGGGGGGCGTGTCCTGCTGGCTGCCGTTACCGTGACGATCGCGGCGAGACTTCAGGCTCAGTTTACGGCGGAGCTTCAGCGCCGGCGACCGCAGCCTGTCAATCACCCGCTCGGACACGCCTCCGGACACGCCTCCCGACACGCCCCCGGATGTGCCTCCCAACACGCCTTCTGACACGCCTTCTGACACTCCTTCTGACACGCCTCCTAAGGGATAACACCATCATTTTCACCGAGAACACGCAGGCTGTGTCCAAATGTAAACCCTAGTCCCTCATTCACTACATAGGCCCGCACTATAGAGACTATATAGACTATATAGACTATATAGACTATACAGACTATACAGACTATACAGACTATACAGACTATAGAGACTATATAGTTACTATAGTCACTATAGACTATATAGTCTATATAGTCTATATAGTCTATATAGTCTATATAGTCTATATAGTCTATATAGACTATACAGACTATACACACTATAGAGACTATAGAGAAAGGTATTTTTTTTACAGTGAAACCTTTTATTTTGTTTAACTTGACCTTTATTTAACCAAGAAAGTCCCACTGAGATTAGGAATCTCTTTTTCAGAGGAATCTGTTGTACATGTTTTTAGTGTATACAGATTTTTCTATATAGTGAAAGTTTTTTTTTATACTATATAGTTATTTATCCCCCAGCCCCTCCCTCACCTGTCGGGGCGTCGGTTTCCTCTAAGCGTGTCTCCGCCCCCCTCCCCGTAGGCTCCTCCTCCTCAGGGATGGGGTTGTACCAGATCTGCCCTTCCCCCGGGGCCGCGGTTACCACAGTGACGAGGGGCGGAGACTTCCCCGATGACAGAAGCCACGCCCTGCTGCTGCGCTCCAGGCTCTGCAGGTACGTCCTGAGGGTATGACAGTGATGTCACTGATATCTGACTAAACCGTGTCGTGTTCAGTTTAAAGTGAAGTCTGAGGTGTTTCACCTGGAACAGAGTGTGGGCGGGGCCAGGATCACAGGTGGAGCAGGGGGCGGGGTCCAAATCACGGGCGGGGCAGAGGGCGGAGTCACTGGAGGAATATCTAAAAAACAGAGCAGTTGTTTAGTTACAGTGGCCCTTCATCATCATCATCATCACCACCACCACCACCACCACCACCACCACCACCACCACCACCCCATCCATCCATCAGAGAGGTGGATATTTAGTGCTTTGGTTTCCCTGACACGGGGCAGGGCCTCGCTCAGACCCAGGTGAGGCCCAGTCCAGAGGGGCGGGTGGTCCGAGTGCCTCTGGCCCAGGTGAGGCCCAGTGCAGAGGGGCGGGTGTGAGGCGGGTCCTTTTCACCACCTCCTGAGCCGCAGAGGCCACTAAAACATGTACAATAGGGTCCCTGTCCCGGGGCAGAGAGAGAGGGGGGTTTGGAGACACATAACAGAGAGTGCACTGATCCACACACACACACACACACACACACACACACACACACACACACACACACACACACACACACACACACACACACACACGGTGAACAGAGGCTGCTTTCAGGAAACTCCCTGAAGTCTTAATGTGTTTATGTTGAACTGAGAGACTAGAAAAAGCACTGACTGTGAATCTCCCACAGACGACGTTTGTATCAGAGACTTTTAAACTGACGACTGAAACAGACCATAATAATCATGAAAATGTCCTCATTATAACAATCTCCAATAAACTCAGTGGGGACTATTTCTTTTACCTTTTTTAGTTTAATTATTGACGTTTTCTGCAAAGACAAACATCGGAGACTCTGGACATCACTGAAGAATATCAGAGTTATTGGTAAAAGGACCTGCTTCATATTAAGTAACACATGAAAAATAATGTGATAACGAAAAACTCTAAACCAGCTCCAAACCAGGCTGAAGTGCAAATATATCAGAAACATTAGAAGTAAAACTGAGCTTTAAGATCATTGATCAGCTCCTTTAGTGTTTGTGGATCTGATAAAGACTTTAATGATTCTGGGGTTACAGGAGCTAATATTGATATATATTTACATTACAATACTCTTTAGTGGTGAGTTGTGTTTGGTGAACTCCACTGTGAACATGTTCCCAGAGATAAACAGGAAACACTCGTGCACACTCCTCGTGCACTAATCACAGGAAACAAACCATTAAGACAAACCCGCTCTGAAAACTCCAGTTTGAACAGTTCAGTAACAAACCTCACCCTAAAAGTCACTGAGTAAAAAGCCTTAAATCTGGCTCAAAATAAATCTACACTGAAAATTAATAATGTAACTATTTTTTTGCATAAATTCATCAAAATTATAAATTATAAAAGGCCATTTAAAAACTCATTCAGCTGCAGGTTTTCCCCAGAAGTGTCCAGTTTATTTCTGAACATTAACATTCCCCCGACTCCTCTGTTTGATTTAAATGTGTGATTCTTAAGAACTGACATAATTCTCAGAGTGTAGCATAAAAATAAGGTTTTTGTGCATAAAAAGCGTTAAATATATATCTTTCTGCTGCACAAAGATCCCAATGATCCGTCAGGGCAGAAACAAAAGTCTCTGGTGTTAGTCCAAGTCCTGGGTTTACGTCTGAGTCTGGTTTTGGTCCAGGTCTTTCCTCAGAGTCTGGTCCTGGTTTTACCTCTGGGTCTGGGCTCAGCTTTGGTCCTGAATCTGGACAGAGTTCTCCTCACAGCGGCTCCGTCATGATGCTTCAGAGCCAAAACGAGATCCAGCAGAATAAGAGCATGACTGAAGTGACGTCTCCTCCGTCGGGTTTAGGGTTTAGGGTTTAGGGTTTAGGGTCCAGGGTCCAGGGTCCAGGGTCTAGGGTTTAGGGTTTAGGGTCCAGGGTCCAGGGTTTAGGGTTAGGGATATACCCAGCTCAGAGTCAGAGTTATAAAGTCAGAGCTAAAGGAGCTGCAGACTCTCCACAGGAAACACATTCCTCACATTCTTCCCTCCCTCTGCCGCCGCAAAGCATCCTGGGAGCTGTAGGCGTGTGCGGCCTGAGGCTCGGAGGGCGGTGGCAGAGTGGTTAGTCCTAAACACCTGGGAACATCAAACCCTGTATCTGTCCAGAGTCATTTCTGCCTCAGTTATTGAGCTTTGAGACGAAAACGAGGAAACTTCGATTTTTCTAGAAAGAAGTTGATTGTTTATTCTCACGTGTACAAAAATAAACTCACCATTTGAGAAGAGTTTTTGTTTTAACTGAAGCCCTTTGTTTGTGCAGCTGTTTGTTTGTGCAGCTGTTTGTTTGTGCAGCTGTTTGTTTGTGCAGCTGTTTGTGAAAGGTGCTGCAGTAACACTTCATATTGATTATCGTTTAAGGCAGTGCTTCTCAATCATTTTCTGTTACAGCCCCTTAGGAAGAAGAAAACATTTTCTCTAATGGGTCATTCTGTCCCAAATCACCCACATTCTCTTTAAGGTGACCCTCTCAGATTTGGATGATTTTTTTTTGTTCCTCCACATGTGTAATGAACATGTGCAAAGTTATTTGCCCTAATTCCTAATAGTTAAATAAAAATAAAAAAAAAGCAAAGAAGCAAAAAAACGTTTGTGCTGGCGGGTGCGTTTTGTGTTTGTGTGCACTTTTCAAGAGCTGTAGCTCAGCAATGAAAACATGTGTAGGGCTAAGATTTGGTCTGTGCCATGTCTGCTAAGGATATGTCTAGAAACAATCATCAACAATGTTCTCGATTGTAAATGTTATTAATTATAAGCTGCTAAAAATAGCAATATTTGAATTTTGAAACTTTTTTCCCAAAATGTCCGGGGCTCTACAGAAGTGTACTGAGTGATCTTCATATTCTAGACCAGGTGTGGGAAATTCAGTTTCATAAGAGCCACATGAGAAGCCTGAATTTAATCAGAGAGCCGCAACAACAATAACTCAAACTTATTCTGCTCAACTTTATCTTATTGTACATTACACTAAAGTGTGTATTTTGAATACCTGATACTGTTATTTAGTAGGACTATTATTTTCTGTAAATATTTAGCCATATCAAGCCAAGGACACACATGTACATCCTGATTTAAGTTATTCAACTTATCTTCGTGAACTTCTGCCATCGCACTGAAAGCACCTCTGTGCTTCCTTCAAACAGAGTTTGTGGGAAATGAAGCGATGCGCTACAGCAGGGCTCTCCAAGTAAATATATCAGGAGTGTATTGCCCGCTGTCCATAAACAAAAGCTCCAAAATAAAAATATATTTTGATTGGGAAAATACTATTGAGGAAAATACTTTGAATGAAACTACGCTAATTTTTTCCAAATAATGTAGGAAATTAGGGGGATTTTTAGGCAGAAAACGCCTTATTTTTTTATATAAAAACATAAAATGAAAAAATACATATTTTCTCATATGTATGTCATTAATCTATAGCAAAAGTTTCAAATTGAAACTGTATCTCTACATTTAAAAAATATATTCACCTGCAGCGTCTCGCCTTAAAAAAACAAAAACACACCGCTCTCAGGCTAGAGCTCTGTCTCTGCTGGAGTGACTGTAATACCTCTGTCCTCCAGCAGAGGGAGCCTCCTGCCAGTGCCTCTGTCCTCCAGCAGTGGGAGCCCTCCTGCAGTGCCTCTGTCCTCCAGCAGAGGGAGCCCTCCTGCAGCCCTCGGAGCGGCCTGAGGGGGCGCTGTTCCCTCTGTGAGTCACTGCAGCAGAGGATGCTGGGAGACGGAGGGAGAGGAGAAAGATGCTCAGTCTGTGCCTCCTCTCATCGCTCTGCCGCCTCCGTCCTGTGTCTCCTCAGGCATCTCCTCTGTCCTTCCCCTCGTCTCCTCCCTCCTCTGCTGTCTCCTCTTCCTCTCCTCCTCCTCCTCCTCTCCTCTCTCTGCAGCAGCTCAGAGCTAACAGCAGCAGCAGCTAACTCCAGCTCATTCATTTAAACTGTTTACAGCAGGGCCACAGTCTGCACCTGCTCCTTCAGCTGAGGAAACATCTGAGGAAACATCTGACAGACATCTGAGGAACATCTGCACCTTCTCCTGAGGGACGTCAGAGGGGGAGTGCAGGTCCGAGGACATGGAGGAGCCCTGGATCCACCACAGTCTGTGAGTCTGCTCCTGTTTCCTGGACTTAAATTGACTCTGATTTAGGAGATTGTCCGAGACGCTGCAGCGAAACAGAGAAACAGAAATGTCACTTTAAAACTTAGTGAGTTAATTACGACAGTACATTAATAAGTTTAATAAGTCCGTCATTTTTCATTATCATATTTTTAATATGAAAATGAAAAATGAGGCGATTTATTCATGAAATTACTGGGGTTAGGACTTTTTTGGTTTAATTCCGAGTCGTTAATGAATCCCACTTTTTTCACGAACAAAACTATTTTACTGTCAAACTTGTTTATTTACAGTTAAACCTAAATATAAACTTATTTAAAACGATCATTTTCCAAATTAAATCAAACACAGGCCTCACTTCTGCACCGACATCAGCTCAAATGGAGGAAAATACGAACAAATATACATTTAAAAATAAATACAACCCCCCAACATGAATGACATTCATTAATTACAGACATAATTATCTCATATTTGAATCGAGTCCCAAAACAACAACCCTGACCTGACCCAACCCTGACCCACCCCTGACCCTGACCCAACCCTGACCCAACCCTGACCCTGACCCAACCCTGACCCACCCCTGACCCACCCCTGACCCTGACCCAACCCTGACCCTGACCCAAAACCACAAGGCGTTTATTCATCAAAATGTCCCATATTTTCAGAGACATAATGTAAATAAGAGCCAGGATGTGGTTCTATTTTGGGACATGTTAGGAACAAAGATTTGCTCAGAGGGATTTTGGATCTGGTTTAGTTTTGGAATAAACGAGTTATGCCTGTAAATAAATCATCCGTCACAATAAATGATCCGACAGGACTTAGATCTGTAACAATCCTGTGAAAAAACCTTTAAAAAAACCTTTATTATAAGTCGCTTTAGTGAAATTTATTTGTGTGTTTTTTGTAAACAGGAAGTTGGAGCCGGGCTCAGGGGGCGGGACCTCGTTTGATTGACAGCTGTCACGTCTGGATCATGGCCAAAAAAGGCAATGGGGGGCGGGGCAAGCCGACTCCATGGCGACACTTCAGGCGGCCAATGAGGAGCTGCGATCCAAACTGACAGAGATTCAGATCGAGCTCCAGAACGAGAGGATTAAGGTATTAATACTACAAATACTTCAAATACTACAAATACTACTGTTATAACGACAGGAGCAAGGTATTAATATTACAAATACTTCAAATACTACAAATACTACTGTTATAACGACAGGAGCAAGGTATTAATATTACAAATACTTCAAATACTACAAATACTACTGTTATAACGACAGGACCAAGGTATTAATATTACAAATACTTCAAATACTACAAATACTACTGTTATAACGACAGGAGCAAGTATTAATACTACAAATACTTCAAATACTACAAATACTACTGTTATAACGACAGGAGCAAGGTATTAATATTACAAATACTTCAAATACTACAAATACTACTGTTATAACGACAGGAGCAAGGTATTAATATTACAAATACTTCAAATACTACAAATACTACTGTTATAACGACAGGAGCAAGGTATTAATATTACAAATACTTCAAATACTACAAATACTACTGTTATAACGACAGGAGCAAGGTATTAATACTACAAATACTTCAAATACTACAAATACTACTGTTATAACGACAGGAGCAAGGTATTAATATTACAAATACTTCAAATACTACAAATACTACTGTTATAACGACAGGAGCAAGGTATTAATATTACAAATACTTCAAATACTACAAATACTACTGTTATAACGACAGGAGCAAGGTATTAATACTACAAATACTTCAAATACTACAAATACTACTGTTATAACGACAGGAGCAAGGTATTAATATTACAAATACTTCAAAAAACTACAAATACTACTGTTATAACGACAGGAGCAAGGTATTAATATTACAAATACTTCAAATACTACAAATACTACTGTTATAACGAGAGGAGCAAGGTACGACTACTACTACAAACACTACTACAAATACTTAAAAAAACTACAAATACTTCAAATACTACTGCTACAATGAGTGGCCGTCCATCTGAGGCCCAGGACATGCTGGACTAAGATCAGAAAAAATAAAGTAGTAGTTGTAGCAGTAATAGTAATAGTAGTAGTGGTAAAGTGCTGTGTTGCACAGGTGAGCCGGTTGGAGTATAATATATATATATATATATATATATTATATATATATATATATATATATATATATATATATATATATATATATATATATATATATATATATATATATGTGTCTTATATAGCGCTTTTCCAGACCGTCAAAGTCGCTTTTACAATTTGGTTCATTATATATTCACTCCGTACTCGTCATGATAAACGAGGCAACCACCGACCAGGCCCTTCCCTGCTGAGCTTCCGAGGTCTGACAGGATCGGGCAGAACAAAGGCGGTAAGGCCACAGTAGTAGTAACAGTAGTAGTAATAGTTACTTTAGCTGAGCCGGTTGGAGTAGTAGTAACAGTAGTAGTAATAGTTACTTTAGCTGAGCCGGTTGGGAGTAGTAGTAACAGTAGTAGTAGTAATAGTTACTTTAGTGAGCCGGTTGGAGTAGTAGTAACAGTAGTAGTAGTAAAGTGTTATTTTTAGCTGAGCTGGTTTGAGTAGTAGTAATCAGTAGTAGTAGTAATAGTTACTTTGTGAGGTTGAGTTTTAGTAGTAGTATTATGTTATTTAGCTTGAGCCAGTAGTCGAGTAGTAGTAAGTACTTAGCTGAGCGGTGGAGTAGTAACAGTAGTAGTAGTAATAGTTACTTTAGGTGAGCCGGTTGGAGTAGTAAACAGTAGTAGTAGTAATAGTTACTTTAGCTGAGCTGGTTTGAGTAGTAGTAACAGTAGTAGTAGTAATAGTTACTTTAGGTGAGCCGGTTGGAGTAGTAGTAACAGTAGTAGTAGTAATAGTTACTTTAGCTGAGCCGGTTGGAGTAGTAGTAACAGTAGTAGTAGTAATAGTTACTTTAGCTGAGCCGGTTGGAGTAGTAGTAACAGTAGTAGTAGTAATAGTTACTTTAGGTGAGCCGGTTGGAGTAGTAGTAACAGTAGTAGTAGTAATAGTTACTTTAGGTGAGCGGTTTGAGTAGTAGTAACAGTAGTAGTAGTAATAGTTACTTTAGGTGAGCCGGTTGGAGTAGTAAGTAACAGTAGTAGTAGTAATAGTTACTTTAGCTGAGCCGGTTGGAGTAGTAGTAACAGTAGTAGTATAAGTTACTTTAGCTGAGCCGGTTGGAGTAGTAGTAACAGTAGTAGTAGTAATAGTTACTTTAGGTGAGCCGGTTGGAGTAGTAGTAACAGTAGTAGTAGTAATAGTTACTTTAGCTGAGCCGGTTGGAGTAGTAGTAACAGTAGTAGTAGTAATAGTTACTTTAGGTGAGCCGGTTGGAGTAGTAGTAACAGTAGTAGTAGTAATAGTTACTTTAGTGAGCGGTTGGAGTAGTAGTAACAGTAGTAGTAGTAATAGTTACTTTAGGTGAGCCGGTTGGAGTAGTAGTAACAGTAGTAGTAGTAATAGTTACTTTAGCTGAGCGGTTGGAGTAGTAAGTAGTAACAGTAGTAGTTAATAGTTACTTTAGCTGAGCCGGTTGGAGTAGTAGTAACGTAGTAGTAATAGTTACTTTAGCTGAGCGGTTGAGTAGTAGTAACAGTAGTAGTAATAGTTACTTTAGCTGAGCTGGTTTGAGTAGTAGTAACAGTAGTAGTAATAGTACTTTAGGTGAGCCGGTTGGAGTAGTAGTAACAGTAGTAGTAGTAATAGTTACTTTAGCTGAGCTGGTTTGGAGTAGTAGTAACAGTAGTAGTAGTAATAGTTACTTTAGGTGAGCCGGTTGGAGTAGTAGTAACAGTAGTAGTAGTAATAGTTACTTTAGCTGAGCCGGTTGGAGTAGTAGTAACAGTAGTAGTAGTAATAGTTACTTTAGGTGAGCCGGTTGGAGTAGTAGTAACAGTAGTAGTAGTAATAGTTACTTTAGGTGAGCCGGTTGGAGTAGTAGTAACAGTAGTAGTAGTAATAGTTACTTTAGCTGAGCCGGTTGGAGTAGTAGTAACAGTAGTAGTAATAGTTACTTTAGCTGAGCTGGTTGAGTAGTAGTAACAGTAGTAGTAGTAATAGTTACTTTTTAGCTGAGCTGGTTTGAGTAGTAGTAACAGTAGTAGTAATAGTTACTTTAGGTGACCCGGTTTGGAGTAGTAGTAACAGTAGTAGTAGTAATAGTTACTTTAGCTGAGCCGGTTGGAGTAGTAGTAACAGTAGTAGTAATAGTTACTTTAGCTGAGCTGGTTTGAGTAGTAGTAACAGTAGTAGTAATAGTTACTTTAGCTGAGCTGGTTTGAGTAGTAAGTAACAGTAGTAGTAGTAATAGTTACTTTAGCTGAGCTGGTTTGAGTAGTAGTAACAGTAGTAGTAATAGTTACTTTAGCTGAGCTGGTTTGAGTAGTAGTAACAGTATAGTAATAGTTATTTAGCTGAGTGGTTGAGTAGTAGTAACAGTAGTAGTAATAGTTACTTTAGCTGAGCTGGTTTGAGTAGTAGTAACAGTAGTAGTAATAGTTACTTTAGCTGAGCTGGTTGAGTAGTAGTAACAGTAGTAGTATAGTTACTTTAGCTGAGCTGGTTGGAAGTAGTAGTAATCAGTAGAGTAATAGTTAACTTTAGCTGAAGCTGGTTTGAGTAGTAGTAAACAGTAGTATAATTAGTTACTTTAGCTGACCCGGTTTGAGGTAAGTAGTAACAGTAGTAGTATGTTACTTTTAGTGAGCTGGTTGGAGTAGTAGTTAACAGTATAGTAAATAGTTTACTTAAGCTGAGCTGGTTTGAGTAAGTAGTAGACAGTAGTAGTAATAGTTACTTTAAGCGAGCTGGTTTGAGTAGTTAGTAACAGTAGTATTAATAGTTACTTTAGCTGAGGCTGGTTTGAGTAGTAGTAACAGTAGTAGTATTAGTTTACTTTAGCTGAGCTGGTTTGGAGTAAGTAGTAACAGTAAGTAATAATAGTTAACTTTAGCTGAAGCTGGTTTGAGTAGTAAGTAAACAGTAGTAGTAATAAATAACTTTAGCTGAGCTTGGTTTGAGTAGTAGTAACAGTAGTAAGTAATAGTTACTTTAGCTGAGCTGGTTTGAGTAGTAGTAACAGTAGTAGTAATAGTTAACTTTTAGCTGACCCCGTTTGAGTAGTAGTAACAGTAGTAGTAATAATAGTTACTTTAGGTGAGCTGGTTGGAAGTTAGCAGTAACAGTAGTAGTGTAATAGTTAGCTTTAGGATGAGCTGGTTGAAGTAGTAGTAAACAGTAGTAGTTATATATTATTTAGCTGACGCCGGTTGGAGTGCAGTAATCAGTAGTAAGTAGTAATAGTTACTTTAGGTGAGCCGGTTGGAGTAGCAGTAACAGTAGTAGTAGTAAAAGTTACCTTTAGGTGAGCCGGTTGGAGTAGTAAGTAACAAGTAGTAGTAGTAATAGTTACCTGTTTTAGCCTGAGCTGGTTGGAGTAGTGTAACAGTAGTAAGTAATAAATACTTTAGCTGAGCTGTTTGAGTAGTAGTAACAGTAGTAGTAATAGTTTATTTAGCTGAAGCTGGTTTGAGTAGTAGTAACAGTAGTAGTAATAAGTTACTTTTAGCTGAGCTTGGTTTGGAGTAGTAGTAACATTAGTAAGTAATAGTTACTACTTTAGCTGACCCGGTTTGAGTAAAGTAGTAACGTAGTATAATAATAGTTCTTTAGGTGAGCTGGTTGAAGTAGCAGTAACAGTAGTAGTAGTAATAGTTACTTAGGTGAGCCGGTTGGGAGTAGCAGTAACAAGTAGTAGTAGTAATAGTTACTTTAGGGTGAGCTGGTTGAAGTAGTAGTAACAGTAGTAGTTTAGTATGTTACTTAGGTGAGCTGGTTGGAAGTAGTGTAACAGTAAGTAGTTAGTTAGTAATGAGTTACTTTGCTGAGCCGGTTTGAGTAGTAGTATACAGTAGTAGTAGTAGTAATAGTTACTTTAAGCTGAGCCGGTTTGGAGTTACGTAGTAACAGTAGTAGTAATAGTTTACTTTAGCTCTGAGCCGGTTTGAGTAGTAGTACAGTAGTAGTAGTAATAGTTACTGTTAGGTGAGAGCCGGTTTGAAGTAGTAGTAACAGTAGTAGTAGTATAGGTTACTTTAGCTGAGCCGGTTTGGAGTTAGTAGTAACAGTAGTAGTAGTAATAGTTACTTTTAGGTGAGCCGTTGGAGTAGTTAGTAACACTAGTAGTAATATTTACTTTTATGGTGAGGCCAGTTGGAGGGAGTAACAGTAGTAGTAGTAAAGTTACTTTAGCTGAGCCGGTTGGAGTAGTAGTAAACAGTAGTTGTAAATTAGTTACTTTAGCTGAGCTGGTTTGAAGTAGTAGAAAGTAGTAGTAACTAGTTACTGTTAGCTTGAGCCGGTTGGAGTAGTAGTACAGTAGTAGTAATAGTTACTTTTAGCTGAGCCGGTTGAAGTAGTAGTAACAGTGTAGTGTAGTAGTAATAGTTATCTTAGGTGAGCTTGGTTGACAGTAGTAGTAACAGTAGTAGTAAGTAATAGTTACTTAGGTGAGCCGGTTGGAGTAGTAGTAACAGTAGTAGTAGTAATGAGTTATTTTAGCTGAGGCCGGTTGGAGGTAGTAGTAACAGTAGTAGTAGTAATAGTTCTTTTAGGTGAGCCTGTTGGAGTAAGTGTAACTAGTAGTAATAGTTACTTTAGGTGGAGCCAGTGGAGGAGTAGTAAACAGTAGTAGTAAAGTATAGTTACTTTAGCTGAGCCGGTTGGAGTAGTAGTAATCAGTAAGTAGTAGTAATAGTTACTGTTAAGGTGAGCCGGTTGGAGTTAGGTAGTACAGTAGTAGTAATAGTTTACTTTAGCTGACTCCGGTTGGAGTAGTAGTAAAGTAGTTAAGTATAGTTACTTTAGCTGAGCCGGTTTGGAGTAGTAGTAACAGTAGTAGTAAGTAAGTTAACTTTAGGGTTGAGCTGGTTGAAGTAGTAGTAAAGTAGTAGTAGTATAGTTACTTTTAATAGCTGAGCCGGTTTGGAGTAGTAGTAACAGTAGTAGTAATAGTTTTTTACTTTAAGGTGGGCTGGTTGGAAGTGTAGTAACAATTAAGTAGTAGTAATAGTTACTTTAAGGTGACCGGTTTGGGAGTATAGTAACAGTAGTAGTAGTAATAGTTACTTTAGCTGAGCCGGTTGGAGTAGTAGTAACAGTAAGTAGTAGTAATAGTTACTTGGTGAGCCGGTTGGAGTTAGTGTAACAGTAGTAAGTAAATAGTTACTTTAGCTGAGCCGTTGGAGTAGTAGTAACAGTAAAGTAGTATAATATTACCTTTAGGTGAGCCGGTTGGAGTAGTAGTTAAGCAGTAGTAGTAATAGTTACTTTTAGCTGACTCGGTTGGAGTAGTAGTAACAAGTAGTAGTAATAGTTAACTTTAGCTGAGCCGGTTGGAGTAGTAGTAACAGTAAGTAGTAATAGTTACTTTAGGTGAGCTGGTTTGAAGTAGTAGTAAACAGTAGTAGTAGTAATAGTTACTTAAGGTGAGCTGGTTGAAGTAAGTAGTAAACGTATAGTAGTAATAGTTACTTTTTAGCTGAGCCGGTTGAGTAGTAGTCACAGTAGTAGTAATAGTTACTTTAGGTGAGGCCGGTTGGAGTAGTAGTACAGTGTAGTAATAGTTACTTTAGCTGGAGGCTGGTTTGAGTAGTAGTAACAGTAGTTAGTAATAGTTACTTTAGCTGAGCCGGTTGAGTAGTAGTAACAGTAGTAGTAATAGTTACTTTAGCCTGACCCGGTTTGGTAGTTAACAGTAGTAGTAATAGTTACTTTAGGTGAGCTGTTGAAGTAAGTAGTAACAGTAGTAGTAGTAAATAGTTATTTAGGTGAGAATGGTTTGAGTAGTGTACGTAAGTAGTAGTAATAGTTACTGTTAGCTGAGCCGGTTGGAGTAGTAGTAACAGTAGTAGTTAGTAAATATGTTACTTAGGTGAGCCGGTTTTGAGTAGTAGTAACAGTAGTAGAGTAATAGATTACTTTAGGTGAGCGGTTGAGTAAGTAGTAACCAGTAAGTAGTAGTAATAGTTTACCTTTTAGCTGAGCTGGTTTGAGTAGTAGTAACAGTAGTAGTAGTAATAGTTTACTTTAGGTGAGCTGGTTGGAGTAGTAGTAACAGGTAGTAGTAGTAATAGTTACTTTAGGTGAGGCGGTTGGAGTAGCAGTAAATAGTAGTAGTAAAGTTACTTTAGGTGAGCCGGTTTTGAGTAGTAAGTAAAAGTAGTAGTAATAGTTACTTTCTAGCTGGAGCTGGTTGGAGTAGCAGTAACAGTAGTAGTAGTAATTAAGTTACTTTTCTGAGCCGGTTTGAGTAGTGTAAACTGTAGTAGAGTAATAGTTACTTTAGGGTGAGCGGTTGGAGTAAGTAGTAAACAAGTAGTAGTAGTAAATAGTTACTTTAGGTGAGCTGGTTGGAGTGTATAACAGTAGTAGTCAGTAATAGTTTACTTTAGGTGAGTCCGGTTGGAGTAGCAGTAACAACGTAGTAAGTAGTAATAGTTACTTTAGGTGAGCCGGTTGGAGTAGTAGTAACAGTATAGTAATAGTTACTTTTAGGTGAGCCGGTTGGAGTGTAGTAACAGTTAGTAGTAATAGTTTAACTTTAGCTGAGCCTGGTTGGAGTAGTAGTAATAGTAGTATAATAGTTACTTTAAGGTGAGCTGGTTTGAGTAGTAGTAACAGTAGTAGTAATAGTTACTTTAGGTGAGCCGGTTGGAGTAAGTAGTAACAGTAGTAGTAATAGTACTTTAGGTGAGGCCGGTTTGAGTAGTAGTAACAGTATGTAGTTAGTATAGTTACTTTTAAGCTGAGGCCGGTTGGAGTAAGTAGTACAGTAAGTAGTAATAGTTACTTTAGCTGAGGCCGGTTTGAGTAGTAGTAACAGTAAGTAGTAAGTAATAGTTTACTTTAGCTGAGCCGGTTGGGAGTAGTTAGTAACAGTAGTAGTAAAGTTACTTTAGCTGAGCCGGTTGGAGTAAAGTAGTAACAGTAGTAGTAGTAATAGTTACTTTAGCTGAGCCGGTTTTGGAGTAGCAGTAACAAGTAGTAAGTAGTAATAGTTACTTTAGTGAGCCGGTTGGAGTTAGCAGTAACAGTAGTAGTAGTAATAGTTACTTTAGGTGAGCGGTTGGAGTAGTAGTAACAAATAGTAGTAGTAATGTTACTTTAGGTGAGCCGGTTGGAGTAGCAGTAAACAGTGAGTAGTAGTAATAGTTACTTTAGGTGAGCTGTTGGAGTAGTAGTAACAATAGTAGTAGTAATAGTTACTTTTAGGTAGCCGGTTGGGAGTAGCAGTACAAGTCAAGTAGTAGTAATAGTTACTTTAGGTGAGCCGGGTTGGAGTAGTAGTACAGTAGTAGGTAATAGTTCCTTTTAGCTGAGCCGGTTTGGCAGTAGTAGTAACATATAGTAATAGTTTTTAGGTGAGCCGGTTGTAGTAGTAGTAACAGTAAGTAGTAAATAGTTAGCTTAGGTGAGCCGGTTGGGTAGTAGTAACAGTAGTAGTAATAGTTACTTTTTAGGTGAGCCGTTGGAGTAGTAGTATACGTAGTAGTATAGTTACTTTTAGCTGACGTTGGTAGTAGTTAGTAACAGTAGTAGTCAATTAGTTACTTTATGGTGAGCCGGTTGGAGTAGTAGTAACAGTAGTAATAATAGTTACTTTAGGTGAGCTGGTTTGAGTAGTAGTAACAGTAGTAGTAATAGTTCTTTAGCTGAGGCCGGTTTGAGTGTGATAACAGTAGTAGTAAGTAATAGTTACTTTAGGTGAGCCGGTTGGAGTAAGTAGTATACAGTAGTAGTATGAGTTACTTTAGCTGAGCCGGTTGGAGTAGTAAAGTAACAGTAGTAGTAATAGGTTATTTAGGCTGAGGCCGGTTGAGTAGTAGTTAACAGTAGTAAGTAATAGTTACTTTAGGTGAGGCCGGTTTGAGTAGTATAAACAGTAGTAGTTAGTAATAGTTACTGTTGTGTAAGCCGGTTGGAGTAGTAAAGTAACAGTAGTAGTAATAGTTACTTTAGCTGAGCCGGTTTTGAGTAGTAGTTAACAGTAGTAGTAGTAATAGTTTAACTTTAAGCTGAGCCGGTGGAGTAGTAGTAACAGTAGTAGTAATGAGTTACTTTTAGCTGAGCCGGTTGGAGTAGTAGTAACAGTAAGTAGTAGTAATAGTTCTTTAGCTGAGCCGGTTGGAGTAGCAAGTAACAGTAGTAGTAGTAATAGTTACTTTAAGGTGAAGCGGTTGGAGTAGGTAACAATAGTGTAGTAATAGTTACTTTAGCTGAGCCGGTTGGAGTAGTAAGTAACAGGTATAGTAGTAATAGTTACTTAGGTGTAGCTGGTTGGAGTAGTAGTAACAGGTAGTAGTAGTAATAGTTACTTTAGCTGAGCCGGTTAAGGCGGTTTGGAGTAGTAGTAACAGAGTAGTACTAAGTTACTTTAGGTGAGCTGTTGGAGTAGTAGTAAACAGTAGTAGTAATAAGTTACTTTAGCTGAGCCGGTTTGGAGTAGTAGTAACAGTAGTAGTAGTAATAGTTACTTTAGCTAGCTGGTTTGAGTATAGTAACAGTAGTAGTAGTAATTAGTTTACTTTAGCGTGAGCTGGTTGAGTAGTAGAACAGTAGTAGTAATAGTTACTTATAGCTGGGCTGGTTGAGTAGTAGTACAGTAAGTGAGTAATAGTATAGCTTTAGCGAGCCGTTGGAGTAGTAGTAACAGTAAGTAGTTAATAGTTACTTTAGCAGCTGGTTTGAGTAGTAAGTAACAGTAGTAGTAATAGTTACTTTTTTAGCTGAAAGGCTGGTTTGGAGTAGTAGTAATCAGTAGTAGTAGTAATAGTTACTTTAGCTGAGCGGTTGAGTAGTAGTAAACAGTAGTAGTAATAGTTATTTAGCTGAGCTGGTTTTGAAGTAGTAGTAACAGTAGTAAGTAATAAGTTACTTTAGGTGAGCCGGTTGGAGAGTAGTAACAGTAGTAGTAGTAATAGTTCTTTAGGTGAAAGCCGGTTGGAGTAGTAGTCAACATAGTAGTAATAGTTGCTTTAGAGTGAGCCGGGTTGGAGTAGTAGTACAGTAGTAGTAAATAGTTACTTTAGGTGAGCCCGGTTGGAGTAGTAGTAACAGTAAGTAGTAATAGTTACTTTAGCTGAGCTGGTTTGAGTAGTAGTAACAGTAAGTAGTAATAGTTACTTTTCAGCTTGAGCTGGTTTGAGTAGTAGTAGAACAGTAGTAAGTAATAGTTTACTTTAGCTGAGGTTGGAAGTAGTAGTAACAGTAAGTAGTAATAGTTACTTTAGGCTGAGCTGGGTTTGAGTAGTAGTAACGAGTAGTAGTAATAGTTTACTTTAGGCTGAGCTGGTTTGAGTAAAGTAGTAACAGTATAGTAGTAATAGTTACTTTTAGCTGAGCTGGTTTTGAGTTGTAGTAACAGTAGTAGTAATAAGTTACTTTTTAGCTGAGCCTGGTTTTGAGTAGTAGTAAGCAGTAGTAGTAAATAGTTACTTTAGCTGAGCGGTGGAGTAGTAGTAACAGTAGTAGTATGTTACTTTAGCTGAGGCTGGGTTTGGAGGTAGTAGTAACAGTAGTAAGTAATAGTTACTTAGCTGAGCTGGTTTGAGTAGTAGTAACAGTATGTAGTAGTAATCGTTACTTTAGCTGAGCTGGTTTTGAGTAGTAGTTAGACAGTAGTAGTAATAGTTACTTTAGTGCAGCTGGTTTGATAGTAAAGTAACAGTAGTATAATAGTTACTTTTAGCTGAGCTGGTTGGAGTAGTAGTAACAGTAGTAGTAGTAATAGTTACTTTAGCTGAGTGGTTTTGAGTAGTAGTAACAGTAAGTTAGTAATAGTTACTTTAGCTGAGCTGGTTTGGAGTAGTAGTAACAGTAAGTAGTAATAGTTACTTTTAGGTGAGCCGGTTGGAGTAAGTAGTAATACAGTAGTAAGTAGTAATAGTTACTTTAGCTGAGCTGGTTGGAGTAGTAGTAACAGTAGAGTATAAATACTTTTAGCTGAGCTGGTTTGAGTTAGTAGTAACAGTAGTAGTAATAAGTTACTTTAGCTGAGCTGGTTTGAGTAGTAGTAACAGTAGTAGTAGTAATAGTTACTTTAGCTAGCTGGTTTGAGTATAGTAACAGTAGTAGTAGTAATAGTTACTTAGGTGAGCCCGGTTGGAGTAGTAGTAACAGTAGTAGTAATAATAGTACTTAGGTGAGGCTGGTTGAAGTAGGCAGTTAACAGTAGTTAGTAGTATAGTTACTTTAAGGTGGAAGCTGGTTGAAAGTAGTAGTAACAGTAGTAGTAGTAGTAATAGTTACTTTAGACTGAGCCGGTTGGAGTAGCAGTAAACAGTAGGTAGTAGTAATAGTTACTTTAGGTGAGCCGGTTGGAGTAGCAGGTAAACAGTAGTAGTAGTAATAAGTTACTTTAGGTGAGCTGAGTTGAAGTAGTAGTAAACAGTATGTAGTAGTAATAGTTTACTTTAGGTGAGCTGGTTGAAGTAGTAGTACAGTAGTAGTAAGTAGTAATAGTTTAACTTTAGCTGAGCTGGTTTGAGTTAGTAGTAACAGTAGAGTAGTAATAGTTACTTTAGGTGAGCTGGTTGGAGTAGTAGTAACAGTAGTAGTAGTAATAGTACTTTCAGGTGAGCCGGTTGGAAGTAGTAGTAAACAGTAGTAAGTAGTAATAGTTACTACTTTGCTGAGCCGGTTTGGAGTAGTTAGTTAACAGTAGTAGTAGTAATAGTTACTTTACTTTGTGAGAGCCGGTTGGAGTAGTAGTAACACTAGTAGTAATAGTTACTTTAGGTGAGACCAGTTGGAGGAGTAGAAAAGTAGTATGTAGTAATAGTTACTAACTACTTTAGGTGAGGCCCGGTTGGAGTAGTAGTAACAAGTAGTAGTAATAGTTACTTTAGCTGAGCCGTTGGAGTAGTAGTAACAGTACAGTAGTAAATAAGTAACTTTGCTGAGCCGTAGTAGTAGTAAACAGGTAGTAGTTAGTAATAGTTACTTTACTGAGACCGGTTGGAGTAGTAGTAACAGTAGTTGTAATAGTTACTTAGCTGAGCGGGTTTGAGTAGTAGTAAACAGTAAGTAGTAAATAGTTACTTTAGCTGACCGGTTTGGAGTAGTAAGTAAACAGTAGTAGTAAAGTTTACTTTAGCTGAGAAGCCGGTTTGAAGTAGTTAGTAACAGTAGTAGTAGTATAGTTACTTTAGGGTGAGCTGGTTGAAGTAGTAGTAACAGTAGTAGTGTAATAGTTATTTGGTGAGGCGGTTGGAGTTAGTATACAGTAGGTAGTAGAATAGTTATTTAAGCTGACTGGTTGGAGTAGTAGTAACAACTATAGTAAGTAATAGTTACTTTAAGCTGGAAGCCGGTTGGAGTAGTAGTTACAGTAAGTGTAAGGTAATAGTTAACTTTAGGGAGGCCGGTTGGAGTAGTAGTAAACAGTAAGTAGTAGTATAGTTACTTTAAGGTGAGCCCGGTTGGAGTAGTAGTAACACTAGTAAGTAATAGTTACTTTAGGTGAGCCAGTTGGAGGAGTAGTAACAGTAGTAGTAGTAAATAGTTACTTTAGCGTGAGGCCGGTTGGAGTAGTAGTAACAGAGTAGTAGTAATAGTTACTTTTAGGTGAGACCGGTTGGAGTAGTATAGTAACACTAGTAGTTAATAGTTGACTTTAGGTGAGCCCCAGTTTGGAGGAGTAGTAACAGTAAGTAGTAGTATAGTTACTTTTAGTGAGTCCGGTTGGAGTAGTAGTAACAGTAGTAGTAGTAATAGTTAAACTTTTGAGCTGAGGCCGGTTGGAGTAGTAGTAACAGTAGTAGTAGTAATAGTTACTTTAGCCATGAGCCGGTTGGGAGTAATAGTAACAGTAGTAGTAAGTAATAGTTACTTTAGGTGAGCCGGTTTGGAGTAGTAGTAACAGTAGTAGTAGTAATAGTTACTTTAGCTAGCTGGTTTGAGCTGAGACACCGTTGGAGTAGTAAGTAACAGAAGGTAAGTAAGTATAGTGTTTACTTTTCTAACTTTTTTACTGAGCCGGTTGGAGTAGTAGTTAACAATATTATGTTACTTTAAGCTGAGCCGGTTGGAGTAGTAGTAACAGTAGTAGTAGTAATAGTTACTTTAGCTTGAGCCGGTTGGAGTATGTAGTCACAAGTGTAGTAGTAATAGTTACTTAGCTGAGGACCGGTTGGAGTAAGTAGTCCACAGTAGTAGTATGTTACTTTAGGTGAGCCGGTTGGAGTAGTAGTAACAGTAGTAGTAATAGTTACTGTTAGCTGAAGCTGGTTTTGAGTAGTAAGTAACAGTAGTAGTAGTAGTTACTTTAGCTGGAGGCCGGTTGGAGTAGTAGTTAACAGTAGTATAATAGTTACTTTAGCTGAACCACCGGTTTGAGTAAGTAGTAAAGTAGTAGTAGTAATAGTTACTTTAGGTGGAGCTGAGTTGAAAGTAGTAAGTAACAGTAGTAGTAGTAATAGTTACTTTAGGTGAGCCGGTTTGGAGTAGTAGTAACAGTAGTAGTAGTAATAGTTACTTTAGCTAGCTGGTTTGAGTATAGTAAACAGTAAGTAGTAGTATAGTTACTTTAGGTGAGCCGGTTTTGAGTAGTAAGTAACATAGTAGTAGTATAGTTTACTTTGGTGAGGCCGGTTTGAGTAGTAGTAACAGTAGTAGTTAAGGTAATGTTACTTTAGCTGAGCTGGTTTGAAGTAGTAGGTAACAGTATGTAGTAGTAATAGTTCTTTTAGGTGAGCTGGTTGGGTAGTAGTAACAGTAGTAAGTAGTAATAGTTACTTAAAGGTGAGCCGGTTGGAGTAGCAAAGTAAAGTATGTAGTAGTAATATTCTACTTAGGTGAGCCGGTTTGAGTAGTAGTAACAGTAGTAGTAATAGTTACTTTAGCTGAGCTGGTTGGAGTAAAGCTAACGTAGTAGTGTAGTAATAGTTACTATTTATCTGAAGCTTGGTTTGAGTAAGTAGTAACAGTTAGTAGTAATAGTTACTTTAGCTGAGCTGGTTTTGATAGTAGTAACAGTAGTAGTATAGTAATAGGTGAGCTGGTTGGAGTAGTAGTAAAGTAGTAGTAGTAATAGTTACTTTTTTAGGTGAGGAGAGCTCGGTTGGAAGTAGCAGTAAAACGAGTAGAGTTAGTGAA
>VHKM01000538.1:0-72850 GCA_007210695.1 Neogobius melanostomus | reverse complement strand
CCGTCGATCGTATAATCTGATGTTTTACTCATGTTTTTACTCATGTTTACTCATGTTTTAACTGATGTTTTACTCATGTTTTAACTATGTTTTACTCATGTTTTACTCATGTTTTACTGATGTTTTACCATGTTTTACTCAATGTTTTTACTGATGTTTTACTCATGTTTTACTCATGTTTTTACCTCATGTTTTAACTGATGTTTTAACTCATGTTTTTACTCATGTTTTAACTGGATGTTTTACTCATGGTTTACTGATGTTGTTTACTCATGTTTACCTCCTGTTTTACTGATGTTTACTCATGTTTTACTGATGTTTTACTCATCGTTTTACTGATGTTTTTACTCATGTTTTACTGATGTTTTACTCTATGTTTACTCATGTTTTTACTCAATGTTTTACTCGAGTGTTGGTAGCTGGATGTTTACTCATGTTTTACTGCATGTTTAACTGATGTTTTACTCATGTTTACTCATGTTTTACTGATGTTTACTGATGGTTTTACTCATGTTTTACTGATGTTTTACTCATCGTTTTACTGATGTTTTTACTCATGTTTTACTGATGTTTTACTCTATGTTTACTCATGTTTTTACTCACATGTTTTACTCATGTTTTTACTGATGTTTACTGAATGTTTTACTGATGTTTTACTCATCGTTTACCTATAGTTTTACTCATGTTTTACTCATGTTTAACCTGATGTTTTACTTATGTACTCAGTTGTACTCATTGTTTTACTATGTTACTCATGTGTTGTAACTGATGTTTTACTGATGTTTTACTCATGTTTACTCATGTTTTACTGATGTTTACTCATGTTTTACCTGATGTTTACTCAATGTTTTACTCGTGTTTACTGATAGTTTTACTGATGTTTTACTCATTTTTACTATGTTTTACTCATGTTACTGTGTTTTACTCATGTTTTACTCATTTTTCTGATGTTTTACTCATGTTTTATACTGATGTTCTACTCATGTTTTACTGATGTTTTACTCATGTTTTACTCATGTTTTAACTGAATGTTTTACTCAATGTTTTAACTCAAGTTTACTCGATGTTTACTGATTGTTTTTAACTCATTTTTTACTGATTGTTTACTCAATGTTTTACTGATGTTTTACTGATGTTTTAGCTGATTGTCTTTACTGATGTTTTTACTCATGTTTTACTCAATGTTTTACTGATGTTTTTAACTGAATGTTTTACTGAATGTTTTATCTGATGTTTTTACTCATGTTTTACTCATGTTTTACTCATTGTTTTACTGAGTTTTACTCATGTTTTACTGATGTTTTTACTGATGTTTTACTCATGTTTTACTCATCGTTTTACTCATGTTTTACTGATGTTTTACTCATCGTTTTACTGATGTTTTTACTCATGTTTTACTGATGTTTTACTCTATGTTTACTCATGTTTTTACTCAATGTTTTACTGATGTTTTACTCATGTTTTTACTGATGTTTACTCATGTTTTACTGATGTTTTACTGATTTTACTCAGTTTACTGATGTTTTACTCATGTTTTACGTGATGTTTACTCATTTTTGACTCATGTTTTTACTGAATGTTTTTACTCATTTTTACTGATGTTTACTTCATGTTTACTGATGTTTACTCATGTTTTACTGATGTTTTACTCATTTTTACTCATGTTTTACTGATTTTTACTCATGTTTACTGATGTTTTACTGGATGTTTACGATGTTTTACTGAGTTTTTTACTGATGTTTACTGATGTACTCTGTTTTTACTGATGTTTTACTGATGTTTTACTGATGTTTTACCACTGTTTTACCAAATTTTTAAACTGATGTTTACTCATGTTTTACTCTATGTTTTTAAACTGATGTTTTACTGAGTTTTACTCTGTTTTACTGATGTTTTACTCATGTTTACTGATGTATTTACTCATGTTTTACTCATCGTTTACTCGTTTACTGATGTTTTAACTCATTGTTTTACTGATGTTTTTAGCTGATGTTTCTACTGTGTTTTACTGATGTTTTACTGAGTTTTACTGATGTTTTTACTCATGTTTTACTCTGTTTTTACTCATGTTACTCATGTTTTACTCAATGTTTTATGATGTTTACTGATTTTACTGAATGTTTTACTCATGTTTACTGATGTTTTTACTTGATTTTTACTGATGGTTTACTGATTTTTTAACTGATGTTTTTACACCTGATGTTTGTACTGATGTTTTACTCATGTTTTACTGTATGTTTACTTCATGTTTTACTGATGTTTTACTCATGTTTAACTCATGTTTTCTCATGTTTTAGACTGATGTATTTTACTGATGTTTTTAATCTGATTTTTACTCATGTTTTACTGATTTTTTAGACTGATGTTTTACTGATGTTTTACTCATCTTTACTGATGTTTTTTAGACTGATGTACTTTACTCGATGTTTTAACTGATGTTTACTCATTGATTTACTCATGTTTACTGCATGTTTTACTGATGTTTTACTTCATGTTTTTACGATGTTTTACTGATGCTTTTTACTGATTTTTACTCATGTTTACTGATGTTTTACTGATGTTTTACTTGATTTTACTCAGGTTTACTGATGTTTTTAGCTGATGTTTAACTGATGTTAGCTGATGTTGAGCTGATGTTGAGCTGATGTTTAAGCTGATGTTTTAGCTGGTGTTGAGCTGAGTTGAGCTGATGTTTAGCTGAGTTGTACTGATGTTTTCACTCATGTTTTGACTGATGTTTTACTGAATGTTTACTGATGTTCTCATGTTTTACTGAATGTTTAACTGATTGTTTTACTGATGTTTTACTGATTGTGTTTTTACTGATGTTTTACTGATGTTTTTACTGATGTTTTACTCATGTTTTAACTGATGTTTTACTCATGTTTTACTGATGTTTACTCAGTTTACTCATGTTTTACTCATGTTTTACTGATGTTTTACTGATGTTTTACTGATGTTTTTACTCACTGTTTTATCTGATTGTTTTACTGATGTTTTACTGATGTTTTACTGATGTTTTTATGATGTTTTACTCATGTTTAACTCATGTTTTACTCATGTTTACTCATGTTTTACTGATGTTTTACTGATGTTTACTGATTGTTTTACTCATTGTTTTACTGATGGTTTTACTGATGTTTTACTGATTTTTACTCAATGTTTACGATGTTTCTGAATGTTTTACTGATGTTTTTTACTAATGTTTACTGATGTTTTTACTCAGTTTTACTGATGTTTTACTGATGTTTTACTGATGTTTTACTCATGTTTTAACTCATGTTTTACTGAGTTGTTACTGAGGTTTTTACTGATGCTTTTTACTGATGTTTTACGATGTTTTACTCATGTTTAATCTCATGTTTAACTGATGTTTTACTGATGTTTACTCATGTTTTACTGATGTTTTACTGATGTTTTTTACTGATGTTTTGACTGATGTTTTACTCAATGTTTTTACTGGATGTTTTTAATCTGATGTTTTTACATCATGTTTTACTGTGTTTTACTGATCGTTTTACTCATGTTTTACGAATGTTTACTGATGGTTTTACTGATGTTTTTTACTGATGTTTTAAACTGATGTTTTACGCTGATGTTAGCTGATGTGAGCTGATGTTTAGGTGATGTTGAGCTGATGTTGAGCTGATGTTTAGCTGATGTTGAGCTGATGTTTAGCTGATGTTTCTCATGTTGTTACTCATGTTTTACTCATAGTTTTACTGATGGTTTTATCATGTTTTACTGGATGTTTACTGATGTTTTACTCATGTTTTACTGATGTTTACTGAGTTTTAACTCATGTTTTTACTCATGTTTACTGATGTTTTACTGATCGTTTAACTCAGTGTTTTACTTCATGTTTACTCATGTTTTACCTCATGTTTTTTACTGATGTTTTCTGATGTTTTACTGATTTTTTACTGATGTTTTATTTGATGTTGTTACTCGATGTTTTTACTCATGTTGTTACTCATGTTTTACTCATGTTTACTAATGTTGTTACTGATGTTTTAGCCATGTTTTACTGATGTTTTACTGATGTTTGTACCATGTTTTACTCATGTATTTAACTGATGTTTTACTGAAGTTTACTGAATGTTTTTAACTGATGTTTTACTCAATCGTTTACTCATGTTTTACTGATGTTTTACTCATGTTTTTACTCAAATGTTTTAACTGATGTGTTACTGATGTTTTACTCATGTTTTACTCATGTTTTACTCATGTTTTTACTCATGTTTTACGATGTTTTACTGATGTTTTAAACTCCACGTTTACTGATGTTTTAACTCATTTTACTCATGTTTTACTCATGTTTTACCTGATGTTTTAACTGCATTGTTTTACTCATGTTGTTTTACTCCATGTTTTACTGATGTTTTACTGAATGTTTTACTCAATGTTTTACTGATGTTTTACTCATTTTTACCTGATGTTTTACTCATGTTTTTTACTGATGTTTTACTGAGTGTTACTGGATGTTTTAACTGATTGGTTTTACTGATGCTTTGTACTCATGTTTTACTGATGTTTTACTCATCTTTACTCATGTTTTACTGAATGTTTTACTCATGTTTTACCTGATGTTTTACTCATGTTTTTACTGATGTTTTACTGATGTTTACTGATGTTTTACCTCATTTTTAACTGATGTTTTACTGATGTATACGATGTTTTACTGATGTTTTACTGAAATGTTTTACTCAATGTTTTACTGAATGTTTTACTGATGTTTTACTCATGTTTACTGATGTTACTCATGTTTTACTGATGTTTTTTACTGAGTTTTACTCATTGTTTTACTCATGTTTTACTGAGTTTTAACCTCATGTTTTACTCATGTTTAACTGGATGTTTTACTCATCGTTTTACTGATGTTTACTCATGTTTAGCTGAGTTTAGCTGATGTTTAGCTGATGTTGAGCTGATGTTGAGCTGGTGTTGAGCTGATGTTTTAGCTGATTTGAGCTTATGTTTAGCTGATGTTGGCTCATGTTTTACTGTGTTTTACTGATGTGTTTTACCTCATGTTTTCTGATGTTTTTACTCATGTTTACTGGTGTTTGACTGATGTTTTACTCAGTGTTTTACTGATGTTTTTACTCATGTTTTTACTGATGTTGTTTACTGAATGTTTTACTGATGTGTTTACTGATGTTTTACTGATAGTTTTACTCACTGTTTTCACTGATGTTTTTACTGATGTTTTAACTCATGTTTTACTGATGTTTACTCATGTTTTACTGAATGTTTTACTGATGTTTTTTTACTGATGTTTTCCTCATGTTTTTATAACTGGATGTATTTACTGATGTTTTACTCAGGTTTTACTGATGTTTTAGTCATGTTTTACTGATGTTACTGATTTTTACTCATGTTTTGACTGATGTTTTACTCATGTTTTACTGATGTTTGACTGATGTTTTACTGATGTTTACTCATGTTACTGATGTTTACTGAGTTTACTCATGTTTTAATGGATGTTTTAACTCATAGTTTTACTGAATGTTTTACTGATGTTTTACTGATGTTTTTACTCAGTTTTACTGATGTTTTTTACTCATGTTTTACTGATGTTTTACTGAATGTTGTTACGATGTTTTTACTCATTTTTACTGATGTTTTTACTCAGTTTTACTGATGTTTACTGATGTTTTACTGATGTTTACTCAATGTTTTACTGATGTTTTCTGATGTTTAACTCATGGTTTACTGATTTAACTCATGTTTTAACTGATGTTTTTACTGATGTTTTACTGATGTTTTACTGATGTTTACATCATGTTTTTACTGATGTACTCATGTTTTACTGATTGTTTTACTGTGTTTCTCATGTTTTACTTCTGTTTTACTGATGTTTTACTGATGTTTTACTCATGTTTACTCATGTTTATACTCAGTTTAACTGATGTTTACTGAGTTTTACTGATGTTTTAACTGATGGTTTTTACTGATGTTTTACTGATTTATACTGAGTTTTTTACTCATGTTTTAACTGAGGTTTTACTCATGTTTTCACTGATGTTTTACTCATGTTTTACTGATGTTTACCATGGTTTTACTGATGTTTTACTCAATGTTTGTACTCAATGTTTTAACTGATGTTTTACTGATGTTTTAACTGATGTTTTACGTGATGTTTTACTCATGTTTTACTGATGTTTTACTGATTTTTAGCTGATGTTTACTCATGTTTTACCTCATGTTTTACTGATGTTTTACTGGATGTTTACTGATGTTTTACCTGATGTTTCACTGATGTTTAACTCATGTTTTACTCATTGTTTTACTGATGTTTTACTGATGTTTTAGGCTGATGTTTTTACTGATGGTGTTTACTCATGTTTTATCTGAGTTTACTGAATGTTTACTGATGGTTTACTCTGTTTTACTGATGTTTTACTGATGTTTTTACTCATGTTTACTTCATGTTTTACTGATCGTTTTAAACTCATGTTTTACTGATGTTTTACTCATGTTTTACTGATGTTTTACTGATGTTTTACTCATTTTTACTCATGTTTACTGATGTTTTACTGATGTTTTACTCATGATTTTACGATTTTACTCATGTTTACTGATGTTTACTGATGTTTTACTGCTGTTTTACTGATGTTTTACTGATGTTTACGATGTTTTACTCATGTTTAACTCATGTTTTACTGAATGTTTTTACTGATGTTTTACTGGATGTTTTACTATGTTTTTACTGCATGTTTTACGTGGATGTTTTTACTGATGTTTTACTCGGATGTTTTACTGATGTTTTACTCATCGTTTTACTCATGTTTTACTGATGTCTTTTTAATCTGAGTTTTACCTCATGTTTTAGCTCATGTTGTTACTCATGTTTTACTGGATGTTTTACTGATGTTTTCACTCATGTTTACTGATGTTTTACTGATGTTTTACTGATGTTTTACTGATGTTTTACTGAATGTTTTACTGATGTTTTTACTCATGTTAACTCATCGTTTTACTCATGTTTTACTGATGTCTTTTTAATCTGAGTTTTACCTCATGTTTTAGCTCATGTTGTTACTCATGTTTTACTGGATGTTTTACTGATGTTTTACTCATGTTTTAACTCAATGTTTACTGATGTTTTACTGATGTTTTACCATGTTTTACTCAGTTTTAAACTGAATGTTTCCTGAGTTTTACGATGTTTTTACTCATGTTGTTACCTCATAGTTTTACTGGATGTTTTACTCATGTTTTACTGATTGTTTTTACTCGATGTTTTACTCATGTTTTACTCATGTTTACTGATGTTTTACTGATGTTTTACTCATGATTTTACGATTTTACTCATGTTTAACTCATGTTTTACTCATGTTTTACTGATGTTTTTACGATCGTTTTACTCAGTTTACTCTGTTTACTGATGTTTTACTCATGTTTTACTGATGTTTTACTCATGTTTACTGATGTTTACTCATGTCTTACTGATGTTGTTACTGATGTTTTACTCAATGTTTTATGCTGGATGTTTTAGACTCATGTTTGTACATCATGTTTTACTGATGTGTTTACTGATGGTTTTACTGATGTTTTTAAACTATGTTTTACTGATGTTTTACTGATGTTTTAACTCATGTTTTACTCTGTTTTTACTCATGTTTTACTCAATGTTTTACTCATGGTTTTACTGATGTTTTCTGATGTTTACTGATGTTTACTCATGTTTTTACTGATGTTTTAAACTCATGTTTTCAACTGATGTTTTACTCAATGTTTTACTGCTGTTTTACTCATGTTACTCATGTTTTTACGATGTTTACCATGTTTACTCATGTTTTACTCATGTTTACTGAATGTTTTACTCATTTTTAGCTGATGTTTTAGCTCCATGTTTTACTGATGTTTTACTGGATGTTTTACTCATGTTTTACTCCTGTTTTCTCATGTTTTACTGATTTTTGACTGATGTTTTACTGATTGTTTACTCATCGTTTACTGCATTGTTTTTCCTCATGTTTTAGCTCATGTTTTACTCATGTTTTACTCATGCTTTTACTGATGTTTACTGATGTTTTACCATGTTTTACCTGAGTTTTACTCATGTTTTACTGATGTTTTACTGGATGTTTTTACTGATGTTTTACTCATTTTTTACTCATGTTTTACTGAGTTTTTACTGAGTTTTACATCATGTTTTCACTCATGTTTTACTGATGTTTTACTGCGATGTTTTCTAATGTTTTACTCATGTTTTTACACTCATGTTTTACTCATGTTTTACTCCATGGTTTACTCAATGTTTTTACTCATGTTTTTACTCATGTTATTTACTGATGTTTAACTCCATGTTTTACTCAATGTTTACTGATGTTCTTTAACTCATGGTTTACTGATGTTTTACTCATCGTTTTTACTGATTTAAGCGCTCAATGTTTTACTCATGTTTTTACTGATGTTTTACTGCATGTTTTACTGATGTTTTTACTGATGTTTTACTCATGGGTTTTACTGATTGTTTACTGAGTTTTACTCAATGTTTACTCATGAGTTTTACTCATGTTTTCTGATGTTTTACTGATGTTTTACTCATGTTTACTCATGTTTACTCATGTTTTTACTGATGTTTTACTGATGTTTTTACTGATGTTTTACTGATGTTTTAACTCATTTTTATTACTCTCATGTTTTACTCAATGTTTTACTCATGTTTTAACTGATGTTTTACTGATGTTTTAACCTATGTTTTCTCATGTTAACTCATGTTTTACTCATGTTTTACATGATGTTTTTACTGAGTGTTTACCTCATGTTTTACTCATGTTTTACTGATGTTTTACTGGATGTTTACTGATGTTTTACTCATGTTTTACTCATGTTTACTCATGTTGTTTACTCATGTTTACTGATGTTTTTACTGATGTTTTACTCATGGTTTTACTCATGTTTTACTCATGTTTTACTGATGTTTTACTGATGTTACTGATGTTTGACTGATGTTTTACTCAGTTTTTACTCATGGTTTTACTCATGTTTACTGATGTTTGTACTGATGTTTTACTCATGATTTACTCATGTTTTACTCATGTTTTTATCTTGATGTTTTACTTATGTTTTACTGATGTTTTACTCATGTTTTCTGATGTTTTACTGATGTTTTTACTGTGTTTTTACTGATGTTTACTGAATGTTTTACTGATGTTTTACTCAAATGTTTTACTGATGTTTTAACTCATGTTTTACTCATGTTTTACTGAATGTTTTACTGATGTTTATACTGATGTTTTTACTGATTGTTTTTACTCATGTTTTAGCTCATGTTTTACTGATCGTTTTACTCATGTTTTACCTGATGTTTTACCTGAGTTTTACTGATGTTTTACTGATGTTTTAACTCATGTTTTTTACTCATGTTTTACTGATGTTTTAACTGATGTTTACTCAATAGTTTTTACTCATGTTTTACTCATTGTTTTACTCAATGTTTTACTGATGTTTTACTGAATGTTTTTACTCATGTTTTACTCATGTTTTACTCATGTTTACTGATTTTTTACTCATGTTTTTATGATGTTTTACTGATGTTTTACTGATGTTTTACTTCATGTTTACTCTGTTACTGATGTTTACTGATGTTTACTGATGTTTTTAACTGATGTTTACTCATGTTTTACTGATGTTTTACCTGATGTTTTACCTCAATGTTTACTCATGTTTTACTCAATAGTTTTACCTCATGTTTTTACTGATGTTTTACCTGATGTTTTACTCATGTTTTACTGATGTTTTAACTCATGTTTTATGATGTTTTACTCATGTTTTTACCTCCATGTTTTACTCATGTTTTACTGATGTTTACTGATGTTTTACTGGAGTTTTACCATGTTTACTGATGTTTTACTCATGTTTTTACTGATGTTTACTCATGTTTTAACTCAATGTTTTACTCAATGTTTTTACTGATGTTTTTACTGATGTTTTTACTGATGTTTTACTCATGTTTTACTGATGTTTTACTCATGTTTTACTCATGTTTTTACTGATGTTTTACTGATGTTTAGCTCATGTTTTACTCAATGTTTTACTCAATGTTTTAACTGATGTTTTACTCAGTTTTACTCGTTTACTGATGTTTTGACTGATGTTTACTGTGTTTTACTGATCGTTTTACTGATGTTTTTACTCATGTTTTACTCATGTTTTTACTCAGTTTTACTCATGTTTTACTGATGTTTACTCTAGTTTTACTCCATGTGTTTTACTGATGTTTTACTGATGTTTTACTTCTGTTTACTCATGTTTTTACTCATGTTTTACCTCATGTTTTTACTGATGTTTTACTGATGTTTTACTATGTTTTACTCATGTTTTTCTGATGTTTACTCCATGTTTTACTGATGTTTTACTATGTTTTAACTCATGTTTACTTCATCGTTTTACTGATCGTTTACTCATGTTTTTTACTGATGTTTTACTGATGTTTATACTGATGTTTTAAAATACTCATGTTTTACTGATGTTTTACTCCATGTTTACTCATGTTTTACTCATGGTTTTACTGATGTTTTTTACTGATGTTTACTGATGTTTTACTGATGTTTACTCATGTTTTTAACTGATGTTTTACTCATGTTTTACTCATGTTTTACTGATGTTTTTACTCATGTTTTACTCATGTTTTACGATGTTTTACTGATGTTTTTACTGATGTTTTTACTCATGTTTAACTGATGTTTTACTGATGTTTTACTGATGTTTTACTCAGTTTTACTGATGTTTAACTGATGTTTTACTCCATGTTTTACTCATGTTACTCATGTTTTTACTCAATGTTTTTACTCATGTTTTACTGAATGTTTTACTCATGTTTTAAACTGATGTTTACTCATGTTGTTTAAATGATGTTTTACTGATTGTTTACATCATGTTTTATTAATTCATGTTTTTACATCATGTTTTTACTGATTTTTACTCTGTTTTAACTGATGTTTTACTGGATGTTTTACCTGATGTTTTACTGATGTTTTACTGATGTTTTTACTGATGTTTTACCTGATGTTTTACTTGATGGTTTTACTGATGTTTTACATGATGTTTTACTGATGTTTTTACTGATGTTTTACTCATGTATTTACTCGATGTTTTACTGATTTTAACTGATGTTTTTACTGAATGTTTTCTGAAGTTTTACCTGATGTTTTACTGATGTTTACTCATGTTTTACTCATGTTTTACTCATGTATTTACTCATCGTTTTACTGATTTTTTACTCATGTTTTACTGATGTTTTAACTGGTGTTTTCTGGATCGTTTTACCTGATGTTTTACTGATCGTTTTCTGATGTTTTACTGGATGTTTTCTCATTTGTTTACTCATGTTTACTCATGTTTTACCTCATGTTTTACCTGATGTTTTACTGAATGTTTTACTCATGTTTTACTCATGTTTTACTCATCGTTTTACTCATGTTTTACTGATGTCTTTTTAATCTGAGTTTTACCTCATGTTTTAGCTCATGTTGTTACTCATGTTTTACTGGATGTTTTACTGATGTTTTTACTCATGTTTTACTGATGTTTACTCATGTTTTACTGATGTTTTACTCATGTTTTACTGATGTTTTACCATGTTTTTACTCATGTTTTATCATGTTTTATGATGTTTTACTGATGTTTTACTCCATGTTTTACTCATGTTTTACTGATGTTTTACTGATGTTTTACCATCAAATGTTTTACTCATGTTTTACTCATCGTTTTACTCATGTTTAACTCATGTCTTTTACTGAATGTTTTAAACTCATGTTTTACTGATGTTACTCATGTTTACCTCATGTTTTACTCATGTTTTAACTCCATGTTTTACTGATGTTTTACTCATGTTGTACTGAATGTTTTACTGAGTTTTAACCTCATGTTTTACTTCATGTTTTACTGATGTTTACTCATGTTTTACTCATGTTTACTCATGTTTTACTGATGTTTTACTGATGTTTTTACATCATGTTTTACTCAATGTTTACTCATGTTTTACTTGATGTTTTACTGATGTTTTACTCCATGTTACTCATGTTTTACTCATGTTTTACTCATGTTTTAACTCCATGTTTTTACTCATTTTTACTCATGTTTTACTCATGTTTTACTGGGATTGATTTTACTGATGTTTACTGATTTTTACATCATGTTTTTACTCATGTTTTACTGATTTTTACTGATGTTTTACTCATGTTATTACTCATGTTTTATGATGTTTACTCATTGTTTTACTCATGTTTTACTCATGTTTTACTGATGTTTTACTCATGTTTTACTCATGTTTTTACTGCATGTTTTACTATGTTTTTAACTGATGTTTACTGATGTTTTACTGATGTTTATCGTGGGTTTACTGATGTTTTACTGATGTTTTACTGATGTTTTACTCATGTTTTACTGTGTTTTTACTGATAGTTTTAACTGCATGTTTTACTCATCGTTTTACTCATGTTTTTTTAGGTTTTACTCCATGTTTTCCTCATTTTACTGATGTTTTACTTCATGTTTTTACTCATGTTTTACTCATTGATTTACTCATGTTTTACTGATGTTTTACTTCATGCTTTACTTGATGTTTTTACTGATGTTTTACTGATTTTTCTCATGTTTTTACTGATGTTTTACTCATGTTTTTACTCATGTTTTACTAGAATGTTTTTACCTGTCATGTTTTTTAACTCATGTTTTCTTATGTTTTATCTGATATGTTTACTCATGTTTATTACTCATGTTTTAACTCATGTTTTACTAGTTTTACTCATGTTTTACTGATGTTTTACTCTATGTTTTACCTCATGTTTTACTTGATGTTTACTGAATGTCTTTACTGATGTTACTGATGTTTTATCTGTTTACTCATGTTTTGACTGATGTTTTACTGATGTTTTATATGTTTCTGAATGGTTTTTACTCATGTTTATTAACTCATGTTTTAAACACTGAGTTTACTCCATTGTTTTAAGCTCATTTTTTACTGATGTTACTGAAGTTTTCTGTATGTATATGTTTACTGATGTTTTACTATGTTTTACTGATGTTTTACCTCATTTTTACTCATGTTTTACTGATGTTTTACTTGTGGTTTTCTCATGTTACCCTCATTTTACTGATGTTTTTACTGATGGTTTACCCTGATTTTACTGATGTTTTACTCAATGTTTACTGAATGTTTTACTGGATGTTTTAAAACTCATGTTTTAACTGATGTTTTACTGATGTTTACTGTGATGTTTTACTCATGTTTTACCTCGATGTTTTACTGATGTTTACTCATCGTTTTACCATGTTTTACTGATGTTTTACCTACATGTTTACTCATGTTTTACTCATGTTTTACTGATGTTTTACCTGATGTTTTTACTCATTGTTTTTACCTCATGTTTTACCTGATGTTTTACTCATGTTTTAACTGATGTTTTACTCATGTTTACTCATGTTTTACTCATGATTTACTGATGTTTTACTATGTTTTACTTGATTTTTACTGATGTTATTAACTGATGTTTTACTGATGTTTACTGGATGTTTTACTCTGTTTTACTCATGTTTTAACTCATGTTTTACCCATGTTTTATACTGATGTTTTACTGATGTTTTACTGATGTTTACTGATGTTTTACTGATGTTTTCTCATGTTTTACTGATGTTTTACTCATGTTTTACTCAAATGTTTTACTGGATGTTTTACTCTGTTTTTACTCATGTTTTACTCATGTTTTACTGATGTTTTCACTCATGTTTTTACTCATGATAATTTTGTTTTTACTTCATCGTTTACTCGATGTTTTAGCTGATGTTACTGATGTTTTACTGATGTTTTACTATGTTTACTGATGTTTTACTGATGTTTTACTGATGTTTACTGATGTTTTACTCAATGTTTTACTGATGTTTTCTGATGTTTTACTGATGTTTTAACTCATGTTTCACTCATTTTCTGATGTTTTACTCATGTTTTACTCAATGTTTTACTATGTTTTACTGATGTTTTACTGATGTTTTACTCATGTTTTACTCATGTTTTAGCTCATGTTTTAAACTGGATGTTTAACTGATGTTTTTACTCATGTTTTACTCATGTTTTAATGATGTTTTTACTGATGTTTTACTGATGTTTTACTGATGTTTTTAACTCATGTTTACTCATGTTTTAACTGATGTTTTACTCATGTTTTACTGATGTTTTTACTGACTGTTTTACTCATGTTTTACTCATGTTTTACTGATGTTTTACTGATGTTTTACCTGATGTTTTACTCATGTTTTACTCATGGTTTTAGCTCATGTTTTTATAACTGATGTTTACTGATGTTTTAACTCAATGTTTTACTCATGTTTTACTGATGTTTTTACTGATTTTTAACTGATGTTTTACTGATGTTTTATCATTTTTACCTCTGTTTTAACTGATGTTTTACTGATGATTTAAACATGATGTTTTACTCATGTTTTTACTTGATGTTTTACTGAGTTTTACTGATGTTTTACTCATTGTTTTACTCATGTTTTACTGATGTTTTACTGATGTTTACTCATGTTTTAACTCACTGTTTTTACTCATGTTTTTTACTTTCATGTTTTAACTGATGTTTTACTGATGGTTTTACCTGATGTTTAGGTACTGATGTTTTACTGATGGTTTTACTGATGTTTTACTCATGTTTTAACTCATGTTTACTCATGTTTTAACTGATGTTTTACTGATGTTTTAACTGAAATTTTTACTGAGTTTACTGATGTTTTACTGATGTTTTACTGAATGTTTTACTGATGTTTTACTGATGTTTTACTGAATGTACTCTCTCTGGATTTTACTCATGTTTTAACTGATGGTTTTTACTGATGTTTTACTGCATGTTTTACTGATGTTTTCCTCATGTTTTACTCATGTTTTTAAACTCATGTTTTTAACTGAATGTTTTACTGATGTTTAACTGATGTTTTACTGATGTTTTTAACTGATGTTTTATACTGATGTTTTTACTCATGTTACTGATGTTTTTACTATGTTTTACTGATGTTTCTGATGTTTTACTCATGTTACTCATGTTTTACTCATGTTTTACTGATGTTTTACTGATGTTTTAAAAACTCATGTTTTACTCATGTTTTACTGATGTTTACTGATGTTTACTGATGTTTTACTGATGTTACTCATGTTTTACTCATGTTTTTACTGATGTTTTACTGATGTTTTACTGCATGTTTTAAACTGATGTTTTACTGATAGTTTTACTCATGTTTACTCATGTTTTACTCATGTTTTACTCATGTTTTACTGATGTTTTAACTGATGTTTACTGATGTTTTACTCATTTTACTGATGTTTTACTGAGTTTTACTGATGTTTACTGATGTTTTACTCATGTTTTACTGATGTTTACTGATGTTTTACTGATGTTTTACTGATGTTTTACTGATGTTTTACTCATGTTTTACTGATGTTTTACTGGATTTTTACTGATGTTTTACTCATGTTTTACTCATGTTTACTCATGTTTTACTGATTGTTTTACTGATGTTTTACTCATGTTTACTCATGTTTTACTTCATGTTTTACAATCATGTTTCTCATTGTTTTTACTCATGTTTTAACGAATGTTTTACTCATGTTTACTCATCGTTTTACTCATGTTTACTGATGTACTGATGTTTTACTGATGATTCCTTACTGAAATGTATTTTACACTGGATGTTATTAACCTGATGTTTTACTCATGTTTATAGCTCATGTTTTACTCATGTTTTAACTCCATGTTTTACTCATGTTTTACTGATTGTTTTACTCATGTTTTAACTCATGTTTTACTCATGTTTTTACTGATGTTTTTACTGATGTTTTAACTGATGTTATTAAACTGATGTTTAAACTCACTGGTTTTACTCATGTTTACTCATGTTTTACTCATGTTTACTCATGTTTTAACTGGAATGTTTTTACGATGTTTACTGATGTTTTACTCATGTTTTACTGATGTTTTACTTGATGTTTTCTGATGTTTACTGATGTTTTACTGGATGTTTACTGATGTTTTACTCATGTTTTTACCTCATGTTTTACTCCATGTTTTACTGAGTTTTACTGATGTTTTACTGATGTTTTTACTGATGTTTTACTGATGTTTTACTCATGTTTTACTGATGTTTTACTGATGTTTTAATCTGATGTTTTACTGATGTTTTACTGATTGTTTTACTCAATGTTTAACACTGATGTTTTAAAACTTGATGTTTTAACTGATGTTTTACTGATGTTTTACTGAATGTTTTAACTCATGTTTTACTGATGTTTTAACTCATGTTTAACTGATGTTTTAACTGATTTTTACGTTCATGTTTTAACTCATGTTACTGATGTTTTAACTCAATGTTTTACTCATGTTTTAACTCATGTTTTACTGATGTTTACTGAATGTTTTACTGAGTTTACTGATTGTTTTACTCATTTTTTACCTCATGTTTTAATGATGTTTTTACTGAATGTTTTACTGATGTTTTACTGATGTTTTTTTACTCAATGTTTTACTTGATGTTTTACTGATGTTTACTCATGTTTTACTGATGTTTTACTCATGGTTTTACTCATGTTTTATCTCCAATGTTTTTACTCATTTTTACTCATGTTTACTCATGTTTTAACTACTCATTGTTTTCTGATGTTTTACTCATGTTTAACTCATGTTTTTACTGATCGTTTTACTCCATGTTTTCACTCATTGTTTTACTCATGTTTTCTCATGTTTTTACTGAGGTGTTTACTCATGTTTTTTTGTACTCATGTTTTTCTGATGTTTTACTGATGTTTTACTCATGTTTTAACTGATGTTTTACTCATGTTTTACTCATGTTTTAAACTGATGTTTTACTTGATGTTTTACTCTGTTTTACTCATGGTTTCAGACTGATGTTTTACTCTGTTTTACTGACTGTTTACTCATGTTTTACTGATGTTTTACTGTGTTTACTGATGTTTTAACTGATTGTTTTACTCATGTTTTACTGATGTATTTTACTGATGTTTTACTGATGTTTTTACTGATGTTTTAACTGATGTTTTACTCATGTTTTACTCATGTTTTACTCCTGTTTTACTGATGGTTTTACTGATGTTTTACTCATGTTTTTACTGATGTTTTTACTGATGTTTTAACTCATGTTTTACTGATGTTTTACTGATGTTTACTGATGTTTTACTCATGTTTTCTTGATGTTTTAACTCATGTTTTACTGATGTTTACTCATGTTTTTACTTGATGTTTACTCATGTTTTACTCATGTTTTAGCTCATGTTTTACTGAGTTTTACTGATGTTTTACTGATGTTTTACTGATGTTTTACTCATGTTTTACTATGTTTTTACTATGTTTTACTGATGTTTTACTCATGTTTTTACTCATGTTTTATTACTGATTGTTTTACTCATGTTTATCTTGTTTTACTCATGTTTACTGATGTTTTACTCATGTTTTACTGATGTTTTACTGATGTTTTACTGATGTTTTTACTGATGCTTTTACCATGTTTTACTGAATTGTTTTAACTCATGTTTTACTCATGTTTTAACTCATGTTTTAACTCATGTTTTACTGATGTTTTTACTGATGTTTTTACTGATGTTTTACTGATGTTTTACTGATGTTTTACTCATGTTTTCTCATGTTTACTCATGTTTTTACTCATGTTTTACTCATGTTTTACTGATGTTTTACTGATCGTTATACTGATGTTTTACTCGAATGTTTTACTGATGTTTTACTCATGTTTTAACCTGATGTTTTATCTTTTCTCATGTTACTCATGTTTTTACTCATGTTTTTACTATGTTTTTACTGATGTTTTACTGGATGGTTTACTGGAATGTTTTACTCATGGTTTTACATGTGTTTTACTCATGTTTTAAACTCATGTTTTTACTGATGTTTACTCATGTTTTACTCATGTTTTTACTCATGTTTTACTCATGTTTTACTCTGTTTTTACCATGTTTTAACTGATGTTTTAACTGATTGTTTTACTCCATGTTTTTTACTCATGTTTACTCATGTTTTACTCATGTTGTTACTGGATGTTTTACTCATGTTTGACTCATGTTTTAACTGAATGTGTTTACTGATGTTTTACTGATGTTTTACTCTAAATGTTTTACTCATGTTTTACTGATGTTTTAACTCATGTTTTTACTCATGTTTTACTCATGTTTTATTCATGTTTTACTGATGTTTTTACTGATGTTTTACTCATGTTTTACTGATGTTTTAACTGATGTTTTACTGAATGTTTTACTGATGTTTTACTCATGTTTACTGATGTTTTACTGATGTTTTAACTCATGTTTTTACCTGAAATGTTTTACTGAAATGTTTATCATGTTTTACTTCATGTTTTAACTGATGTTTTACTGATGTTTACTCATGTTTTTTACTGATGTTTTACTGATGTTTTACTGATTGTTTTACTCATGTTTTTACTGAATGTTTTACTGATGTTTTACCATGTTTAACTCATTTACTGATGTTTTTTACTGAGTTTTTACTGATGTTTTTAACGTCAAGTTTTACTCATGATTTACTGATGTTTTACTCATGTTTTACTGATGTTTACTGATGTTTTACTCTGTTTTACTGATGTTTTATGAGTTTTACTGTGTTGACTTCAGTTTTCTATGATTTACTGATGTTTTTACTGATGTTCTTCTGATGTTTTTACTGATGTTTTTACTCATGTTTTATGATGTTTTATTGATGTTACTGATGTTTTATGATGTTTTACTATGTTTTACTCATGTTTACTGTGTTTTACTGATGTTGTTAATCATGTTTTCTACTGAATGTTCTTACTGATGTTTACTCATGTTTTACTCATGTTTTACTGATGTTTTACATTTTTCTTACTCATGTTTTACTCATGTTTAACTGTGTTTACTGATGTTTTACTCATGGTTTTATGATGTTTTACTGATGTATTACTTCATGTTTTACTCATGTTTCTACTCATGTATTATATGATAGTTTTACTGATGTTTTACTCATGCTTTTTACTCATGTTTTTTACTTGATGTTTTATCTGTTCCTTCTCATGTTTTATCATGTTTTACTGATGTTTTTACTGATGTCTTTACTCATGTTTTACTCATGTTTTATCATGTCTTTATTCATTGTTTTACTGATGTCTTACTCATGTCTTACTCATGTTACTGATTGTTTCAGCTGATGTTTTATGATGTTTACTGATGTTTTACTCAATGTTTACCTGATGTTTTTCATGATTGTTTAATCATGTTTTACTCATGTTTTCGTGACGTTGGTTACCCGTGGTACGAAGCTGCTAGCTCTCTCCGTCAGGATTTATTCAGGTAGTCGCGTGAGTTCACGTCCTGCCAGGTCCAGGGCATCCATGATGGCGTGAGGGAGCGCGTCAGCCTTCGTAGATCGGCGTTGTGAGTGACTCCCGTCTCCGCTGTCCAGGGACTGCCTGCGACTTACAGCGGGAACATTAAAACAGACCAATAAAACGAATGAAATGCTGAAAAATAATATTATTTAAAAAATGAAACAAATTATACGAAATTATGGACACAATATAACACGATTTACCGACATTTAGATACTGGACAAACCTTTAAAAAAATACAAATTTATGAAAAATATTTTTTACAAAATTGTATAAACATCAAGAAAAAATATGTAGAAACAAATTGTATACTAAAAATGTATTATTTTTTATTTATTATGATTTACCTTTTCTATACGTTACTTAGTTATGAGGTCCTGTGTTTATGACTGTTGTTGTTCACTGACTGTGGTGTTGTTTCACTGACCTGTGGTTTGTTTTACTGACTGTAGGTGCATTCACCTGACCTGTGGGTTTTGTTCACTGAACTGTAGTTTGTTCACTGACTGTGGTTTGTTTCAGACCTGTGGTTTGTTACTGAACTGTGGTTTGTTCACTGCTAGTGGTTTGTTCATGACCTGTTAGTTTGTTCACTGACTGTAAGTTGTCATGACCTTGGTGCATCCATGACCTGTGGTTTGTTCATGACCTGTGTTTTGCTTCACTGACCTGTGGTGTGTTCACTGACTCTCGCTCGTGTTCACTGACCTGTGGTTTGTTCACTGGACCTGTTGGTGTGTTTTCACTGACCTGTGGTTTGGTTTACTGACCTGTGGTTTGTTCATGACCTGTGGTGCGTTCACTAGACCTGTGGTGCATTCACTGACTGGGTTTGTTCACTGACTGTAGCTTTGTCCATGACTGTGGTTGTTCACTGACCTTGTTGGTGTTGTTCACTGACTGTGGTTTGTTCACTGACTGTGGTTTGTTCACTGACCTGTAGGTTTTGTTTCACTGACTGTAGTTTGTTCACTGACTGCTGGTGAATCACTTGACCTCTGTTTGTTCACTGACCTGTAGTTTGTTCACTGACCTGTAGTTTGTTTCATGACTGTGTTTTGTTCACGACCTGTGGTTTTGGTTCACTGACCTGTGTGCGTTCACTGAACCTGTGGTGCGTTCACTGACCTGTTGTGCGTTTTTCACTGCTGTGGTGCATTCACTGATGTGGTTTGTTCACTGACTGTGGTGCGTTCACTGACCTGTGGTGCGTTCACTTGACCTGTGGTGCATTCACTGACATGTAGCTTGTTCAACTGACCTGTAGTTTTGTTCACTGGACCTGTGGTTTGTTCACTTGCTTGTGGTTTGCGTTCCTGACCTGTGGTTTGTTCACTGACTGTAGGTTGTTCATGGACCGTAGTTTGTTCACTCGACTTGTGGTTTGTTCACTGACTGTGGTTTGTTCACGACTGTAGTTTGTTTCACCTGGACTTGTGGTTTGTTCCTGACTGTAGTTTGTTCACTCGCTGTGGTGTGTTCACTGACCTGTGGTGCGTCCCGAGGCGATACAGAGAAGAAAGCACTGGATGTCGAGTACATGGCGGACATTGACGTTTCAAACATGATCTGAGGAAAACAGACTTTTATTTTCCTGAGAATTTATGTGCTCAACACCTTACTTTACCTCTTGGCCTATTGTACTGTTTTACCCTGGTCATCTTCTCGCGGTTCGGCTTGGGTTCAGTCGGGGCTCCCGTCAGCAGAGTGGGTGCTCCTGTCTGGCGCCACCCGCAGCTCGTTGGTTAGACGAGTGATGCATGATCTGAGAGAAACAAAGAAATCATTGACTGGAGCAAAAAATCTGCCAGAGGAACAGTAGAGCTCTGACTATGTTCATATTGTTCCTTCGGAGTCACAGCTCTGACTCATGTTTCCATTTGTCCTCTCGGAGGTCACAGCTCCTGACTCATGTTCATTTGTCTCTCGGAAGGTTCACAGCTTCTGACTATGTCCATTTGTCCTCTCAGAAGTCCAGCTCTGACTTATGTTCCATTTGTCTCTCGGAGGTCACAGCCTCTGACTCATGTTCCATTTGTCTATCGGAGGTCGGAGCTCTGACGTCATGTTCCCATTTGTCCTCTCAGAAGTCAGAAGCTCTGACTTCTGTATCCATTTGTCCTCTCAGAGGTTCACAGCTTCTGCTATGTTCCAATTGTCCTCTAGAGGTCACAGCTCTGACTCATTTCCATTTTCCTCTCAGAGGTACAGCTTGACTCATGTTCCATTTGTCCTCTCAAGTCACAGCTCTGAACTCATGTTCCATTTGTTCCTCTCGGAGGTCACAGCTCTGACTCATGTCCATTTGTCCTCTCGGAGGGTCACAAGCTCTGGCTCATGTTCAATTTGTCCTTCTCAGAGGTCAGAGCTCTGGGACTCTTGTTCCATTGTCTTCCGGAGGTCAGAGCTTCTGACCTTTCATGTTCCTTTGTCCTCCTCGGGGTCAGACTCTGACTCATGTTCCATTTTCCTCTCGGGACGGTCACAGCTCTGATATGTTCCATGTCTCTCGAGGTCACAGCTTGACTCATGTTTCCATTTGTCTCTCGGAGAGTCACAGCTCGAGCTTAAGGGAAAGTTCGTGTTTTCCGAGTTTTCAGTTTCAAGTTGGAATTAATGACAGTTCAAAGAATGACAAGAAAAAAACAAAACGCACACAAGTTTCTTCTCATGAGGTGATGTGCCTGGAGCAAAATTTAAATGTGGATCAACAATATATTTGTGTCCACATGATAAGATAAAAATTGATCTGCGCAAGGCTAACTGCCGAACGTTAATAAATACTAATTTTTGGACATCTATTCGAGTGTGCTGTGTATTTTCCATCAGTCCAAAGAAATAACATATTGAAGCTGTGACGCTTGCTAAACACGATCAATATGGCGCGAACCTGACTTTCATTTTTTTATTTCATTTGGGTTCTATTTTGGTCGGACAGTGATGTATGGAACATACATGGGGTCTCATGCATGTAAAACAAGCCAACCGGATTGTAAGCCTTGGGCTATTTGCATCGTCGTCCCCATGCGCACCCTCCAAACACACTTCATTCATCTGCGCTATTGTCATGTTTTTAGTCGGTAGGGGGAACCGGAGTACCTGAGGAAACCTAGCAAGACACGGGAGACATGCAACTCCAACAGAAAGGCCAGTCCCAGGTGGGAATCGACCGGATTTCTAGCTGTGAAAGCACGGCACTAACGCTGTGCCTACGCTTGCCGCAATAACGTGTGGCTCCTAAAATAATTTACAAATCAATAGCATAGCACTTTGGGTTCTTTGCCCAGTTGGAGGGACGGTTAGCAACCATTCAGCATTCGCAGTCAGCATTTTGCCAGTTGAGGGACGTTAGCAACCTTTAGCATCGCAAAGTCCATTTTAAAACTTGCAGCGGCTCAATCCGGTTACGGTCAGGTTTATCCTTGGCAAACAGGAGGTAACGGTTACAGAAGTACGAAGATTTATAGTATGCTGATATAGTATTAGTACTTCTCCATGTCGTCCCGTGGTGATTGATGCGTGCTGATGGGATACTTTAGGGTCAGATTCTCGTTACCTCTGGCCTCTGTCCGACGTAAGAATCTTTCTGCCTCACCACCATCACGCCCTGGAATCAGGAAAACAGTTGTTCAGGAGTGGCTCATCTCTCTTGCAGAGAGGATCTTTATAACGATGTTTCAGAGTGAGCTCCTTCTCTTCTGCAGAGAGGATTCTTTATAACAGTGTCAGAGTGAGCCTTCCTCTCTCTGCAGGAGATCTTTATACAGTGGCAGAGTGAGCTCCTCTTCTGCAGAGACTCTTATAAGCGGTCTCAGAGTGAGCCTCCTCTCTTGCAGAGCATCTTCTTAAACAGTCTCAGAGTGAACCTCTCTCTCTGCAGAGGATCTATTATAACAGCTGTCAGAGTGAGCCTACTCTCTCTGCAGAGGATCTTTATAACAGTTCAGAGTGAACCTCTCTCTCTGAGAGGATCTGTTATAACAGTCTCAGACTGTGAACTCCTTCCTGCAGAGGATCTTTATAACAGTCTCAGAGTGAGCCTCCTTCTCTCTTTGCAGAGGATCTTCTATTAACGTGTCAGAGTGAGCCTCCTCTCCTCTGCAGAGGTCTTTATAAACAGTTCAGAGTGAGGCTCCTCTTTGCAGAGGATCTTTATAACAGTGTCAGAGTGAGCTCCTCTCTCTGCAGAGGATCTTTATACAGGTCAGAGTGAGGCTCCTCTTTCTACAGAGATTCTTTTAACAGTGTCAGGAGTGAACCTCCTCTCTCTGAGAGGGATTCTTTAAACAGACTGTCAGAGTGAGCCCTTCTCTCTCTGCGAGGGATCTCTGGCTCTGGAGGCCTGATATTCATTACGATCTCTCTTGAAACCATGGCACTGTGGGAGAACGAGAGTCGTAAGACAAAACTTCACAGTACGTGCTTTATGTAACTTTTATTATTGGAAAACAAGTTGATATTTGTGGTATTTACCTTGTTAAGTGACCCAGTGGCTGTAGAGTTTTGATCCACGTGGCCCTTCGAACGCTTCCGGATCAATTGTTTTGTAGGGTTTTTCTGTTGTCTGACCTGTGTGGGGGCGTGTCTGTGTGTGATTGGGCGGCGTGTCTGTGTAGAGTGTGGGCGTGTTCTGACCTGGTGACTGGGGCGTCCACGATGGAGGGAAACACGGCTCTGGGGCGTCCGTCTCCAGCGAATCCGGGCCTACGAGGTCAGCAGCCGTTATCACAGCACAGCGCGGTTGGCTTCCTCTTTCGTCACAATTCTGCAGGACTGAGCCGGGTCTTAAACGAGTGGATGAGCCGGTTTACAAGAGGGACTGAGCCGGTCTTAAGAGGGGACTGAGCCGCGGTCTAAGAGGGGTTTACAGCAGGAGCCGAGGCAGCAGGACCAAGGACTGCAGGACAGAATCTGTGGAGAGAGACAGAAGATAGACTTTGAACAGTGGTTCGACTGAGCTGACTATTGCCTGGGGCCAAATGTAGGTCAAGGTCGAAGTTTATTTATAAAGCGCATTTAAAACAACATTGCTGCCCAAAGTGCTGTACACAAAATACATATATATAAAATATACTATTAAATATAAAGAATATAAGAAAAATAAAAAAATAAACAAATACAACACAAACAAATTCCAGCAAAAGGCCTGTAAAAGACTTTGCAAACAAGTGGGTCTTCAACATAGACTTAAAAACGTCTAAAGACTGGGCTGCCCTGATATATAAGGGAAGACTGTTCCAAAGCGTCGGAGCCGCGACGGGCAAAAGCCCGGTCTCCTCTGGTCGACATCTGTGACCTGCGTATGTCTAACAGAAATGTATTAGCTGACCTCAATGTTGATGATCGGACTATGAACAGACAGAAGCTCAGAAAGGTGCGGAGGAGCCGTCCCATTCAAACACTTAAACAACAACAACATTTTAAACTGAATTCTGTGTTTTACAGGGAGCCAATGTAAAGAGGCCGACACAGTGGTTATGTGTGTGAGCAGACGCGCTGTTCTGTACCAACTGAAGGCGATGGATCGAGCTTTGGTCCAGGACACAATACAACGAGTTACAATAATCCAAGCGGCATGTTATAAAGGCATGAATCACACGCTCCAGATCTGAATGTGGTAATACGGCTTCATTTTACTCAAAAGACGCAGTTGGGTAAAAACTTGACTTTACGACTGAACTTATTTGCTTGTCCAACTTAAAAGATCCATCTAGGACCAGGCCAAGGCTCCTGGCTGACTGGTGACAGTAGCCTTTAAGTGGGCCAAGAACAGAAGGATCGGACAAATGTCCAAAAACGACAATTTCCGTTTTAGATTTCATTAAGTTTTAGAAATTCTGGGCCATCCAGTCCTTTACATCCTGAATACAATGTAACAGAGCTTGGATGCTGTCTGAACCTGGTTTCAATGCAGATAGACTTGCAGGTCGTCTGCAAAACAATGGAAGGGAATCTTATGTTTTTTGAAAATAGATCCAAGGGGCAACAGGGTGCAGTGAGAACAATAAAGACCTAAAACTGAGCCCTGTGGCACTCCGCAGCTCAGTGGGGCCGCATCTGAGCTGTAAGGCCCAGGTGGACAGAGAAGGAGCGATTTTCAAGATATGATCTGAACCATTTTAGGACCGTTCCTCCAATACCAACATGGCTTTCAAGGCGGGACAGCAGTATTTGATGGTCCACCGTGTCAAACGCTGCAGTTAAATCTAAAAGCACTAAAATAGTGGGGTGACCCGAATCAACATTTTAAAAGGTCATTAAAAACTCTTAAAGAGTGCAGTTTCAGTGCTATGGCACGGTTTAAAACCCGACTGAAATTTTTCAAAGAGGCTATTTGCTTCCAAGTGAGATAGAATTTGGGCGTGTACCAATTTCTCCAGAACTTTTGATTTAAAAAAAAGGCAAGTTAGAAATTGGCCTGAAGTTAGACAGAACTTCAGGATCTAAGTGTTTCTTAAGTAGAGGCTGGACAGCAGCATGCTTGAAAGCACTTGGAACGCTGCCCGAGATCAATGAAGAATTAATAATTCTCATTATGAAGGGCCCAATCACATTGAAGGAGTCTTTAAGAAGTTTAGACGGGACACAGTCAAGTGGACAGAGGGTTTTAACTGGAGCACCACAGTAAACAGCTCATCAAGTGACACAGATTCAAAAATGTTCAAGGACCGCAGAACAAACAGAATTCACAGAAGGGTCTACAGCAGCACAAAGTAATGTAGAATCCCGAATAGTAGATATTTTATCCACAAAGAATGTTTGAAATTTCACACACAAGGTTTCTGATGGTACAATGCCACTGGATTCAGTGGGATTCACAGGCGATTTAAAACAGTAAAGAGAACCTGTGGTTTATGACCATTTGTAGTGATCAGGTTTGACGTTGTACTCAGTCTGCATTTCACTGCAACAATCTCTTAAGACGCCCAGAGAAACATGAAGTCTGTCCTTTTTCCAACAGCCAGGGCTGGACTTACTCTTTGGCTTACATGTATTATAAGGAGCGACTAAATCGAGAGTTTCAGACACACAACGCACAAAGCAAATTATAAATCATATCAGTTCATCCTTGAAAGAAACAGGTCAAACTTTGTTACGTCTCTTTCATCGAGACGTCGCTGTTTCAGAGTCAGGTCTAAAGAGCTGCATTTCAGTCATTCCACTGTCGTCCTCCCGCTTCACTCCCCTGCCTCCCCCTCTCTCTCCCCCTCTCTCCCCCTCTGCTTCCCCCCCTCCCTCCACCTCTCTCCCCCTCTGCTTCCCCCCCTCCCTCCACCTCTCTCCCCCTCTGCTTCCCCCCTCCCTCCCCCTCTCCTCCCCCTGCTCCCCCCCTCCTCTCTCCTCTCTCTGGTAAACTCTGCTCCTTATTTGGCCTCGGCGCTGAGTCCCCACTCGCTCCACTGCAGATCATATTTGGTTGTGTTTGTGGTCTCCTCTGTCTCCTCTGTCTCCTCTGTCTCCTCTGTCTCCTCTGTCTCCTCTGTTCCTCTGTCTCCTCCGTCTCCTCCGTCTCCTCCGTCTCCTCCGTCTCCTCTGTCTCCTCTGTCTCCTCCGTCTCCTCCGTCTCCTCCGTCTCCTCCGTCTCCTCCGTCTCCTCTGTCTCCTCTGTCTCCTTTGTCTCCTGCGTCTCCTTCACAGACCTCACATGTTTCTCCAGAGTTTGGTCAAACATTATGTATTTGTCTAATAATCCGTGACTGAAATGTCCGTCTCCTCTAACCCAGACGTGTCTCTGTGGCCTGGAGTCCAGATCCTCCAGAGCGGCTGAGGAAGCGTCTGGGGAGGGGGAAGTTTGAGCCCCGGAGAAACTCGGCACAAAATCATAATCAGTTATCAGACAAAGGTTTGTGATGTTACACTGTTATGTTCTTAACCCTAATCCTAACCCATACAGACTGTTTCTGATCCGAAACCACAATCACAAAGCCGCAAAAAATAAACCAAACAGCACATCTTGTCCTTCTGCATATCTGTCTTCTGCAGACTCTGTAGCATCGCATTCAGAACGTAGTTGGAGTTGATCAAACGTTTCGCCTTTTGTAGTTTTCTAAGTTCCTACAACTCTGAGTTTCGTGTGACAGCATCTAAAAAGCTTCTAGAACAAAGCTTCAAAATAACAAGGAGAAAAAAGCCACAAAAGCAGAAAAAAGCCAAACTTTAACAACAAAATAGTTGAGAAACAAGAAAGAAACTTTAAAAAGCAACAAACACGACAAAACCAGACGACAATTGCAACAAAAAAATTGTACAATTCAATTCTTGTAGGTCCTTAGCTTCAAATGAGGACTTTACTCTGTTCTCTGCAGTCAGAAGCTTTTAATTTGCGGTAAAGCCAAACTAAAGAAAATTTGCCTGTTTACATTATTATATTTTTAGCTGGCTAACATCAGACTGGTATATATTAGCCTGGCTACCCTCAGGATGTTATTATTTAGCCTGGTAATGCCAGATGTTATATATTAGCCTGGGCTAACCTCAGACTGTTATATATAGCCTGGCTAACGCCAAGATTGTTATATATTAGCCTACTACCCAGCTGTTTTTAGCCTGGCTTACCCAGCTGTTATATATTAGCTGCTTACTCAGGACTGTTTATATATTAGCTGGCTCACGGCCAGATTGTTATATATTAGCCTGGCTAACCTCAGACTCGTTATATTTAGGCCTGGCTTAACGCCAGATTGTTATTACTTAGCCTGACTAACCCAGACTTGTATATATCTAGTGGTAACTCGACTGTTATACTATTAGCTTGCTAACCTCAGGACTGTTATATCATTACGCTTTGGCTAACCTAGATGTATATATTTAGCTTGTGCTACCTCAGGACTGTTATATATTAGCCTGGCTAACTCAGACTGTTATATATTAGCCTGGCTAACTCAGACTTTATATTATTAGCTTGGCTCTACTCAGACTGTTATAATTCGCCTGGCTAACGCAGATCTGTTATATATTAGCCTGGGCTAAACGCCAGATTGTTATATATTAGCCTGGTAACCCAGACTGTTATATATAGCTTGGCTAACCTCAGACTGTTTATATTTAGCCTGGCTAACCTCAGACTTTATATATTAGCTGGCTAACCTCAGACTGTTATATATTTAGCCTGGCTACCCTCGACTGTTATATATTAGGGCTTGGGCTAACCTAGACTGTTATATTAGCCTGGGCTTCGGCCAGATTGATTTATATACTTGCCTGGCTAACAGCCCAGATTGTTATATATTAGCCTGGCTAACCCCAAGACTGTTACTAATTAGCCTGGTAAAACCCCAGACTGTTATTATTAGCCGCGCTAACGTCAGACTGTAGATATTAGCCTGTAACCTCGACTGTTACTGTATTAGCTGGGTAACCTCAGACTGTTATATATAGCCTGGCTAACCCCAGACTGGTATTATATTAGCCTGGCTACCTCAGACTGTGTATATATTAGGCCTGGCTAACCCCAGGACTGGTATAATATTAGCCATGGCTACATGAGAATGTTATTATTAGCTGGCTACCCAGGGATGTTATATATTAGCTTTGAGCTAAACCTCAGGACTGTTATATATAGCTTGGCTAACCTAGCATGTTATATATTAGCTTGGCTAAACTCAGGACTGTTATATATTAAGCTTGCTACCTCAGATGTCTATATATTAGCCTGGCTCTAACGCCAGATTGTTATCATATTAGCATGGCTAACCTCAGACTGTTATATATTAGCTTTGCGCTAAACCTCAGATTTAATATATTAGCTTGGCTACCTCAGAGTCTGTTATATATTAGCCTGGCTAACCACAGGGACTGTTATATATTGCCTGGTTACCTACCAGGAATCGTTATATATTGCCTGGCTAACGCAGACTGTTATATTTGGCTTGGCTAACCTCAGACTGTACATATTAGCTTGGTAACCTCAGACTGTTACATTTAGCTTGCTAACTCAACTGTCTATATATTAGTTGGCTTAACCCCAAGCTTGTTATATTTAGCCTGGCTAACTCAGGACTGTTATATTAGCCTGGCTAACCCAGGACTGTCTCTTATATTAGCTGGCTACCTCAGCATGTTATATATTAGCTGGCTAACGCAGACTGTTTATATATTGGCTTGGTAACCTCAGACTGATTACATATTTAGCTTGGCTACCTCACGCATGTTTACATATTAGCTTGGCTAACCTCGACTTGTTATATATTAGCTTGGCTAACGCCACGATTGTCTATATATGCCTGGCTTAACTGCTGTTATATATTGCCTGGCTACGCCCAGATTGTTTTATATTAGCCTGGCTAACGCCAGATTGTTATAGTATTAGCTGGCTAACGTCAGACTGTTATATATTTAGCCTGGCTCAACGTCAGACTTTATATATTGCCTGGCTAGTCCAGGACTGTTACTATATTAGCTGCTAAACTCCATACTATTATTATTCTAGCCTGGCTAACCTCAGACTGCTATATATATTAGCTTGGCTAACCCCAGAATGTTATATATTGCCTGGCTAACCCGACTTGTATATATTAGCCTGGCTTAAAACCTCAGTATGCCTATATATTAGCTTGGGCTAACCTCAGGGACTGTATATATTAGCCTGGCTAACCCCAGACTGTTATATACTAGCCTGGCTAACCTCAGACTGTTATATATTAGCCTTGCTAACTCAGGACTGTTAATATTAGCTTGGCTAACAATAGCTACCTGACTGTTATTATAGTTGGCTAACCCAGACTGTCTTATATATGAGCGCTGGCTAAACCCAGATCTGTATATTATTAGCCTGGCTAACCTGGACTGCTATATATAGCTTGGTAAACCTCAGACTGTTATATATTAGCTTGGCTACCTTTCAGGATGTTACTTATATTAGCTTGGCTACACCTCGACTGTTATAATGTGCTTGGCTAACCTCAGACTGTTATATATTAGGCTGGCTAACCTCAGACTGTTATATTATTAGCTGGCTAACTTTCAGACTGTTTATTATTAGCTTGGGTAACCTCAGACTGTTAGTATATTAGCCTGGCTACGCCAGAATGTTATTACTTAGCCTGGCTGAACTCGCCAGTTCGTCTATATATTAGTACCTGGCTACCCAGGACCTGTTTATATTACTAGCCTGGCTAACGGTCAGGGACTGGTTTATATTAGCCTGAGCTAACGTCAGACTGTTATATACTTAGCGCTGGCTAACCCAAGACTGTATATATTACGCCTTGTGGTACCTCAAGATGTTATATATTGGACCTGGCTACCTCAGACTAGTTATCTTATAGCTTGGCTAACCTCAGACTGTTATATATTAGCCTTGGCTAACGCAGATTGTTATATTTTAGCCTGTGCTAAACGCACGATTGTTTATATATTAGCACTGGCTAACCCCAGATGTTATATACTAGGCCTGGCTAACGTCAGCACTGATATATAATTAGCACTGGCTAACCTCAGACTGTATATATTAGCCTGGATAATCCGGACTGTTATATATTAGCCTGGCTAACCTCTCAGGCGACTTGTTATATATAGCTGGCTAACCTAGATGTTACTATTTAGGGCCTGGTAACGCCAGATTGTTTAATATTAGCCTGGCTAAGCCAGTTGTTATATATTAGCCTGAGCTAACCCCAGGACTGTATATAACTAGCGTGAGCTAACGTCAGACTGTTTTATATTAGGCCTGGAGCTAACGTCAGACTGTTATATATTAGCCTGGCTAACCCCAGACTGTTATCATCATTAGGCCCTGGCTAACCCCAGAGTTATTTTAGGCCTGGCTAACCCGTACTGTTTTATATATTAGCCTGGCTAACCTAGACTGTTACTATTATTAGCTTGGTTCCTTCAGTCTGTTAGTATATTTAAGCCTGGCTACTCAGGACTGTTATAATTAGCTGGGCTAAACCTCAGATGTTATATATTCGTTGGCTAACCTCAGGCTGTATATATATTAGCCTGGCTAACGCAGATTGTTAATATTAGCCTGGCTAACCTATGGATGTTTATTATTAGCCTGGCTAACCAGACTGTTATTATATTAGCCTGGCTACGCCCAGATTAGTATATATTAACTTGGCTCCTCGATGTTACTATTAATTAGCCTGGCTAACTCAGACTGTCTACTATATTAGCCTGGATAACTCAGACTGTTCATATATTAGGCCTGGCTAACCTCAGACTCGTTATATATTAGCTTGGCGTAACCTTCAGGACTGTATATATATTAGCTCTGGCTAACGCCAGATTGTTATATTTGCTGGCTAACGCCCAGGACTGTTTTTATTATATTAGACCCTGGCTAACCCCAGACTGTTAATATCTAGCCTGGCCTAACGTCAGACTGTTTTTATTAGCCTGCTAACGGTCACTGGTTAGTTATATTAGGCCTGGCTTAACCCCAGACTGTTATATATTGCCTAGGCTTAACCCAGGATGTTACTATATTAGCCTGGGCTAACCCGCAGATGTTATATATTAGCCTGGCGTAACCCCAGACTGTATATTTATATTACCTGGCTAACCTTCAGACTGTTATATATTAGCTTGGTTACCCTCAGTTGTTATAACTGATTAGCCTGGCTAACTCAGACTGTTATATATTAGGCCTCTAACCTCAGCTTTATTATTTAGCATTGGCTAACCTCAGGTTGTTATATTAGGGCCTTGGCTAAACGCCAGTTGTTATATATTAGCCTTGGCTACCTTTCAGACTCGTGTATTATATTAGGCCTGGACTAACCTTCAGATCTGTTATAATATTCAGCCTGGCTACCGCCAGATTGGTCTATATTTAACTTCGGCTAACCTCAGACTGTTTACTATATTAGCCTGGGCTAAACCTCAGACCTTGTATATTATTAGCCTGGCATACCCCATACTGTTATACTATTAGCCTCGGCTAACGTCAGCATTGGTTATATTAGCCTGGTGAACCCCGACTGTCTATATATTTAGCCTGCTACCTCAGACTGTTATATACTTAAGCCTGGCTACCCCAGACTGCTTATATATTAGCCTGGCAGTCAGACTGTATATATTAGCCTGGGGCTACCCGCTGGTATATATTAGCCTGGCTAACCCCAGACTTCGTATATATTAGCCCTGGTAACGCCAGATTTTTATATATAGCCTTGCTAACCCAGACTGTTATGATATCCTAGCCTGCTAACCCCAGGATGTTATATATTAGCTGGCTACCTCAGACTGTTCTATATCTAGCCTGGCTTAACGTCAGACTGGTAGATACTTAGCCTGCGCTAAACATCAGGAATGTAAATATATTAGCCTGGCTAGACATCAAACTGTTTATATATTAAGCCTGGGCTACCCACAGCTTGCTTATTATATTAGCCTGGCTAAACTCAGACTTGTTTACTAATTAGCCTGGCTAACGTGAGGACTGTCTATATAATTAGCCTGGCTAACGGTGAGACTGTTATATATTAGGCCCTGGCTAACGTGAGGCTGTTTATTTAGCCTGGTAACCCAGATATGTTTATATTAGCCTGGCTAACGCCCAGATTGTTATATATTAGCCTGGCTAACCCCAGACTTTTTATATAGCCTGGCTAACCTCAGACTGTTAATATAGCCTGGCTAACCTCAGGACTGTTATTTATTAGCCTTGGCTTAACCTCAGGGACCTGTTCACTATATTAGCCTGGCTAACCCAGACTGTTATATATTAGGACTTGGCTAACTCAGACTGTTAACCAAATATTATTAGCTGGCTAACCTCAGATGTTATATATTAGCTTGGCTAACCTTTCAGACTGTTATATATTAGCCTGGCTAACGTCAGACTTATATATTAAGCCTGGCTACCCCAGGACTGTTATATATTAGCCTGGCTAACTCAGACTATTATATATTAGCTTGGCTAACCCAGACTGTTATATATTTAGCCTGGCTAACCCAGACTTTTATATATTAGCCTGGCTGAACCTCAACTGTTAGTATATTAGCTTGGTACCCAGACTGTTATATTTAGCTGGCTAACCTCGACTGGTTATTATATTAGCTTTGGCTTACCCCGATTGTTATAATATTAGCCTGGCTACGTCAGACTGTATATATTAGCCTGAGCTAACGCCAGATTGTTATATATTTAACTTGGCTAACCTCAGACTGTTATTATATTAGCTTGGTAACCCAGATTGTTATATATTAGCCTGGCTAACCTCAACTGTTATACTTATAGCTGGTAACCTCAGACGGTATTATATTAAGCCTGGCTAACCGATTGTTATATATTAACTTGGTAACCTCAGACTTGTTTTAATATTAAGCCTGGCTAACCTCAGATGTTATATATTAGACCTGGCTAAACCACAGGACTGTATGTATTTATTAGCCTGGCTACCCCAGACTGATTATATATTAGCCTGGCTTAACCCCAGTGTGGTTATATATTAGCCTGGCTAACGCCAGATTTTTATATTATTAGCTGGCTAACCCAGACTGTTATATATTAGCCTGGCTAACCCCAGACTTGGTTATATATTAGGGCTAACCTCAGATGTTATATATTTAGCTGGCTAGTTAGATTGGTAGAATTTAGCCTTGGCTAACATAGACTTGGTATATATTAGCCTGGCTAACATTCAAACGTTATTTATATTAGCCTGGCTAACCCAGACTGTTATATATTAGCCTGGCTAACATCAGAACTGTTATATATTAGGCTGGCTAACGTGAGCTGTTATATATTAGCGGTTACGTTGGAGATGTTATATTATTAGCCTGGCTAACCCAGACTTTATATATTATAGCCTGGCAAACGCCAGATTGTTATATATTAGCCTGGCTAACCTCCAGACTGTTTATATACTAGCCTGGCTAACCTCCAGATGTTATATATATAGCTGGTACCTCAGACTGTTATATATTAGCTTGTTGCTAACCTCGATGTTATATATTAGGCCTGGCTAACCCAGACTGTTTATATTAGCCTGGCTAACCCCAGACTGTATATATTAGGCCTGGTAACTCAGACTGTTTATTTTTAGCTGGTAACTCAGACTGTTTAATATTAGCCTGGCTAACCTCAGATGGTTATATATTGCCTGGCTAACCTCAGACTGTTATATATTAGCTTGGCTAACCCCAGATTGTTATATATTAGCCTGGCTAACGTCAGACTGTTATATATTAGCCTGGCTAACCTCAGACTTTATATATTTAGCTTGGCTAACCCCAGACTGTTATATATTAAGCCTGCTAACCCAGACTTATTATATATTAGCCTGGCTAACCTCAGACTGTTATATATTAGCCTTGGCTAACCCCAGATGTTATATATTGCCTGGCTAACCTCAGACTGTTATATATTAGCTTGGCTAACCCCAGATTGTTATATATTAGCCTGGCTAACGTCAGATGTTATATATTAGCCTGGCTAACCTCAGACTGTTATATATTACCTGGCTAGCGCAGACTGTTATATATTAGCTAGTAACCCCAGACTGTTATATTAGCCTGGCTAACCTCAGACTATTATATATTAGCCTGGCTAATGTTCAGACTGGTATATATATTAGCCTGGCTAAGTTCAGAACTTGTTATTATATTGGGCTGGGCTAACCCCAGACTTGTTATATATTAGCCTGGCTAACCTCAAGACTGTTATATTATTAGCCTGGCTAACCTCAGACTATTATTATAATTAGCCTGGCTAACCTCAGACTTTATATATTTAGCCTGGCTAACGTCAGGATTGTTATATATTACCTGGCCTACCCCAGGACTGTTAGTATTTAGCCTGGCTTAACGTCAGACTGTTTTTATTTTAGCCTGGGCTACCCCAGACTATTATATATATGCTGGCTAACGTCAGGATGTTATATATTAGCTGGCTAACGTCAGACTGTTTAATATTAGCCTGAGCTAACCTCCAGACGTTAATATTGCTGGCTAACCCAGACTGTAATATATTAGCCTGGCTAACCTCAGACGTTATAATATTAGGCTTGGGCTAACCTCCAGACTTGTTATATATTAGCCTGGCTTAACCTTCAGACTGTTATATATTTAGCCTGGCTAACCCCCAGACTGCTGTCTTGCGCTCCATTTCATTTGGAACTGCACAAGCATCTGTGGACCAATCACAGAGCGAGGAGGGAGGGTCAGGTGTGTTCTATTACGGATCCAACATGAGCAGCAGACGCGACGCATCTTTGTTCAAGCTTTTAGAGCGGTTCTAAATAGTTTAGACTTGAAGTTTACAGCGGGTAGTCATACGGTCATTCTGATACGATGATACGATTGGCTATGGTAGGATGCAGACGCTGAGAGGACATCAGCACAATAAACGACTGGTGGACCATCGTACAACCACACTTCTCCTATATGGTACGTGCAAGACGGCATTGAGAGACATCAGCACAATAAAGAACTTGGACAATCGTAAACCACACCTCTCCATATAGAACATGAACTGGTGATGATAGTCAGCTCGTCATTTATACGGCCGGTTAGACCAATGAGTTAGACCCCTGGTTTAACTGATATGTCATGTGACCTCCACTGATTCACACAACTGAACCTCACACTGATCACACTGGACTCACACTGACCTCACACTGATCACACCACTGATCCACACATGACCCCACACGACAACACCACTGACCTCACACTACCTCACATGACCACACACTTGAAAAACTGACCACACCTGACCTCACCTGATACACACTGACACACACTGACTCCAGCTGAAAACACACTGGACACACATACCAACACTGACCACACACTGATCACACCTTGACCTCACACTGATCACACACTGACCTCAACTGGACCTCAACACTGACACTCAACTGACCACACACTGACCCTCCACACTGACCCACACTGACCACACACTGACCCTCCAACTTGACCTCCACACTGACCTCACACTGGACCTACACTGAAAACACACTGACCAACACTGAACTCACACTACCTCACACTGACCACAACACTGACCCTCACACTTGAAAACCCTGACCATCCACACTGACCAACACTGACCACACACTGGACCACACCGACCTCACACTGACACACACTGACCTCACACTGGAACCACACCACTACCTCACCACTGACCCCACACTGACCACACACTGACCTCACTACTGACCTCACACATGACCTCCACACTGACCCTACACTGAAAACACCACTGCCTCACAACTGAAAACACACTGACCACAATGACCACACACTTGACCACACATGACCACACACTGACCTGCACACTGAACCACACACTGAGCCTCACACTGACCTCACACTGATCACACCTGACCTCACACTGACCTCACACTGACCACACACTGACCACACACTGGTCAAACTGACTCACCATGATCACACACTGACCTCACACTGATCACACCTGATTCAAACCTGACTCACCATGATCACACACTGGACCACATGACCACACACTGATCAACCTGACCTCACACGTGATCACACATGACTCACTGACCTCACACTGATCACACACTGACCTCACATTGACCTCACACTGACCACACACTGACCACACAACTGATCACACACTGACCTCACATGATCACACACTGACTCACATGACTCACTGAATCACACACTGACCTCACACATGACCTTCACACTGACCACACACTTGACACCCACTGATCACACACTGACCTCACATGATCAAAACACTGCTTCACACTGACCTCACACTGACCACCACATGACCTCACCTACTGATCCACACCTGACCTCACACTGACCTCACACTGACACACACTGACCACACATTGATCACACACCTGACATAACCATGACTTCACACTGACCTCACACTGAAAACACATGACTCACACTGACCCCACACTGACACACACTTGATCACACATGACCTCATCACTGACTTCACACTGACTCAGCACTGAAACACACTGACCACATATGACCTCACATGACCAACACACTTGACCTCACACTGACCTCACACTGATCAACATGACCTCACACTGACCTCACACTGACCACAATCACTGACACACACTGAACCTCACACTGATCACCACTGACCTCACATGCCACACACTGACCTCACACTGACTCACACTGACCACACACTTGACCACACACTGACACACACTGACCACCACTGATCACACATGACCTGCACACTGACCTCACATGAAAACACACTGACCTCACACTGGACCTCACACTGACCCACACTGACCTCACACTGACCACACACTGACCTTCACACTGGACCACACACTGACCTCACACTGACCACACACTGACCTCACACTGACGCACAATGAACCTCACATGACCTACACTGACACACACTCGACCTACACTGATCACCACACTGACCCTCACACTGACCACACACTGAACACACACTGACCACACACTGGACTCACACTGAACCTCACACTGACCACACACTGACTTCACACTGATCACACACTGACCTCACACTGACCACACATGACCACACCTGATCAACACTGACCTCACCCTGATCACACACTGGACTTTCCACACTGACCACACTGACACACCACTTGACCTCACACTGGACCTACATGAACCTCACCTGACCACACACTGACTTCAAATGATTCACACATGACTCAACTGACCACACCACTGCACACACTGATCACCACACTGACCTCACACTGATCACACGACTGACCTCACACTGGACCCACCACTGGACCCCACTGACCTCACACTGACCCCACACTGAAAAACACACTGACCTACCACTGACACACACTGACCTCACACTGATCACACATGACCTCACACTGACACACTGACCACACAATGACCTCCACACTGACTCACACTTGAAAAAACACTGACCTCACACTGACCCACACTGACTTCACACTGATCACACACTGACCTTTCACACTGACCACACACTGACCTCACACTACCACACACTGACCAACACTGACCACACACGACACCACACTGACCTCACACTGAAAAACATGACCTCACCACTACCTCACCACTGACCACCCACACACACACACGACCTCACACTGATCACACACGACCTCACAACTACCACCACTACACACACTTACTCACATGACCACACACTACCTCACACTGGATCACCACACGACCTACATGATCACACACTACCTCCCACTGACACACACTGACCTCACACGACCCCACACTACCACACCGCCACACACTTGACCCACAGACCACACACTATCACACACATCACCACACGACCTCACACTGAAAACACACTGACCTCACACTGACCTCACAATCACACACTAACCTCACACTGATCAACACGCCACACACTATCACACACTGACCTCACACTGACCTCACCCACTGACCACACACTATCACACACTGCCCACACTAAACACACTGACCTCACACGACCTCACACTACACACAACTACCTCACACTGACCACAATGACCACACACTGATCACCACGACCCACACGAAAACACACTGACCTCACACTGACCTCACACTGACACACACCCCCACCAACTACCTCACACTGACCACACCACTACCTCACACTGATCACACACTGACCTCACAATGATCACCACACTGACTCACACTGCCAACACACTGACCTCACACTGACCCCACCACTGACCACACACTGACCAACACACTGACCTCAACTGACCACACACTGATCACACACTGATCACACCATGACCTCACACTGAAATCACACACCCACACGACCTCACACTACACACACACCTCACACTGATCACACACTGACCACCCACACTACACACACGAACACACTTGACCTCACATGACCTCAACTGATCACACACACTGACCTCACAACTGACCTCACACTGACCACACACTGACCACCACACTGACCTCACACTGCCCTCACACTGACCTCACACTGATCACACAACTGAATCCACACTATCACACACTACCACACACACCACACACTGATCACACACTGATCACACACTGATCACACATGACACACACTGACACACCACTATACACACGACCTGCACACTGATCACACACTTGATCACACACTGACCTCACACTGAAAACACACTGATACACCACTGACCACAACTGGACCACACACTGATCACACACTGACCTCACACGACCTCCACTACCACAACACTACACAACCACGACACACATGACCTCACACTACCTGACACACTATCACACACTGACCTCACACACCACACACTGGACCACACACTGATAACACATGACCACACACTACCCACAACTGTACACACTACCACAACACTAACCTCCCACACTGATCACACACTGACCTCGACCACTGAACACACACACCTCACACGTGAAACACTATCACACATACCTTCACACTGACCTCACACGACTCACACTAAAACACCTATCACACATGACCTCACATACTCACACTGACCCACACTGAAAACACACACCTCACACTACCCCACACTGACTACACTACCCTCACACTGACACACAACACCTCACACTAACACACACTATTCACACACTGACCTCCACACTGACCACACACTGACCTCACACTGAAAACACACTGACACACACTGACCTCACACTGAACACACACTGACCTTCACACTGAAAACACACTACCTCACACGACCACCCAACAACTGACCACACACTGATCACACACTACCACACACTATCAACACCTACCTCACACTGAACACACACTGACCTCACATAAACACCTGACCTTCACAAGAAAAAACACCACTGATCACACAACCACACACTGACCTCCACACTACCACACACTGGACCACATATCACCACACTGACTCACAGACCACAACACTGCCTCACACTGACCTCACACTGAAAAACACAACTGACCACACACTGACCTCACACTGACCTCACACTGACCTCCTCATCGCTCTTGATTAAGAGTAAAAAACTTTCCTGAACATTAATAAATCAGAACAAATATTTTTTACAAAATCTGACTAGTCACATTATAGAGACCGTGCGCCAAAAACAATATAAAATATAAATAATATATAAATAAATACATAAATAAAATCAAATTGCAAAGAAATGTATGCATTTATTGTAATAAGTGCATTTATTTATATATTTATTATTTATTTTCTATTTATTTTTGTTTTTGTATTTATTTATTTATTTATTTATTCATTTATTTATTCTGTATTTATTTCTGTATTTCTCTTAATGTATGCAAATCATGGGGCGGGTCTGGATGCCGCTGCTGTAAGGTGATTGGTTAATCTTTCTCCATGCACACATGCCTTGTCCAGCATAGACAAACACGAGCTCTGCTTCAGTCTATTGACAGTGGCACAGAGAAGTAGAGCGGGTCATCGTGTGACGGAGGATTGGCGGTTTCGAATCCTGCAGGGCACACTGTCATTGTGTCCTTGGGCAAGACACTTCACCTGCCTTGCCCCAGTGTCAGCGTACACTGGTATATGAATGAGCGTGTGAATGGGTGAGTGGATCCTTGTTGTAAAGCAATTTGAGTGTAGAAAGGCGTCAGTGGCGCAGTTGGTAGAGCTGGTCGTCTCATGATCGGAAGGTCAAGGGTTTGAATTGCGCCTCCAGCGAGAGGCGAGCCAAACATGAACTCTGCTTTAGTCTAGCGCTTTTCCACCTATATTAGGCACTCAAAGCGTTTTCCAGCAAGGATCCACTCACCCATTCAGGTGAAGTGTCTTGCCAAGGACACAATGACAGTGTGCCCCTGCAGGATTCGAACTGCTGATCCTCCAGTCACAAGATGACCCGCTCTACTATCTGTGCCACTGTAAGACTGAAGCAGAGCTCGTGTTTGTCTATGCTGGACAAGGCATGTGTGCATGGAGAAAGATTAACCAATCACCTTACAGCAGCAGCATTCAGACCCGCCCATGATTTGCATACATTAAAAGAAATACAGAAATAAATACAGAAATAAATGAATAAACACAGAATAAATGCATAAATAAATAAATACAAACATAAATAAATACAAAAATATATACAAAATACGGAAATAAATAAATAAATATATAAATAAATAAATGCATGCATTTCTTTGCAAATTTGATCTTTATTTATTTATTATTTATATATTTATTTATATATTATTTATTGTTTGGCAGCACGGTCCTCCATAGATTGTTTCTAGCAGCGTTTTTTGGTTAATTTCCTTTTCATTTCCTTATTTCACGTTATCCCTGTTATTGTTAAATGTTTAGACTGATTTTAGTTCAGCACTTTTTCCCTGTGGATCAATAAACTCTAAATATATTTCAGTAAAAGCTTTGGAAAAGGGAAACAACCAGCTGAACCTTTTCAAAGTTACAAACACATGAAGTTCTTACCGTGATGGCGCTGGGTGAGGGTTAGATGGATGGAAGACTCGGACTCAGACTCGGACTCAGACTCGGACTCGGACTTGGACTCGGACTCCGCTCGGCTTCAGAGTGAGAGCGTCCTGTATCTGCGTCTGTGATAAAAGTCTGAGGAAATGTCTCCATCGCCTCCAAACGCCTCCAAACATGGAGAGTTCAGACTCACACGGCCTTATACGGAGGAGAGCAGGAGGCGGCAATCACAGAGCAGAGAAACAGAGGAGCGGCCAATCACAGCGCACAGCTGGGCGGACTGCATGGGGCGCTGTGTGCCACCACAGACTTACAGTCTGTCTCCAAACTAACTTTAACCCTGCCTTAACCAGCACATTTTCTCCAGTTCAGCTTTACCCAAATCTAAAGCTTCTGGACTGGAGCTCACAGCCTATAGGCCAGAGTAACGCTCATTTGAAAGCTAAGACCTACAGAACTGATCGTAACTTTTTTGTGTCTTTTGTGTCGTGTCTCGTAGTGTTTTACATGTTTTTGTCGGCTTATGTTGCTTTTTAACATCACTTTTTTGTTGCTTTTGTGCCGTGTTTTTGTCGTTTTTTGTTGCTTTCTGAAGCTTATTTTCATTGTTGTTTTAGACGTTATTCACTTTGGAAACTGTTGTTGAAACATTTATGAATAAAGTTGGATCTGAGAGAAACGGAGTCATTTCAATATAAACTTTTCCAGACCCAAAACTCATTACTTTCAAATAAAAGACTCTAACAGTATTATAATATTTATACTTTAAAGTGAAAGTATTTATTCATAAAGCGTATCATTGGTCGATGCGGGAGGAGACTAGATTCTGATTAATCAATGAAATCCGGGTAAATTATATATATATATATATATATATATATATATATATATATATATATTATATATATATACAGTATATATATATGGATCAGTGAGTTGAGACATGGACTCACTGATCCATACCACCGGATATACAGGGCAGACATTGGGATGTCATTCGGACTAGAGAAGTGTGGTCGGATGGTGACTAAGAGAGGGAAGGTAGTCCACACAGAAGGGGTCTCACTCCCAGAAGGAACATAGCAGACATTGAGGACAGTTACAAATACCTCGGAATCCCACAAGCAAATGGCAACCTCGAAGAGGTGACAAGGAAAGCGGCTACGGCAAATACCTCCAACGAGTAAGGCAGGTCCTAAGAAGCAGCTCAATGGCAAGAACAAATCCTCCGCCTGCCAGTAATCAGATACCTGCAGGAATAATAAGCTGGCCAAAGGATGAGATACAGACCACAGATGTTAAGACACGAAAGCTCTAACCAGTGACGTGCAGTGAGGTTTGTTGCTGGTGAGGCACATGTATTGACTCCAATATAAAGTAAACAAAAAATGCAACTAGCTGACTCTGGTATTGTCTTACTTTAAATAGCATTCAATAGCAACACATTTAAACATAAAATACATTCTCACGATATTGTAAATGAAAATTAAAAGACAACATAGTGAACGTAACCGGGACTCGTGCCCCGCTCGTCCAAGTGATAAGTTAATGACAATCCTGATGCTCCACGTGGGCGGAGCATGAGGGCGTCGACATTTCAGCATAAAACTCGTCTACAGCATTTCATCCATAAAATGTGAGTCTAATCAGTTTTCCCTTTTACGTACTCCTTTACGTTTAAATGGCCTCCTAAACCGTGCAGAATAATAAAACAGACTGGTTTTCACTTGTAGTCCACACACAGCGCCCCCCTCAGGTCGTCAGGGCAGTGCATTGGAGGCGAGCCTCACTTCGGGACTATCAAAACGCGGTTTAAAGTCAAATGAACAGAATAAACAAGTCGTTCTTATGTCTGATTCTTATCCAGGTGACAGAAAACCAAAACGCCCAACAAAAACCCATTTACAAATGTATTTTACTTTTAGGGGAGAAAAAGCCCCGAATGGGACAGAGCGCTGAGGGAATGAGCCGAGCCCAAGTATGTGCGGGACGCTGGAGGCTCCGCCTCTTTACATCATATCGACAACTGATAAAACATTTGGGCATTTTTTAACCACGAGATTGATTAAAATCATGGGAAATCCAATCATCTTAAGAGAAGGCACTTGTTTTTATAAAGTTTATTGTATTTTTTAATTTTAGTTTTTTTCCATGATGACTGGTGAGGCCTGGCCTCCCCTGACCGCACGTCACTGCTCCTAACCATGCATGGAGGGTCCCACCCAAAATCCAGCCCCCTGAGACGTGGTGTTGAAATATGGAATAATCTAGATCAAAACATCAAACTTTGCAATAACCTGGTACATTTTAAAACATTTTACAAAGAGTTTATATTTCTTAGATATGAGTTGTAGCACATTCTTTTGTTGTTTTTTTGCTGTTTTTTTAATTTATTTTTCTTCATTATTTGTTGTTAATTTGCCCTATGTTCCTTTGTTTATGATTTGCTTATGATTTGCTGCCCTGTAAATGTTAATGTAAATGCTATTGTTTTTATTTTTGGGGCGGGGCTTATAAGCCTTTGGCTTTGGCCCACTCCCTTTGAGCAGGTTAACTGCTCAAACAAATAAATAAACTAAACTAAACTGTACACTAACCGTAAGGAAGGAGGCCGAGGACTAGTGAGCGTGAGAGCCACTATCCAGGATGAAACATCCAAGATCCACAAGTACATCAAGGACAAGGCTCCAACAGATGACGTGCTCAGTGAATGTCTCAGACAATGGGGAACAGAAGATGAGGTGCTGGAGGTCCCGTCATGGGAGGACAAGCCCCTACACGGGATGTACCACCGAAACATAACTGAAGAAATCCTACCAATGGCTGGACAGAGCTGGCCTGAAGGACAGCACAGAGGCTCATCATGGCTGCACAGGAGCAGGCCTTGAGCACCAGAGCAATAGAGGCCCAGATCTATCACACCAGACAAGACCCAGGTGTAGACTGTGCAAAGAGGCCAATGAGACAATCCAGCACATAACTGCAGGGTGTAAGATGCTGGCAGGGAAAGCTTACATGGAGCTCCATAACCAAGTGGCTGACATAGTGTACAGGAACATCTGTGCAGAGTATGGGCTGGAAACCCCAAGGTCAAAGTGGGAAACACCTCCAAAGGTGGTAGAGAATGACCGAGCCAAGATCCTGTGGGACTTCCAGATACAGACGGACAGAATGGTAATGAACCAACCGGACATTGTGGTGGTGGACAAAGAGCAGAGGAAAGCCGTGGTGGTTGACATAGCAATACCAAGCGACTTCAACATCAGGAAAAAGGAACACGAGAAACTAGAGAAATACCAGGGGCTCAGAGAAGAGCTAGAGAAGGCCTGGAGAGTGAAGGCATCAGTGGTGCCCGTGGTCGTTGGGGCACTCGGGGCAGTGACCCCCAAACTGGAGGAGTGGCTCCAGCAGATCCCAGGAAATACATCAGACATCTCGGTCCAGAAAAGTGCAGTTCTAGGAACAGCAAAGATACTGAGAACCCTCAAGCTCCCAGGCCGACGGTAGAGAGTTATCTTAGGGCACTTGGTTACATTTCTGACCAGTGCTCTCCTTGTTCGGTCTGTTAGTTTAGGTGGACGGCCGTGTCTTGGTAAGTTCACAGTGGTGCTATACTCTTTCCATTTCTGAATGATGGATTGAACAGAGCTCCGTGAGATGTTCAAATCTTGGGAAATCTTTGTATAACTTAACGCTGCTTTAAACTTCTCCACAGCTTTATCCCTGACCTCTCTGGTGAGCTCCTTGGCCTTCATGATGTTGTTTAGTGACCAATACACTCTGACCATAGCTCTGAGGCCCTCACAGAACAGCTGGAATTATACTGAGAGTAGATTACACACAGGTGGCCTCTATTTAATGGTTAGGGCAAGGTGTGAACATTCTGCAGTCATTAGGAATGTTATAAAGGCAATTTAATGCTGTATGAATACTTATGCACGCCCCACTTTTCACTTTTCTATTTTGTAAAATAACAGAATCATGAATCATTTTGCTTTCACTTCACAGTTGTCTGTTACTTGTGTGTGAACTTTCAGTAAAATTCAAAATAAAATCTTCACGTTTAGGGTTGTAAACATGAGAAAATGTGCAAATGTTTAAGGTGTATTAGTACTTTCGCAAGGCACTGTATATATATATATATATATATATATATATATATATATATATATATATATATATACACTTTAATGCTCTGAACAAAGTGACTATAGTTCGTCATAGTTCATCATCTTCATCATCCTCATCATCCTGAGCTTCAGACGCTCTGATCATCGGCTTTCACGGAATATCAGCAGCTGCTTCAGAAACAGCTGAGAATGAAAAGCTCAGGTCCTGAATACAGCACTGTGCAGAAGGTCTCTCTGTGGTTCCCAACACTGGCCCTGGTCTGGACTCAGGCTCGAGAGACGAGAGAAACATCATCATTGTTTTAAAAACGTATTAGCCATTTTTAAAATAACTGAAGGATTAGTGAGGGCTGAGGTTTGGACTCAACACACCCCGGCCCGTGAGGATTTCAGTGTGTAGTAGTGTGTATTAGTGTGTATTAGTGTACAGTATGTGTATTCTCTGTGTAGTGTGAGTGTGTATAGTGTGCAGTAGTGTGTATTCTTCTGTAGTAGTGTGCAGTAGTGTGTATTAGTGTGCAGTAGTGTGTATTCTCTGTAGTAGTGTGCTGTAGTGTGTATTCTCTGTAGTAGTGTGTGTATTGGGTGTAGTAGTGTGCAGTATTGTGTAGTAGTGTGCAGTAGTGTGTATTCTCTGTAGTAGTGTGCAGTAGTGTGTATTCTCTGTAGTAGTGTGTGTATTGGGTGTAGTAGTGTGCAGTATTGTGTAGTAGTGTGCAGTAGTGTGTATTCTCTGTAGTAGTGTGTGTATTGGGTGTAGTAGTGTGCAGTATTGTGTAGTAGTGTGTGTATTGGGTGTAGTAGTGTGCAGTATTGTGTAGTAGTGTGCAGTAGTGTGTGTATTGGGTGCAGTCCTGAGCTTGGGTCTTTCTGCCGCAGACACACGGGGCCCATAAAAGGAAACAGCAGAGATTTAAACAAATCACTGACTCTGCTCCAAACATGGACAACTACAGTACTGAGCCTCACTACTACAAATACTACAAATACTACAAATACTTCTGCTCTACTACTACAAACCCTGTGAATCACAGACTGAAACATATTGATCCACAGGGAAATAACGGCTCAGATTGTTTTCTTAGAAACTAAAGCCTAAATGAAATAAAATCATTTTGTTGTGTGTGAGAAGCTCAGACAGTAAAGCTCATGATCAGAAGGTCTGGGGTTTGAATCCCGCTCCTGTAACTGCGCCTCCAGTGTCTGTGTTACACTGGTGAAGGAATGAGTGTGAATGTAGGTTTAATAAGTTTATAATAATAGGTTTAGAATAGAAAATAGTTTGTGTTCCCGTGACGTCTCCTCCTTCTAAAGAGCCGATAGTTTAAACGGAGGCGTAACTATGGTAACTGTCTTTATGCAGATTTCTAGTCTTAGTTTGTTTCATTTCTCTGTAATTCCTGAGGCCGATTCACATGAAACAAAAACTGTCCAAAGTTCAAAGTGTCTTCAGCTCATATGAACTATGGTCTCATTATTTCCTCATAAAGGCGTCTGAAAGTGGAGACGATATTCAGAAACATGAGCGTGATGTTGGTCAGTAGAATAAGAATAACGTGAATCCAATCACTGTCAGATAATGATCAGGGAAACATTTGGACTTTTGCTTTCAGAAACGGTTTCTCTCCCGTAGAGTCGTATTAGCACTTTCCCTCCAGCTGAAATTCTATAATCAAACTCCTGCAGCTCCTCTGTCTGCAGCGTTTCCCTCAGACTCAGATCACTGTGACCTAAAATGGAAGAGCAGACGGAGCTCTGATTGGCCAAAACATAAACAATGGCCTTCGGACTCACATGCACTCTCACGTGCACTCACATGCACTCTCACATGCACAGACAGGACTGTGAGAGGAGAGAGCAACGCCTCCTGTGGACAGTCCATGGAACAGAGGGAGTGTCAGGCCCAAAGGCACAACAGCAGCAGAAGGCAGTGAAGGACGAGCTTCCTGTTTACAGTTTATTGGTCAATTTGAGCAATCAGACACAGATCAATAATCAATAATTGTGAAAGTCGACCTTCAGCCTCAGATAAGATTCTGTTTACAGCAGCAGGAACAACACAGACCACACACGGACCACACACGGACCACACACGGGTGAGTTCTATTCAGAATAAGAAACACAGACACAAAGCGGTGATTATGGGCCCTCGTCCAGAACCAGGGGGCGCTATCACAGCCTTTGTCTCCCTCAGGCTTAGATCACAGTTTTATCGCGTAATTATTATTTCTATCAGAGGTTTTTGGAATCCAACATTATGGCCATTTATTGTCAGTAGGGGGCACTAACTACCCCTCAGCCCCTGACAAAGTGCAGGGTCTTTTTGATGATGCTTCACGCTCGGTTTTAGTCGACGTTTGTATGAATTCACATACTGGGAGACAACAGTATGTGAAGATGGGGGAGTTTACATCAGGATATTTGGACATTGGTTGTGGGGTCCCACAAGGATCTGTCTTAGGACCAAAGTTGTTCAATTTATATATTAATGACATTTTTAATGTGTTCTAAACTATTAAAATTAGTGATTTTCGCAGATGACACAAACATTTTCTATTCTAACGACAATTATACTCACCTAAAGGATTATTAGGAACACCATACTAATACTGTGTTTGACCCCCTTTCGCCTTCAGAACTGTCTTAATTCTATGTGGCATTGATTCAACAAGGTGCTGAAAGCATTCTTTAGAAATGTTGGCCCATATTGATAGGATAGCATCTTGCAGTTGATGGAGATTTGTGGGATGCACATCCAGGGCACGAAGCTCCCGTTCCACCACATCCCAAAGATGCTCTATGGGTTGAGATCTGGTGACTGGGGGCCATTGTAGTACAGTGAACTCATTGTCATGCTCAAGAAACCAATTTGAAATGATTCGAGCTTTGTGACATGGTGCATTATCCTGCTGGAAGTAGCCATCAGAGGATGGGTACATGGTGGTCATAAAGGGATGGACATGGTCAGAAACAATGCTCAGGTAGTCCGTGGCATTTAAACGATGCCCAATTGGACCTAAGGGGCCTAAAGTGTGGCAAGAAAACATCCCCCACACCATTACACCACCACCACCAGCCTGGTGGTGGTGGTGGTGGTCTCATCTCCTATTTGTAGTGGAGATGAGTGGTACCCGGTGGGGTCTTCTGCTGTTGTAGCCCATCCGCCTCAAGGTTGTGCGTGTTGTGGCTTCACAAATGCTTTGCTCCAGACCTCGGTTGTAACGAGTGGTTATTCAGTCAAAGTTGCTCTTCTATCAGCTTGAATCAGTCGGCCCATTTCCTCTGACCTCTAGCATCAACAAGGCATTTTCGCCCACAGGACTGCAGCATACTGGATGTTTTTCCCTTTTCACACCATTTCACACCATTCGTTGTAACCCTAGAAATGGTTGCGCGTGAAAATCCCAGTGAACTGAGCAAATTGTGAAAATACCAGAGACGGCCCGTCTGGGCACCAAACAACGCATGCCACGCTAAAAATGGCTAATCACCTTTCTTTCCCATATCTGAAATTCAGTTTGGAGTTAGCGAGATTGTCTTGACCAGGACCACACCCTAAATGCATTGAAGCACTGCCATGTGATGGTCGTTTAGATAATTGCATTAATGTGAAATTGAATAGGTGTTTCTATAAATCCTTTAGGTGAGGTGTATAGTAATTTAGTAAAACTAACCATAAAATTGTGAACTAAGGAAATTAAAACAATGGATGGGACATTAACAAATTGTCCCTTCAACCTATAAAAACAAATAATGTTCTTTGGTAATTATAAGGAAAACCAGCCCAAGTAAATATAGACGGTGTAGTTTTTAGATACAGTATCTGAAATTAAATTCTTAGGAGTCCCATTGACAGTAATTAACTGGAAAACCCACATAAAGACACATACAAGGGTAAAGTCTCAAAGCATCTTCAATCATGTAATAAAGCAAAGTTTTTTTCTTAAAATTACAATGCATTATTTCTATTATAATGGTTCATTAGTTTTTGCATATCTAATTACTGTGTAGAAGTTTGGGCAATAACTATAAAATCTTACTGAAGTATGGCTGTGCCGCAAATAATCTGTAAACATTTACCAAAATAATTTTTAGGAAAACTTTGATTCCAACACATCTCTCTATCATTTTCCCAAAGTTTTAAGCTCATTCAAATAAACGCAAGAGAGGAAGTAGATTTTGACCGTTAATCCAATGCGGTCTGAGGAAGTTCTGAAGTCTTTATTGTGTTTGTTTCTGCAGGATCGTTGGTCAGGGGGAGTTTCTGAAGTCTTTATCGTGTTTGTTTCTTGTAGGATCGTTGGTCTGAGGAATTTCTGAGTCTTTAATCGTGTTTGTTTCTTGCAGGATCGTGGTCTGAGGGAGTTTTTCTGGTCTTTATTGTGTTTGTTTCTGCAGGAATCGTTGGTCTGAGGAGTTTTGAAGTCTTTATCGTGTTTGTTTTCTGCAGGAATCGTTGGGTCTGAGGAGTTTCTGAAGTCCGTTTATCGTGTTTTGTTTCTGCAGGATCGTTGGGTCCTGAGGAGTTTCTGAAGTTTTATCGTGTTTGTTTCTGCAGGATCGTTGGGTCTGAGAGTTTCTGAGTCTTATTGTGTTTGTTTCTGCAGGATCGTTTGGGTCTGAAGGAGTTTCTGAAGTCTTTATTGTGTTTGTTTCTGGCAGGATCGTTGGTCTGAAGGAGTTTCCTGGAATCTTTATCGTGTTTGTTTTCTGCAGGATCGTTGGGTCTGAGGGAGTTTTCTGAATCTTTATCTGTTTGGTTTCTGCATGGAATCGTTGGTCTGAGGAGTTTCTGAAGTCTTTATTGTGTTTGTTTCTGCAGGATGTTGGGTCTGAGAGTTTTCTGAAGTCTTTATTGTGTTTGTTTCTGCAGGAATCGTTGGGTCTGGAGAGTTTCTGAAGTCCTTTTATTGTGTTTGTTTCTGTAGATCGTTGGGTCTGAGGAGTTTCTGAAGTCTTTATTTATTTGTTCTGCAGATCGTTTGGTCTGAGGAGTTTCTGAAGTCTTATTTCGTGTTTGGTTTCTGCAGGATCGTTGGTCTGAGGAGTTTCTGAGTCCTTTATTCGTTTTGTTTCTTGCAGGATCGTTGGGTCTGAGGAGTTTTCTGAAGTCTTTATTGTGTTTGTTTCTGCAGGATCGTTGGTCTGAGGAGTTTCTGAAGTCTTTATCTGTTTGTTTCTGCGGATCGTTGGTCTGAGAGTTTCTGAAGTCTTTATTGTGTTTGTTTCGTGTAGGATTCGTTTGGTCTGAGGAGTTTCCTCTGAAGTCTTTATTGGTGTTTGTTTTCTGTAGTGATGTTGGTCTGAGGATTCTGAAGTTTTATTTGTGTTTGTTTCTGCAGGATCGTTGGTCTGAGGAGTTTCTGAAGTCTTTAATTGTATTTGTTTCTTGCAGGATGTTGGTCTGAGGAGTTTCTGAAGTCTTTATTGGTGTTTGTGTTCTGCAGGATCGTTGGTCTGAGGATTTGCTGAATCTTATTGTGTTTGTTTCTGCAGGATCGTTGGACTGAGGGAGTTTCTGAAGTCTTTATCGTGTTTGTTTCTGCAGGATCGTTGGTCGAGGAGTTTCTGAAGTCTTTATCGTGTTGTTTCTGCGGATCGTTGGTCTGGAAGGAGTTTTGAAAGTCTTTTCCCGTGTTTGTTTCTGCAGGATCGTTGGTCTGAGGAGTTTCTGAAGTCTTTAATGGTGGTTTGTTTTGTATGGATCGTTGGGTCTGAGGAGTTTCTGAAGTCTTTATTGTGTTTGTTTCTGCAGATCGTGGCTGAGGAGTTTTGAAGTCTTTATCAGTGTTTGTTTCTGCAGGATCGTGGTCTGAGGAGTTTCTGAAGTCTTTAATTGGTTTTGTTTCTGTAGGATCGTTGGTCTGAGAGTTTCTTCTGAGTCTTTATTGTGTTTGTTTCTGCAGGATCGTTGGGTCTGAGGAGTTCTGGAAGTCTTATCGTGTTGTTTCTGGCAGGATCGTTGGTCTGAGGAGTTTCTGAAGTCTTTATTCGTGTTTGTTTTCTGAGGACGTTGGGTCTGATGGAGTTTCTGAAAGTCTTTATTGTGTTTTTTCTGCAGGATCGTTGGGTCTGAGGAGTTTCTGAATCTTTATTTGTATTTTGTTTGCTGGCAGGATCGTTGGTCTGAGGAGTTTCGAAAGTCCTTTATCGTGTTTGTTTCGCAGGATCGTTGGTCTGAGGAAGTTTCTGAAGTCTTTTATGTATTTGTTTTGCAGGATCGTTGGTCTGAGGAGTTTTCTGAAGTCTTTATGTGTTTGTTCTGCAGGATCGTTGGTCTGAAGGAGTTTTTCTGAAGTCTTTATTGTGTTTGTTTTCTGCAGGATCGTTGGTCTGAGGGAGTTTCTGAAGTCTTTTATCGTGTTTGTTTCTGTAGGATCGTTGGGTCTGAAGGAGTTCTTGAAGTCCTTTATCGTGTTTTGTTTCTGCAGGATCGTTGGGTCTGAGGGTTTTCTGAAGTCTTTATCGTGTTTGTTTCTGCAGGATTGGTTGGGTCTGAGGAGTTTCCTGAAGTCTTTATTAGTATTTGTTTCTGCAGGATCGTTGGTCTGAGGAGTTTTCTGAAGTCTTTATTGTGTTTGTTTCTGCAGGATCGTTGGGATCTGAAGGATTTCTGGAAGTCTTTATTGTGTTTTGGTTTTCTGCAGGACGTTGGTCAGGAGTTTCTGAGTCTTATCGTGTTTGTTTTCTGCAGGACTCGTTGGCTGAGGAGTTTCTGAAGTCTTTATCGTGTTTTGTTTCTGCAGGATCGTTGGTCTGAGGAGTTTCCTGAGTCTTTTATGTGTTTGTTTCTGCAAGGATCGTTGGGTCTGAAGGAGTTTCTGAAGTCTTTTATCGTGTTTGTTTTCTGCAGGATTCGTTGTTTTGTGCTGAGGAGTTCTGAAGTCTTTATCGTGTTTTGTTTCTTTCTGAGGATCGTTGGCTGAGGAGTTTCTGAAGTTTTATTGTGTTGTTCTGCAGGATGTTGGGTCTGAGGAGTTTGAAGTCTTTATTGTGGTTTTGTTTCTGTAGGATCGTTGGGTCCTGAGGAGTTTTTCTGAAGTCTTTTGGTGGTTTTTTTCTGCAGGATCGTTGGGTCTGAGAAGGTTCTGAAGTCTTTATTGTGTTTGTTTCTGCAGGATTCGTTGTCTGAGGAGTTTTCTGTAAGTCTTTTATCGTGTTTGTTTCTGCAGGATGTTGGTTCTGAGGAGTTTCTGAAGTCTTTATTGTATTTGTTTCTGCAGATCGTTGGTCTGAGGAGTTTTCTGAAGTTTTATTCCGTGTTTGTTTCTGCAGGATCGTTGGGTCTGAGGAGTTTCTGAAGTCTTTATCGTGTTTGTTTTCTGCAGGATCGTTGGGTCTGAGGAGTTTCTGAATCCTTTAAATTGTGTTTTGTTCTGCAGGATCGTTGGTCTGAGGAGTTCTGAAAGTCTTTTATTGTGTTTGTTTCTGCAGGATCGTTGGTCCTGGAGGAGTTTCTGAAGTCCTTTATTGTGTTTGTTTCTGCAGTCGTTGGGTCTGAGGAGTTTTTGAAGTCTTATCGTGTTTTTTCGCAGGATCGTTGGCGTCTGAGGGTTTCTGAAGTCTTTATCGTGTTTGTTTCTGTAGGATCCGTTGGTCTGAGGAGTTTCTGAGTCTTTATTGTTTTTTGTTTCTGCAAGGATCGTGTTGAGGAGTTCTGAAGTCCTTTATGCGTGTTTGTTTCTGCAGGAATCGTTGTGGGGGGGGGTCTGAGGAGTTTCTGAAGTCTTATCGTGTTTTTGTTTCTGAAGGATCGTTGGGTTGAGGAGTTTTCTGAAGTCCTTTTATTGTGTTTGTTTCTGCAGGATCGTTGGTACTGAAGGAGTTATCTGAAGTCTTTATCGTGTTTGTTTTTCTGCGGATCGGTTGTCTGTAGGAGTTCTTCTGAATGTCTTTATTCGTGTTTGTTTCTGTAGGATCGTTGGGTCTGAGGAGTTTCTGAAGTCTTCTATTGTGTTTGTTTTCTGCAGGATCGTTGGGTCTGAGGATTTCTGAAGTCTTTATCGTGTTTGTTTCTTGCAGGATGTTGGTCTGAAGGAGTTCCTGAGTCTTTATTGGTGTTTGTTTTCTGCAGGATCGTTGGTCTGAGGAGTTTCTGAAAGTCTTTATTGTGTTTGTTTCTCAGATCGTTGGTTCTGAGGAGTTTCTGAAGTCTTTATCGGTTTGTTTCTGGCAGGATCGTTGGTCTTGAGAGTTTCCTGAAGTCTTTATCCGTGTTTGTTTCTGCAGGATGGTTGGGTCTGAGGAGTTTCTGAAGTCTTTATTGTGTTTGTTTCTGCAGGATGTTGGTCTGAGGAGTTTCCTGAGTCTTTATCGTGTTTGTTTCCTGCAGGATCGTTGGTCTGAGGAGTTTCTGAAGTCTTTATCCGTGTTTGTGTTTCTGCCGGATCGTTGGTCTGAGGAGTTTCCTGAAGTCTTTATTGTGTTTGTTCCTGCAGGATCGTTGGGTTGAGGAGTTTCTGAAGTCTTTATTGGTGTTTTGTTTCTGCAGGATCGTTGGTCTGAGGAGTTTCTGGAAGTCTTTATGTGTTTGTTTTGCAAGATCGTTGGCTGAAGGAGTTTCTGAAGTCTTTACTGTTTGTTTCTGCAGGATCGTTGGTCTGAGGAAGTTTCTGGTCTTTATGTGTTTGTTTCTTGCAGGATCGTTGGTATGAGGAGTTTCTGAAGTCTTTATTGTGTTTGTTTCTGCAGGATCGTTGTGTCCCTGAGGAGTTTCTGAAGTCTTTATCGTGTTGTTTTCTGCAGGATCGTTGGGTCTGAAGGATTTTCCTGAAGTCTTATCGTGTTTGTTTCTATTTATTTATTTTATTTATGGTTTATTTGGTCGGGACAGTGCATGTTAATGAACCATACATGGGTCTTTCATGGCATGTAAACAAGCCACACCGGATTGTTGCCTTGGGCTAATTTGCTCGTCGTCCCCATCGCACTCTCAACACACACTCTCATTCATCCTGGCCTATTGGTACATGTTTTAGCGGTAGGGGAAAACCGGAGTACCCGGAGGAAACTACGCCAACAGGGGAGAACATGCAAACTCCACACAGAAAAGGCCCCGGTCCAGTGGGAATCGAACCCGGACCTTCTAGCTGTGAAGCAACGGAGCGCTAACGCTGTACTACCGTTGGGTCTGAGGAGTTCTGAAAGTCTTTATTGTATTTGTTCTGCAGGATCGTTGGGTCTGAGGAGTTTCTACCTGAACTCTGCCGTTGTGTCATGACCTTTAGGATCTGCTGTTGTGTGGCCTCTGTCCTGGAGGTGTGTGTCTGTGTTTTTGGTGTATTGATGACGGCGGTGTGTGTGACCTTGTGGTCATCCTGGTAACCAATGCTCAATGAAGGAATCTAAGGTAAGTACAGCAGTTATTACAGTATTACAGTATTACAATATTACAGAACTCTTATATGTCAGTGGGGCCGTGCTCCGTTTACATGTAGTGCTCTCTGCTCTCCCTCAGGTCCCCCCCCAACCATCAGCACCGACTCCTCCTGGGACTGGGGCTCGAGCCGATGCAACTGGCCCCCGGCCGAGTCCCTTGGTCAGTACGATACTAGTACTACTGTTACTGTTACTGTTACTGTATACTCAGCAGAGGTCCCTCCTGGTCACGTACGAATCTACTACTACTATTACTGTTACTGTAGTACCAGCAGAGGTTCCCTCTGTCATGATTACTTACTACTCTACTGTTACGTTACTGTAGTACTCACTGAGGTCCCTCTGGTCAGTACGAATAACTACTCTACTTACTACTACTTACTACATTACTGTTACTGTAAGTACTCAGCAGAGGTGTCCCTCTGGTCTGAGAATACTAACTCACTACTACTCTACTAACTGTTACTGTTACTGTATACTCGCTGAGTTCCCTCCTGTGTCGTACGAATACTACTACTTACTAACTACTACTACTATTATCTGTTACTGTAGTACTTCACAGAGGTCCCTCTGGCAGTACTGATACTACTACTACTGTTACTGTTACTGTTACTGTAGTACTCTATCAGAGGTCCCTTGGTCAGTACGATACTACTACTACTACTACTACTACTACTATACTACTGTTATGTTACTTATTACTCAGCAGAGGTCCCTCTGGCCAGTACGAATACTACTACTACTCTACTACTACTACTACTACTGTTACTGTTACTCTGTAGTACGCAGCAGAGGTCCCTCTGGTCAGTATGAATACTACTACTACTACTACTACTACTACTAGTGCTGGGCGAATAATGACGATACATATCGTGGGGACATAGACACTTTCTATCGTGCCATTTCTCTTCTATCGTTTCTATCGTTTCTATACCTAATTCATCAATTATTAAAGCAAATATTACATTAAAATAGGCCACAAAGAATGTATTAGTGTTGTCCTGTGTCACCATGCATCCTCTAAGTTTTATTTAAGTGATTATAAACAAGAATAAAAAAAGAACTTTTTTCCGGCAGAAGAAACTCCGTCTTGTGGTTTTGCACACACCCTGCTTTACGATATTGCTGTTCCGCCGCCACACCCTGCGGTAAGAACAGCAAGACATCTAATGGACGTACCCCCTACTACAACACTCAGCATGTTTATTTAAGAGAAGAGAATATTCACTTCCTAACAGAGGTTACATAACCGAAAAATTCTCCGTCATTTGCATAATATTTTAGCTTTGCACGAGGCGCTGACCGTTCTGAGGGGCTCTGCTCTCTAGCAGCTACGTCACTGTTAAACACCCGCGTGGTTCACTCCTGCTTTACGAACGGCAAGCTAAACAGCTTTTCAAGTGATGGATCTCACATCGAGCTTGACTGAGGGCGCTTGGACTTGGATTAAACACCCGAAGAGAAGAAGCAGAGGAGAGGCGTGGTGCAGGCGGTAAGAGACGGATGGCGCAACGTAGAGCAGCTAAAGACGTACGATCAAACTGCTCGCCCACTGTTTCTTAACATACGTTAAATTGAGAAAATGGTAATAAATCTCCAATTTACCATTTGATTAGTGTAATATGAAAGCCTTGATATTGAGAGAAGCAGATGAGCTGCTGAAATAAGTCGTCTTTCTACGCATTTACCACATTTCTGGGTTGGTTAAATTCGTGTTACCTGACTCTTTTCAGATCATGTTTAGCCCATTTTTTCCTGCAGTCCACATTTTTGCCTGACATAAACAATCTAGGATAAATATAAATGTATAAATTATCCATAGGCGAAATCACTGCCTTCAAATATAGTTGAAAAAAAAAGTAGCCTGATATTTTTGTCAAACTTTCAAAGAAATAACTAAAAACTGACTTTTATTTGGTAATATCGTTTATCCGTATATAAAGTAATCCATATCGTGATATACGTTTTTTTCCAATTCGCCACACTAAACTACTACTACTACTATTGTTACTGTTACTGTTACTGTTACTGTTACTGTAGTATCAGCAGAGTCCCTCTGGTTCAGTAACGAATACTACACGTTACCTGTAGTACTCAGCAGAATGGTCCCTCCTGGTCAGTAGCATACGTACTGTTACTGTTACTGTTACTGGGTAGTACTCAGCAGAGGTCCCTCTGGTCCAGTACGAATACTACTACTGTTACTGGTAGTAACTCCATGCAGAGGTCCCCTCTGGTCAGTTACCTTAGGTGTTCAGTTACATGTTTCTTCTTCTCATTGTGTCCGAATCAAACATAAAAACGTTTCATTATTTCCAGGCCTTTTAAGCTTAAACTTCCACAGATGCAGAATTCTAACTGTCACTGTAAACGGACGCTTGTTATTTCAGTCCCATCGCGTCTCGGGTCTTTCCATGCTCTAATGTTTTAATATATTCATGTATTACAAGCACATGGCTACTTAATCTGCGTAAACCAAAGGCTTTATCTCCTTTATCTCTCACAGCTGCTGGACTCTCCCAGAGTCAAAGTCTAAAGCGCTGCAGAGATAATAAGAATAATAGAACTCTCTCTCTGTTTTAGCGGCGCCTCAGTGAGCGGAGGAGCTGTGGACGTTAGCATTAGCCTCATTAGCATTAGCCCTGTTGACCTTTCGTTAATGACCAAAGTTTGATCCGATTATGATCATGTTTACTGCGTTTGATAAAGGGATTTTATGACTTTGTTCCATGGAGCGACTCCAGTTTATGACACAAGGAAATAAATATGAGCGGAGTATTTATATCAGGTTTGGAGAATGCAGCCAGTCAGAGCAGATTGTTAGTGTGTTAGTGATTATTGATGTCAATAAACTTAAACTGTGAAACTAATATATGATAGACTCATGACATGCAAAGTGAGATACGTGTAGCCATGATTTGTTATAATTTTGATTATTATGACTCAGCTTGAAAAAAAAAACAAGTTAAAAATCTCAGAAAATGTGCATATTTGAAAATGGACTGTAAACCATAATCATCCACATTATAACAAACAAAGGCTTTATATGTCACTGCATGTCATGAGTCTATATCATATATTAGTTTCACATTTTAAGTTGAATTACAGAAATAAATGAACCTTTGCCCGATATCTAATTTTTTTATACTGTATATTTTTAGTATATTTTAGGGACATTAGTACTACAGTATATTTGTGTATATACTGTATATTTGTTCACAGATGGGTTACGCCCAGTCGGGGCAGACGGCCGCTGGGATCCACACTCGTCTCTACAGTCGGGCGTTTATCGTGGACGACGGAGAGAAGCGCGTGGTCTTCGTCTCTGCCGACATCGGGATGGTCTCCCAGAGACTGAGGCTCGAGGTACTCCCCGAACCTTTAAAACTTCCTCCTCTCTCTGCAGGTTTAACGAACCTCCCGACTGTGGCCAAAGTCGAGCTCCACGTCTACAAACGCCACAGTTTTACTTGATATAAAACTAAACGGTTTTTTGGAGGAAGATTAAACATAATGGACCGTATTTTCACCCTTTGTAGAGGACAGTTTGTACGCCAGCCGTCTGTAATGAGGATGTGTTTTACTTCTCACTTTAAAAACCTTCGTCAGCTCCTCTTCAGGAACAAGCTGGACTTAATCGTTCAAGCTGTGTACTCCTGTGTACTCCTGTGTATCCTGTTACTTGTGTGCTCCTGTGTGTGAATTGTGTGTACATGTGGTGTACTGCCTGTGTACTTGTGTGATTTGTGTGTACATGTGTGTAACTTGTGTGTACTTGTGTGAACTCCTGTGAACTCCTGTGTACTTGTGTGAACTCCTGTGTGTGATTGTGTGTCACATGTGTGTACTCCTGTGTACTTGTTGTGCTTGGTTGGGTGTACATGTGTGTACTTGTGTGTACTTGTGTGAACTCCTGTGACACTCCTGTTGTACTTGTGTGATTGTGTGTACATGTGTTGTACTTTGGTGTGTACTCCTGTGTACTCCTGTGTACTTGTGTGATTGTGTGTACATGTGTGTAACTTGTGTGTACTCAGGTGATGAAGGTCCCCTGAAGCTGAAGTTCGGCCCCTGTATCAGGCGCCCCCGTGAAACGTGGTGCTCAGTGGGACTCACACTCACTGTGGCCCCGGAGGATAACTTTCCAGTACACGCTGTTCATGATGAGTAACGAAGGCTACCATCAAAATGCAGTAGCGCCGCTGGTGGACGCCTAGACATGGCATAGTCAAGGTACTACTACTACTACTACTACTACTACTACTACTACTATTATAGCTACTACTAACACTACTTACTACTTACTACTTATACTACTAGTGCTTACTACTACTACGAAAGGCTACATCAAAGCTGCAGTAGCGCCGCTGGTGAACGCCATAGTCCAAGGTACTACTACTACTAACTACTACCAAGGCTACTAACTACTACTATTACTACTACTACTACTACTACTACTAACACTACTACTACTACTACTACTGCTAACTAGTGCACTACTAGTGCTTACTAACTATTACGAAAGGCTACATCAAAGCTGCAGTAGCGCCGCTGGTGGAACGCCCAATAAATCAAGTACTCTACTACTACTACTACTACTATCTACTACTAACTACTACTACTGACAAAACTAACTACTACTACTACTACTAACTGCTATAGTAGCTACTACTAGTGCTACTACTAAACAACTAACTACTACTACTACTACTACTACTGCTACTAGTGCTACTACTACTACTACTACTAAACACCACTACTACTACTAACTCCTAGCTACTACTACTACTACTGGCACTAGTGCCTACTAACTAGTGCTAACTTACTACAAACTACTACTACACTACTACTACTAGTGCTACTACTCACTTTACGAAAGGCCTACATCAAAGCCTGGCAGTAGCGCCGCTGGTGGACAGCCATAATCAAAAGGTACTACTAACTACTAACTACTACTACTACTAACACTACTACTATTACTACTAACTACTACTACTACTAACTACTACTATACTACTGCTACTACTAGTGCTACTACTAACTCGAAAGGCTCATCAAAGCTTGCAGTAGCGCCCGCTTGTGGACGCCATAGTCAAGGTCTACTACTACTACTACTAACTCTACTACTACTACTACTACTACTACTACAACTACTACTAACTACTACTACTTAGTGCTACTACCTACTACGAAAGGCTACATCCAAAGTGGGCAGTAAGCGCGCTCGGTGGACCGCCATAGTCAAGTACTACTACTACTACTACACTGACATACTCTATTACTACTAGCTACTACTACTACTACTATTACTAACTACTACTACTACTACTACTACTATCTACTAGTGCTACTATACTCTACTACTACTACTAGTTGTACTAACTAACTACTACTACTACTACTATGCTACCTACTACTACGAAACGGCTACATCAAAACTGCAGTAGCGCCGCTGGGTGGAGCACCATAGTCAAGGTACTACTACTATACTACTAATACTACTACTACTACTAATTACTCACTAACTACTAAACTACTACTACTACCTAACTACTACTACTTACTAACATTACTACTACTACTACTACACTACTACTACTACTACTACTACTACTAGTGCACTACTACTACGAAGGCTACAAATCAAAGCTGCAGTATGCGCCGCTGGGGTGGAACGCCATAGTCCAAGGTACTACTACTACTACTGTACTACTACTACTACTACTACTACTAACTATACTCACTACTACTACTACTACTACTACAGTGCTACTACTACTCTACTACTACTACTAGTGCTACTACTACTACTTAACTAACTACTACTACTACTAGTGCTAACTCACTAAGTGCAACTACTCTACTACTACTACTACTATGCCTACTACTACTACTACTACTGCTACTACTACTACTACTAACTACCATACTACTACTACTAGTGCCTACTACTTACTATACTACTACTAACTACTAGTGCCACTACTACACTACTACTATACTACTACTAACTCTACTACTACTACTACTACTATACTACTAACTACTACTACTACTACTAGTGCTACTAACTACTACTACTACTACTAACTACTACTAGTGCTACTACTAGTGCTACTACTACTACTAACTACTACTCACTAGTGCTACTACTACTACTACTACTACTGCTACTACTACTACTAACTACTACTACTATACTACTACTACTACCTACTACTAGTGCTAACACTACTACTACTACTACTTACTAGTGCCACTACTACTACTACTACTACTAACTCACTCTACTACTCTACTACAGTGCTACTACTGCACTAACTACTACTACTACTAGTGCTATTCTACTACTACGAAAGGCACATCAAAACTGCAAAGTAGCGCCGCTGGTGGACGCCATAGTCAAGGTAACTACTACTACTATACTAGCTACTACTACTAACTATACTATTCTACTACTGACTAACTACTACTACTACTACTACTACTACTACTACTACATGCTACTACTACTACTACCTACTACTCTAGTGTACTACTATACGCAAAGGCTACATCAAAAGCTGCCCGTAGCGCCGCTTGGTGGATGCCATAGTCCAAGCTACTACTACTACTACTACTACTACTACTACTATTACTTACTAACCTACTACTACTACTTACTACTAACTAGTGCTACTACTGACTACGAAAGGCTACAAATCAAGGCTGGGCAGGTAGCGCCGCTGGTGGATGCATAGTCAAGGTAACTAACTACTACTACTACTACTACTACTACTACCTACTCTTCTATACTACTATTACTACTACTACTAGTGCCACTACTACTACTACTACTACACTACTACTATACTACTACTACTAACTACTACTACTATTACTACTGACTACTTCTACTACTAACTAGTGCTACTACTACTACTACTAAACTACCTACTACTACTAGTGCTTACTACTTACTACGAAACTACATCCAAAGCCTCAGTAGCCCGCTGGTGGACGCCATAGTCAAGGGTACTAACTACTACTACTACTACTACTACTACTACTACTACTACACTACTACTACTACTACTACTACTTACTAGTGCTGACACTACTAACTACTACTACTACTAGTGCACTAACTAACTACTACTACTACTACCTACTCACTACCTACTACTACTAGTGCCTTACTACTACTACTACTACTACTACTAGTGGCTACTACTACTACGAAAAGGCTACATCAAAACTGCAGTAGGCGCTGAGTGGCGCCAATAAGTCAAGGTACTTACTACTACCTACTACTAACTACTACTACTACTACTACTACTATTACTAACTACTACTACCTACTACACTACTACCTACTACTACTAGCTACTAACTTAGTGCTACTACTAACCTACTACTACTACTAACTAGTGCTACTACTACTTACGAAAGGCTACAATCACAGCTGCAGTAGCGCCGCTGGTGGAATGCATAGTCAAGCTACTACTACTACCTACTACTACTACTACTACTACTATTACTACTACTACTACTATACTTACTACTACTAGTGGCTACTACTAATACGAAAGGCACATCAAAGCTGCAGTAGCGCCGCTGGTGATGCCATGTCAAGGTTAACTACTACTACTACTACTACTCTACTACTACTATTATACTACTACTATTACTACTACTACTAGTGCTACTACCTACTACGAAGCGCTACATCAAAAACTGAGTAGCGCCGCTGGTGGATCGCTAATAGTCAAGGTACTACTACTACTACTAACTACTAACTACTAATAGCTACTACTACTAGTGCTAACTACTACTACGAAGGCTACATCAAAGCTGCAGTAGCGCCGCTGGTGACGCTATAGTCAAGGTACTACTACTTACTACTACTACTACTACTAACTAACTACTATAACTACTAAGTGCTATCTAACTACTACGAACGGCTACATCAAAACTGCAGTAGCGCTCGCTGGTGGACGCTAATAGTCCAAGGTACTACTACTACTACTACTACTACTACTACTGACTACTACTACTAAGTTGCTACTACTACTAACGAAAGGCTACATCAAAAGCTGGAGTAGCGCCGCTTGGTGGACGCCATAGTCAAGGTACTACTACTACTAACTACTACTACTCTACTACTAACTACTACTACCTACTACTAGTGCTACTACTACTACGAAAGGCTAACATCAAACTGCAGTAGCGCCGCTTGGTGGACGCTATAGTCAAGGTACTACTACTAACTACTACTACTACTACTACTACTACTACTACTAAGTTCTACTACTACTTATACGAAAGGCTACATCAAGCTGCAGTAGCGCCGCTGGTGGACCGGCTATAGTCAAAGTACTCTACTACCTACTACTACTACTACTACTACTACTATTACTTACTACTAACTACTACTACTACTAGTGCTACTACTACTACTACTACTACTAAGTGCCACTCTACTACTACTACTACTACTACTACTAACTCACTACTACTAGTGCTTACTACTATACTCACTACTACTACTATGCTACTACTGAACTAACGAAAGGCTACATCAAAACTGCCAGTAGCGGCCGCTGGTGGAACGCCATAGTTCAAGTACTACTCTACTACTAATAACTACTATACTCTTACTACTACTATTACTACTACTACTACTACTAACACTACTAATATACTACTACTACGCTACTACTACAGTGCTACTACTACTCACTACTACTACTACTAGTGCTACTACTACTACGAAAGAGTACATCAAAGCGCAGTACGCGCCGCTGGTGGAATGCCATAGTCAAGCACTACTACTTACTACTACTTACTACTACTCATCTACACTACTACTACTACTACTACACTCAGTGCTACTGACTACTACGAACGGCTACATCAATAGCTGGCAGTAAGCGCCGCTGGTGGATGCCCATAGTCAAGGTACTAAACTACTACTAGCTACTACTACTACTACTACTACTACTACTATTACTACTACTACTATTACTAACTACTACTAGTGCTACTACACTACGAAAAGCTACATCAAAAAACTGCAGAAGCGCCGCTGGTGGACGCCAATAGTAAGGTACTACTACTACTACTACTACTACTACTACTACTACTACTACTACTACTTACTTACTACTAAGTGCTACTACTACTACGAAAAGGCTACATCAAAGCTGGCAGTAGCGCCGCTGGTTGGACGCTATAGTCAGGTACTACTACTCCTACTAACTACTACTACTACTACTTACTACTACTACTACTAACTAGTGCTACTACTACTACAAAATGCTACATCAAAGCTGCGTCAGTAAGCCGCCGCTGTGTGACGCCATTAGTCAAGGTATTGTAACCCCAATGTCACCTGAACTGCCCGTGATGGTAATCACAGCCCTCCGCCCACAATTCGCGCTACTGCTAAAAGTGCCTGATACCCGTCACTTCAGGTCAGGCCCTCACTGCTTCCGCTGTGTCCGACTACGCCTGCTGCACAACCAAACAACCTAAAGAACCGTCCAAATCTTCGTCAACAAAGAATGACACCTCCGATATTTGACGGGATCAAGGTTTTTTTTCCACCCCGCCCAGAAATTCTCTGCTAGAGGTGGCGAGCGAAGACCGAACCGGTAGGAACCTTGATTTTTTTTTTTTTTGTTGCCCTTGCCGAACCCCCAAACCTTTCCTTTGGAATCAAAATAGTCATTTTCTCTCTTTTCTGGACGTTGGACCTGAACAAGCTTTTCTTTCTAAAAAGGAGCGTTATGAACTCTTGAACCATTGGCGACTTTCGAACAGGAGTCGTAGAACTCTAACACCACAGTTGGTTCCTAAGGAACCCTCTGAACTCTGAAAATCTAACAGACACTCGTAAAGAGTTGTGGTTATAATATGTCTTCCAGTCCCCCACTCTATTGTACTCCTTTATTTGTCGAGCACTTTAATTCCTCTTTATCTTTTTTTTTGTATGTGAATGTCCTACTCTATGTTTACTACGTTTGTTGCAATATAACTTTCACTTTTAAGTTACTTAATTCTGTGGCAGTGTATTCCGTTTCCTTCATACACCCCAAAGCTCCCATAACGAATCCAGGGTTTTTTCTGAATCAGCCATAATCCATCCCGTTGCAATACAAGTCCTAAACTTATTACATGTTAATTGAGCGGTTACAACGTGGCGAGCCAGCCAGGAGCCTGTGTGTGTACTGAATATTGTACTATTGTGTAAACACTGCATATTGATTTTGAATGGCGTTTTGGTCCGGCGCCATTAAATGGATTTTTTGAGAGATCGTGGGGTGGATGTTCTGAGATGCGTCATTGTTTTCTGGTGTACCCACACTAGTAGATGAATGAACTCTTTACCGTTTCTAAAGAAATACGGTCGTTTATAAAAGTTATAACCGTTCGTGATGAAAAAAGCCCATTCTTTAAAAACCTGGTCGTTCGGAATATACAACTAGTTCTGCTATTTACAGAGCTGACAAAGATATTACCGTACATACACGTTTCAGAGCGCGACCCGATTTACAATTTCGCCGTTGCGCTGCCCTCAAATTGAAAGCAACGGTCACAGCGGAAGGAAAGGCAAATCCCCCTGATTACATGAATGAACTCAAACATCTCGCACGAGAAGTGGACACCATTTGAGTATGTGTTACAAGATGTGCTTTCCCAATAACAAGCACTGACGTGCTTTAGATGGGGAGCCACCTAAGGTGGTGTTAAGGATCAACTGGGAAGATCTAGTGCAAGCGGTTGGATCACGTAGAACCCCTGCCTGGCCGCAGGGGTTGCCAGCTGGGGCAACATCAACAGCCTACACCCAGTTATATTCCACCCGAACCAGCAGAAGACCAACAGCTTTCATCGGCAAAGATTGTCCACTCTCTCAAATGCTGATCTGCAATCCACGCTGACATACAAAGATTGTCGGAGCATATTGGTGAGAGCAGACGAGCTCACATCTCCTCAATACCACCCTTGAGACTCCGTCCATCTCCGGAAAAGTCCCCAAACCTGCAAATGAACTGATTATGAACCATGGAGATCTCACATCGACTCTTGCTGCTGATGTAAACCTACTACCTCCGGTTCATGGTACCAGAAAGCATCATCGAAAGTCTATCTGTCCCCTGCTGCTGATGTTGTGAAGGGTCGAGGGCCGACACCGTTACCAATCGTGTATTTACAAGTGTTTGGAATCAGCCTACTCCAGCCGTCCAAGAATGGAGAAGAGCTGTTTGGCTCAGTTTTTGAACACTCTTCAGGATCCTGGGTGAAAGCCCTCCGGTTATCTTCCAGCGTCTGTTACTAACGATTAACACCAGTCGTGAAGAGAGGCGGAGTCGCAGCAACGGCAGTCATCGATAAGCATCTGTTGAGGCAATTTTGTCAGAGGGTGCTGGGATAATGACACAATCAAGCTGCAATTGGAACAGAAGCGGGACAACCCACCGGCGTTTGCAGCATTGCTCCTCCTCCTAAGGACGGAAGAGGACCGACAGCTGGCTATAGGAGAAGCCTAATGAAAAACACATACTCGGCCTTCCTCCAAGCAGCGTGCATAACTCCCACGCCCAAACCTGTCCCTGCAGCCATAGTGACGCTAATACATCTTCCATGGATCGAGACGCTTCCTGAAACGGCTAAGTACACGAAGCCTGCAACAGCAAATGTCAACACTGCTCGCGCAAACGACATGTACTCTGGCCAGAGCACCCAGCCGCAACACAGCCCTTCATACCTCAGTCAACCAGTAAACCGGATACAGAACACAAAGCCCAGAGCCGGGTTTCTGTTTTTAAATGTGGAGACGATGGCCATATTGCCACCCGACGGTGCAGCCCAACCAGCCAATCCAGCCTGGTGCAACAAAAGAAACTCGACTTCAGAAAGACAAAGGACAGTGGGACGGAAACATAATCAGAAACAGTCAAACTAGATGTAGCCTTCTTTCTGCGGGCAAGCAGAGGCTACAGCGACAATCGCAGTGTCCAACAAAGATCTCAAGGTCACTTCACTACACTGCCAAGAGGACTCCATCGGTACCAAATGCACTGCTCATAATCATCATTAAGGGAACATCGATCAACTGTCTGTTGACACGGGTTCACAAGTCACCACCATTCCGGAATCGTTCTACCATGCTCATCTATCAGACCATGAACTCAAAACCTCTGGCGACCTTTCTCGAAGTTTGAAGGGGCAAACGGCCAAGTTGTGCCTTACCTGGGCTACATAAACCTTGACGTCACGTTTCCTCCAGAATTTTCCTTGGACGCCGATAAGATGTTAGCCACGTTGGCTTTGGTGGTGCCGACCATCAAGACTCACCAGCCGTATTGTTCTGGTGGGAACAAACACTCTTGATACCGTATACGCCTTGTCCAGTGAACACGTCCTGACTTTCCATCCGGTTTCCTAAACGGGTTTTTCCGTGCTGTCATGAACCTGGAACGCAGCACAGAATGAGCAGGCGAAAACATCATGGAATCGTCAGAACTACACAGCACAACTCCACGAATCATCCTGCTGGAGAGACCATCCTTCTGGAAGGCATCGCAACTGAGCATTCCCTGCAAATGCAGAAGACAGTCATGATTGAACATCCGTCCTCATTCCACCACCTGGCGGATTGATGGTACAGTCCTTGTCTTGTTGATTTCTCTGGCCCTCATCCTGTGGTTCTTGCCCGTTCCCTGTGAAGAAACGAAGTCAGACCATGATGTGATCCTTGCCTCCTCGAGCCATGCTTGCAGAACTAGTGCTTTCCAAGTCAGTGTCCCCTGCGCTGCAACGTTACATGTTCAGACTTACACTCAAGTCTGCCTCTCCAGAGCCATTGCTTCAACTACAACTTTGACGATTCACCCTCTCACACGCCTGATGGAAGAAGAGAATCAATTGGCAAAACTCAAAACAGCATCCCCAGAAGTCTTCGCAAGACATGATAATGGACTTTGGAAAAACGGACCAGGGTTAAGCAACAGATAAAGCTTCCTTGATCCCAACAGCCGTTCCAACAGAGCCTCGGCCCATAATCCACACAACCGTGGGATGCCGTCAGGAAACATCTTCAAGGAGTTTTCGAGTTCTGGCGCCATCAGGGGAGTCCGACTCACCTTTCGCCTCGCCAACTCGTGGTGGTAAAGGAAGAAGAACGGAAGTGTCAGCTCTGTATTGGATTTACAGGAAACTCAACTTACAGACAATCAAGGATGCATATGCTCTCCCAAACTGCAAGACACATTCCACAGCATTGACAGGTTCTCACTTGGTTTTATCAAGTTTTTGGGACTTGAGTCAGGATACTATAAAATAGAAATGGATGAAATCATGGGGACAAATGTAAAACGCGCCTTTGTGTGCCCATTAGGATTTTGGGAGTTCAATAGAAATGCCCCCAAGGGGTCACCAATGGCGCACGTCCTAAACGTTTCAACGTCTAATGGAAAAATGCGTCGGGGGAAGATGAACTTAAAAGAGGTGCTTGTATCATCGATGACCTCCATTATCTTTGCCCCCACGTTGGAGGAACATGAGGTACGACTCATGAAAGTCCTGACCGTCTCAAAGATTTCGGGCTGAAACGTGTCCGTCGAGAAATGTTCTTTTTCCAGACTTCCGTACGCTAACTGGGACACATTGTGTCGAACACGGCGTGGAAACGGATTCTGACAAGATCGAAGCCCTGAGGAACCTTGGCCTGTCCCAAAAACTCTAAAGGAACGCCGATCGTTCCTTGGATTTTCCCCGGATATTACCGGAGATTTGTTGAAGGCTATATGCCAACATTCGTGAAGCCCGCTCCACATACTTAAGCCCTCGGATCATCCGCCATCGGCAAAAAAGAAGTTGAAGCCTTTGGGTCAGAACCCCGAAACAATCTTCAACGCCCAAAGAGCCATTTGTTGGCCGCTGGACATCTGCCTGCCAAACGCATTCCGAGGCTATCAAAGAGAAGCTCACCTCTGCTCCAGTGCTTGCCTTTGCAAACCCACAGAGCTTACCTGTTACATACCGACGCTAGTTCCGTCGGCTAGGTGCTGTATTGTACCAGGAGCAGGAAAGGACTGCAAAGAGATCATTGCTTTATGCCCGTAGAGGACTGTCGAAAAGTGAGTCACGATACGCCAGCGCACAAGCCTGGAGGTTTTCCTCGCCTTTGAAATGGGCCGTCACGAGAAGTGTCAATGATTATCTGTACGGCGACCAGACTTTTACCATAGTAACCCGACAGTAATCCGTTGATATCATCCTCACGTCAGCCAAACTCGATGCAACAAGCTACCCGCTGGTTGTCCGCTCTCTCCACATACCAGCTTCAAGATCACTACCGGGCTGGTAGTGCAAAACGCAGATGCAGACGGTCCTCTCACGCATGAACAGCCCAGGCGAACCTCCCCCTACCTGAACCTGATGTCACACGAAAGAACAAGAGAGAATTCTCCAGGTTTACTGAGGCAGCACTCGAAAGGGTCCCAACGTTATCATCCAATTGAACCCACAAAACAGTTCAAGCTTCTCTCAGACCGACAGACTAATATGTAGTGGCTCACCGATCAACTCCTGAGTATGCATCGTTCACTCATTGTCCTATGTCCGTGAACAGTCTGCCAGACAGCCTAACACTGGCTGACGAGCAGTTTGCATCCTTGGTGGTCCCTCCAGCTGAGCCCATCCGAAATTGCTGACAAGCAACGCAACTGACCCATCCTGAGACACGTGAATAGCGAGCAACTGGAGACTGGTGAAATCACCACTACCCTCTTTGAGAGAAGAACTGCCGGAGTTGCCACTTCCTTCTACGAGATTTAAATCGTATTGGTAGCTCCAGAATGACATCCTCAGTACGGAGAGGCAGCTCGGGCCCCAGCTCCATCATCAAACTGGTGCTACACTGGACTGTCGTGCTGAATGTGCTGTCAGTTACATGACGAAATGGGACACCAATGGGCATCCGAACGCACTTTGGATCTTGTTCGAAATCGTTTTTTCTGGCCACGGATGGCCAACGATGTGCGACCCGCAGCCGGGGGCGCAAGGTGAAGACGTGTGAAAGATGCATAAAACGGAAAGCGCTACCAGCGAAAAGCTGCACGCTTTGTGAACATCCGCACTTCACAATCCACTTGAGCTTGTTTGTATTGATTTTCTAACGTTGGAACCCGACAAGAGCAAAAACGAAAGATATCTTGGTCTCACGGATCATTTACTAAGTATGCCGTTGCCATACCCTACCCCGAATCAAAAAGCCAAGAACTGTTGCCAAAAGCCTCTGGGAAAATTTCTTCGTGCACTATGGCATTCCTCAGAACTCCACAGTGACCAAGGCAACTGACTTCGAATCAAGAACGATAAAAAGACACTCCTGTGCACTGGCAGGAATCCACAAGATCAGAACCAACTCCGTATCATCCAAGAGGCCAACCCGGTTTGAGAGATTCAAACAGGACTCTGCTGAACATGCTCGGGACACTCGCTGAACAAGAAAAAGCCCATTGGAAAGGACTTCGTCAAACACTCGACACGCGTATAATTGCCACGCATGCATACACCAAACAGGATTCTCACCAAATACGAGCTATGTTCGGTCGCCAACCCCGACTTCCAATCCGATCTCGTTTTTGGCCCTCCTGTGTGTAAACCCAGCCCAGAATCACCTGACTACGTCCAAAGTTACGGTCAACACTTGGAAAAGAGCTACGCAACTAGCGTCTGAAAACGCAGAGAAAAATCATGCTGAAAAACCAATCCCGTTTGATCGGCAATGTCACTGCAATCGGAGCCTGGAAGTGGCGAGATCGGGTCTCGTCCGAAATGTCAGACTGAGAGGGAAGCACAAAATCGCTGATAACATGGGAAATCCGACAATATACGTGGTGGTCAAGAAGGCTGCAAACATACCTGTGTACACTGTCCGACGGGAGCATGCCGACAAGACTGAGAACTCTCCACCGGATCTACTCCTTACCACTGCGGAATACTTGCCTGCCAGGTCGCAAGTCCAGCCAGGTGCCTGTCAAAAGACCCCCAAAACAGCACATCACACTGCAACCTGAGCCAGAAAATGAACCGCTGTCCGATGCATGAGATTTTTCCGCCAAACTGGTATGACCCACTGTACCTCGGAGCCTGTTCCGGTTGATCACCACAGTGGACATTCCAAGACGCACAATTGGACCAAGTGCTGGAGATGGCTCAGAGATACCGCCGGGTTCACCGTCTGTGTCGGCCTATCAGAAGCGCTTTGACCCTGAACCAGAAAATGGACCATCCCAATACTGCATGGACCACAGGAGCACTCAGGAATCTGACAGCTGCTAACTCAGAATCGCGAAGCTGCTATTTCAGAATCTGGACCTGACTTGCCTGCTGAATGATTCCTTCAGGACCTGCTGAAGATTCCTCACGAACTGATTCGCTCTGCTTGAACCAACCAAGACACTAACCCTACCTGGTCTTGCAGCCAACTTACCCTCCGATTCCCGATACCTGCTCTGACGCTGCACCAAAAACCTGTAAGAAGCTCAACAACGAGCTAGACGCCCTCCAGAGAGACTCCAATACGGTAAATGGGTCCATCCGTTGTTGAAGAGATGCAGTCGCTCTTTGATGGCCTGGGCAAAGTCTTTTCCTTTGCCATAATGGATGAATAGGAGCCCTCCTCGTATCCCCTGACCAGCCCCCGTAACGTTGCTTGAGTCCAGCCCAATGTACGGGGACGTCATGAGGTCAGGGGGGACGCCTGTACCCAATGTCACCTGAACTGCCCGTGATGTAATCAATCGCCCTACCCGCCACAAATTCGGCGCTATGATAAACGTGCCTGATACCCGTCACTTCCGGGTCAGCCTCACTGCTTCCGCTGTGTCCGACTAACCGCAAACTGCTGCACGAACCAAACCAACCTAAAAGAACCGTCCAAATCTTCGTCAACAAAGAAATGACAACCTCTTCGATTATTTGACGGTCAGGTTTTTTTCCACCCCGCCCCATGAAATTCCCTCTGCTAGAGGTGGCGAGCGAACCGAACGCGGTAAGGACCTTGATTATTCTTTTTTTTTTTTGTTGGCTTAGCCGGACCACCTTCCTTTGGATCATAGTCATTTTCTCCTTCTTTTCTGGAGTTGAACTGAACAGCCTTTTCTTTCTAAAAGGGAGCGTCATAACTCTGAACATTGGACTTTCCGAAAACAAGGATCGTAGAACCTAACACCAACAGTGGTTCTAAGGAAACCTCTGACTCTGAAAACCTAACGAGGAACTTCGTAAAGAGTTTGTGGTATATCTGTTCTTCCGTCCCCCAACTCTATTGTACTCTTTATTTGTCGAGCACTTTTAAACATCTTTATTTTTTTGTAGTGAATGTCTATCTATGTTTACTAAACGTTTGTTTGCAAATATAACTCACTTTAAGTACTTAATTCTGTGCAGTGTATTCGTTTCCTTCATACACCCAAGCTCCCATAACGAAATCCAGGGTTTTTTCTTTCTGATCAGCCATATCCATCCCGTTGCAATACAAGGTCCTAACCTTTATTACATGTTAATTGA
>VHKM01000537.1:0-162017 GCA_007210695.1 Neogobius melanostomus | reverse complement strand
TTAAAAGAGCCAGTCTTTTGAACGGCTCTTTGAAATGAACGGATCTTAAATCCCAGCAGAATCATAAAGTTGTGTCTAAGGCAGAATCTCCATGACTTCCTTCTTCACCTGTCGGTCTGTGACTGAATGAATGATGTCACTCTCTGAGCTTAAAGTGCATGTGACAGGTTTTAATGCTTTTGAAAGTTATTTCGATGGATAACATCTATTGTAAGTAAATATCATGTTATTTCAGTGAAGCAGCCATTTCGATGAAGAAATGTTGGGCAGAAAAGTGATTTTTATTTGAATTTTTTGAGCTGCTAACAGGAAGTGATAAATAGTTTGACTAATTTCCCATTGACATAACACGGTCAGCACGGCAACAGTTTAAAATTGTTTGCCTCCACATATGTCACTTCCTGTGAGTGTCTGATCAGGAAGTGAAACTATAAACATCACAAAAAATGGTCAAACTAAAGAAATTGTGTTAACTATGCTTTAGCAAAAACTGTGTCTAATGTGTCAGATGAGCTTTAATGTAAGACGCTGCAGGTCAAAACATATTTTATTCAGTGGTCAAAATGTATGTTTTGTATGAAATATGTGCTCCGTTAACGAATAAAAAAGACAAAACTTATCCTGTACAAGGCTTATTGGAGATTTCTAGAAAATAACCACAACATCAGGGCCAACGCATATTCATTCACAAATATTGACGTATTTCATATCTATATGTTCTGTGGAAGTGCCCGAGATGGCGCTGTAATGGAAACACGGTAGCAGCAGCTAAAGACAATACACATGTTCCACTCAGGCAGAAACATCTCCAGCTCCTACAGACTCCAAACAATATCATGAGGATTTATTTCTAACATCTCATTCCCTTGTCTTAACAGGTTAAGGCGTTATATGTTGAACTGTCAAAGAGCTTGGGCACGAGTCAGAGATGGTTCAGTTTAGGAAAAGGGGCTGAACCTGTTCAGTCTCAGCCTGAAGTTTACACTTTTGGTCACATTAATAAGTGTTGTGGAGGTGCCTGATGGTGAACGTCCATGAAGAATGTCTAAAACGTGGTGTGGGACCTCCTTGTGATCCTCCCGGAGGAGATGAAGAAGTGTCTGGAGTGAGGGGAGTCCCTGTTCTCACTGTTGTCTCCACATTAGCCCCAGAGCCAAAGAAGATGGATGAACGGATTCCTTCTGCTTTTACTTTTTACTGCAAGTTTAACATATTTTAGAAAAAACTTAGCGATGCAGCAGTTTCAAGGATCGAGCGACTTCAGAACCAAAGGAAGCTGCGAAATCTGACTTAATTTTGATGAAGTTTAAAAAAAGAGTGTGGACATGTCGCACTAGACGAAGAGAGACTGTCAGCTTTTGGACTGACTTCTTCATCGCTGTGAACTATCAGTGTAAGGTTTCTTTCTTAACCTTCAGACTGGTTCTACTGAGCGCCGCCTGTCAGCTGCGTTTAGCGCCGCTGCTAACAGACTCTTCATCTAAACACAATGAAGCAGTGGCTCTTTAATGTAAAGCGATGGCTGTTAATAAGTGACTGACGGCTGTTTTGATGTGGGGAGAGTTTTCTGAGTGGCACAAACGCGCCTCGTGATCGTGTCTTACAGTCGTGTTCGTCACTGTCACTTGTCTTTCAGACGTTTAGCTCGGATTGAGAAATGGCAGCAATGATTTCACCACTTTGTATTTTGTGGTGATTTCCTCTTGTTCGTCGGCGCAGTGACCTTCAAATGTCAAAGCTGCAGCAAACATACATAAGGTAATATTAGCTCAGCGTGTGATCTATTCCACTCTGTTATGCATCAGGCCATTTGCTATAGAATATGTGGATACAATGGAATAAAGCGCCGTCCATGTGCTCCACGAAATAGAAAAGCAGAGCTACTGATACAGATTTGTGTGTCTGCATGTGATCTTTACAAACTGTGGCTGTAGACGCTTTTCTAACGACGTATGAACATGTAAAAAACACTTCAGATACTTTGATATTCTGTATATTTTGTTAGCGAGCGATATTAACGCTGATACTGTATTTTCCCCATGGACGTCCTCCTGAAAGCTGTACAGATGATACAGTAATCCATCTGTCTGATAAACTCAGCTCTGGCTCTGAGGAAACATCTGTAATGAGTCGTCTCACCTTAAACGTAAAGAAAACCGTTGCTGTTTGTTTCTCATTTTAAACAAGACCCTGACAGAACATTTGAAGTAATAACAATGAAATTATTCAACAAGTCAAAGTTTTATTATTATGCTTGACAACAACCTGAAATTTCAAAGTCAGGTGAAAAAAATGTGTGTAAATAGACATAATGTTTTTACTTTCGAAAACTTTAGTACTTAGATTTTTTATTTGTTTGTTTTGATTTAGATTTTTGTTGGAAAAGCATCACAACATTACAAAACTGAACCATCATTCGTATTTGTTTCTTAGTCCTTCTCTTATTTTGTATACAGGTGCTCGTCATATAATTAGAATATCATGGAAAAGTGCATTTATTTCTGTTACTCATCTTATAATATGAAACTAATATATGATATAGACTCATTACATGCAAAGTGTCAAGCCTTTATTTGTTATAATTTTGATGATTATGGCTCAGCTTGTAAAAACCCAAATTAAAAATCTCATCAAATTTGATTATATTGTGAAAATGGTCTGTGAGCCATAATCATTAAAATTATAACAATTAAAGGCTTGACAAATGTCACTTTGCATGTAATGAGTCTATCATATATTAGTTTCACATTTTAATTTAATAAATGAACTTTTTACTCTAATTTTATGACGAGCACCTGTATGCATACATATACAAACAAACAGAAAAAATAAACAAATATATAAAAAATTAATAAATAAACCGGGAGCTTACAGTCATGACTTTTTTTAATTTTATTTTTTTAGTTTATTTATTCAAAAGGGACCATGTACAATTATAACATAAATGTTGCCATTTGATGCATTGTACCAGAGTTAGCCTGAGGCTAATTTACATCTGCAGTCCCTGGCAGGGAACGGACGACCCATAACAGAAAAAAGACAAGATTCACAAGACAAGGGGTCGACCAAGAAAGACAAACCACATACAACATTACAGATTCATAAAAACCCTTCGCCCTCACATACATCCAGACAAGACACAACAACACAAATACAGACAAACAAGTCTGTATTTGTAAAAACCAAAGAGAGCTGGCATGGCTAGTGTGTGTAATGCTGTTACTTTTTGAGTTCAGTTTTAAAGCCCTTGATGGTCGATAGACTTGTCTAATTTAAAACAAAGATTCTAACCCATCCAATCCTTATGGTTATTATTTGTCATTTACATTTGGGGTTATGTAAAGCCATTCCGGATGTGGGAAATAAAACTGATCCATTTGTTCCACATTTGTGTTCTTAAAGAATACATTCATGTTTTGAATATTTCCAGAATTGTTCCATACATTCATCCAGTGAGGGTGGGGTTAAATTCAACCTTCTCCTGGTGATGGATTTCTTACTGGCAGCTAAAAGTGTGTTATATCCCCTCCTACCCAAGTTTGGAGCTAAACCCGAGTATAGACTTGAAAAGTCCTTCATGATTGTTAAGGTTTTATTTAACTCCAAACCAGTAATGTTGTCATGAGGTGTGATGTGTCTCCATAGAACCATTTTCTCCAACACTTTATTCCTAAATGTGCCCTGGTGGGGAGATAAAAACAATCTTATAACGTTTTTGAAATAGTTTTTTGAAATGTTTGAACAATATAGTCCAGTTTCCCCTTTAATGGATCCAGATGTGGAACTCTCTGCCACTGATTTAAAACTGACATGAACAGCTGTAACAGAATCTGAAACAGAGGCCACCGTGTCTTCTTCAAACCACTCGGCTGTAAATCTGTGGAAAGAATCACACTCCCAATCTGTGGACAAAAACATGGACGGAGAGAGCGAGACACGGGGGACAGAGAGGGAGACAACATCCAATAAGTCGTCTCCACTGCAGGCGACAGGATGACACACACACACACACACACACACACACACACACACACGGCCCGCTGCAGAGAGCACATCAGGGCATAATTAGCAGGTGTGAACACGGCCGGGACAGGCAGGGAGCGAGGAGGGGAGCGAGGAGGCAGCGGAGGAGCCTGGGACGCTGGGTAATTGGCGCACCTGTCCGCGAGGGTAAAGGCAGCTCTATTCTCGAACCTCCAAATGACGTCCGAAAAGAGCCGAGTCTCATCTACGTATTGAAATCCGGTCCGGGACAAGCCGCCAAAAGTGACAACGCCACAGCCCCCCCGGCCAGATTTAGCCCCGCGCTCAGGAGATGATGTGCTGAAATATTCAGAGGAAACTTTGGCAGAGACAACGTCATCCATTATATTTAGTATGATCTTATTCTGCTAATATTAGAGAAGGACGAGGGGAAGTGCAGTGAGGGTTTGTACGGAGGAGCTTTGGGACGACTGAGACGGCTTAGAGCGAGGCGGAGTTTCAGACAGTGTTGAGTTTAGTTTTTCCAGCTCATGTTAAACCTTTCCTTCACCAAAACACCCAGAAAAGGCTCTTCACGCTTTCATTAACTCGCACATTGTGTTGGTGTTGCTTCAGAAATCAGATTATTCAGAGTTTTACATGAGGGAGAGTTTGGGATCATATTTCCCCTCCTGCAGATCCAGGTGGAGCTGATTGAAAATGACTGCGGCTGATTCTGAAACCCTTAAACTACAGCCTCTAAGTCCTAACACGCCTGACCCTTAACCTTTCATGGGGTCAGCTGTTAGATCTCTATGCAGTTAGTGAACTAGAGCTTCAGCAGCATTTGCCCAATTCCACCGTCCTTACCCAGGGGAAGAGGAAGTGACATCACCGACAGCTGTTCTTCTTCTTCTTTAAAGTTCAGTGCAGGCCAAACAAAAGCGCATACCGCCCCCTACTGTATACTGTCCAACAACAACATAGTGTCCAAATAAAGACATTTAAGGGGGAAAAAAGAGAAACATCCAAATGATGATGATGAAACATTTCCCTTTATTTTATCTCAACAGCTGTGACAGCGAGAGAAGCTGCTACACATTTTTGAAGTGACCTCAAAAGACAAATTACAAAGGTTTAACATAAAAATATAGGCCTATACTTTAGTATAAGAGGGCTATATACTTTATCTCACTTTGCTTTGACATATTTTATTTTTGTGAGCTCTCAAATACTTTTTGAATGTTGTTCCGATCTGCTACAGAGGCTGAGGGCGTTGACACGATTGCTGAATACTTCAGGAACTTCAGGTTTTCGGGGTCTTTTTTCCAGGCGTTTCAGGCTCTAAAAGGTTTAATTCCATATCGGGCTCTGAGGCATAACGACCTGTGACGTCTCCACGGTTACGAGTGATGCTGCTCTTTCCTCCCACGCTCTCCCTCTCCATGTTTGTTTATGTGGAGATTTCTCACCCCCAGAGAGAGTGACATCTCCTCCAGGGCTAAAGTCTGCCAGGCCTGCTGCCAAAGTAACACACACAGACACACAACACACAGACACACAACACTAAACACACAACATGAACCAGAGGAAGCTCAGAGTCCACAGAGGAGTTCAGATCCACCGTTATCACACACGAGAACTGGAAACAATGATTCATCCCTCACCGTGTCAAAGTAAACAACAGACTCACCCTTTCCCAGGTTTATTTATGATGTTTAGTCACTTCAGATTTGTCCTCACATTACTAACATATCAGTGTTTTCCATCTCACGAGTCATGGTCATCAGATTATAGATTGTAAACTGAATCTTAATAATAATGATAATGCCTTACACTTGGATTGTGCTTTTATTTTGGTAAGTTACTGCTGTAGTCATCACTGTTAATGTCGTCGACTAAAATATTTAATCTTAATTTTAGTCAAAGTGATATTTTTGACGACTGAAATTGGACTAAACCTAAATTAAAAGTTATTCATGAGACTAAAACTATGACTACAATAAGACTAAATAAAAATGTAAAGACTGAGACTGAAATCATCCAAACTTCTATTGACCGTCTGAAAGAGCCTCAGATGTAAATCCTCTGCCAAAGGATCAGCTCTGAGCTTTGTTCATGAGGAGCAGCTCCATGAAGCAGAGGAGCTGATTAAATATGATTATAATGAATATTATGAATGAAAAGTCCACTCAATTGAAACTAGACTTAAATTGAAGATATTTTTTTGACTAAATCTCGACTAAAATGACATTTTCGTCACAAGACTAAGACTAAAACTAAATTAAATATGTTGTCAAAATTAACACTGGTAGCCACAGCTGCCCTGGGGTAGACTGAGACAACCAGTCTGTGCCATCGGCCCCTCCTACCACCAACCACTCACTACATTCACCTCAATATTGATGAAAACTGTGCAGTTGTTTGTAAAAAGGGTCACCAGCGACTGTATTGTCTTTGGAAACGGTCCTTCTGAAGCTCCGCCCCCTCTCACTCGCCTGGGCCTGAAGCTCCGCCTCCTCACTCGCCTGGGCCTGAAGCTCCGCCCCCTCTCACTCGCCTGTGTCTGAAGCTCCGCCTCCTCACTCGCTTGGGTCTGAAGCTCCGCCTCCTCTCACTCGCCTGTGTCTGAAGCTCCGCCTCCTCACTCGCATGGGTCTGAAGCTCAGCCTCCTCTCACTCGCATAGTTATTATAGTTGATAATAGTAGCATATACAGTATCATTATTAATGGTTATGAATTACTTCTGCTTATTAATACCTTATTAACCTCTTAACCCCCACCTTAACCAAGTGCATTTCCCCAAATATAAAGGTTTACAGCCATTAGGCCAGTGTGACGCCTCATTTGAAAGCTAAGACCTACGATCTTTTCCCTGCGTCGTTGCCGTGTTGTCTGAACCTTTTGTGAAAGTCTGCGCTCCTCTTTCGTGGCTCCAGCAGGGGGCAGAGCTTTTGTAACTTCTCTCTCTCTTCTTTGCAAACCTTGTCAAACATGAGGATCCACATCTAAATCCAAGCTGTCATTATTATTATTATTATTTCAGAATGTTTCCTCGGGTTCCGTGCCCATGTGTATATCTTCGCCTGAGTGGGCTGCGTTCCCCTGTTTTCCATTGTTCTCCTTCCAAACAGGAGCTCAAACACCTCTCTCTCCGTCTCATACTGTCGGCGTATTGGCGTCCGCGTATACGGAGACTGGCGCGCTGACATACAGCTCCTCGTCTGCGCTTGGGCGGCGGCCATCTTTAACTCTTTTGGCAGAGAACGCGCTCGGATCCGGCGCTCGTGTCACTGCGCCGTTTGAAGACAGTGTTTGCGCAATTAGCCGCAGCTTTGAGGAAACTTAGAGGAACATAATATTCGTTTGGCAGGAGGAAAGACGTGCAAGGGTTTAATGTTCTGCTTTTATATCTTGGAACAGCCGAGATGAGAATCCAACAAATATTCTAGTTTAGCTTTCTTCCTACTTCCTTAGAGATGAGGGTATTCAAAGACAAAATGTAACACTGACAAATTAGTGTGTGTGTGTGTGTGTATGTCGTATGTGTGTGTGTGTGTGTGTGTGTGTGTGTGTGTGTGTGTGTGTGTGTGGTGTGTGTGTGTGTGGTGTGTGTGTGTGTGTGTAGTATGTGTATGTGTGTGTGTGTATGTGAGTGGTGTTTGCAACCAGAAATCAATGGATATGCATTATGATATTAAAGTTAATGTATTATTGCTAAATCCAAATTCCAAGGGTATACTGCAATTTGAGTTTGTTCCTCTTCCCTTCATCTATAGTGTCCATAATTGAATTTAGTGTTTAAAAAAACAACAACAACAATAATAACAATAATAATAATAATAAATAATAATAATAAATACATAACCAACCACTATTGAAAATAATAATAAATAAAAAAAAATAATATATACAATATATATATATTAAATATATATATATATAAATATTAAATATATATATATATATATATATATATATATATATATATAAATATATATATATATATATATATATATATATAAAAAATAAAAAAATAAAAATACAATCCTGGCCATCCATTTGTGTTGGTGTGTGGGAATATTGTGTTGCATTAAAAATGAAACAGTTAAGTCTCATGCCCCTAATGTAAGTGTTTAGTTGTTTTCCTTCTTTTCAGTGAATAGTGCATTAAAAACCAAGTGCATTAAAAAAAAAAGTGCAACAACTATGTTACACTTCTTATGTCTTTTGACCAAATGGAGAGACGGATTATATGCTGGGAATTTAAAAAATAAAAAATCTTTTTTTCTGTGTCGTGTTGTAGTCAGTTTTGTTGTTGTTGTTTGTTAGTTGTAATAAATGTAATAATAATTAAAAAAAAAAAAAAAAGATGAGGGTATTCATCAAGTGAAGTTACCGGCTATACATTTGGGATTCCAGCTTTTCCACTTCGATTCAACTCCAAGGCAGATACTGACAATTCCAAAACCAGACTTTTAAATCCGTCACTTTGTTCATACGATTTGCTGTAGTCTCTAAACGTTGAACATGTACAGTATGTTGTTTGTCTGGCTTTATTTCCAATCCCGCCTTAATAGAGCACATTCCAGCTCAGCTTTACCCAAACCTAAAAGCTTATTGGTGCCTGTAGGCCAGTGTAACGTCTCCAACATTTTCCTCGTGTTGTCATCACTTTTTTGTGCGTTTTTTTGTCACCTTTTATTTTGCTTTTGAAGCCAGTATGCTGCAATTAAATGCAATAAAACAAAGAAACAGCAGACTACTCGTATGCGCTAGGATTGGAAGACTAGGTGTTGACTTGGAGAGAGGAAATTGCTTTTTGATGGGACCATATATTACTAAAAAAAGGTTTAGACAATAAACAACAATATGAGAGAATGGCCATTCGATTGAAAGACAATAATGACATTCAAATAGTATGTACAAAAATCACACAAAAGCCCACAAGCAATTATTTAGCCAAGGGGGTCCTGAAATGGAAGTAATGAAGCATACAATGTCCTGAGGAGTCCAATACTTCTTAAAGAGGGGGTATTATGCTTTTTCCAATCACATAGCACCAGTCTATAGCATACTACAATGATGACGTAACCTTCTGTTGGTCTGTATATGCAGTAAATTAAAATAACTGCCTTTAATAAAATTGCTCTCTCAAAATGGCTGTACTGAACGTCTTGAAATAGGCCTCTGTCTCTTTAAGAAGCTTTCCGACACGCCCCCTTCAGCACACTGCTGTGGCATCTAAACAACACTACTGTGCGGGGAGGGGGCTCTGCTGAGCTGAGGAGCAGTGGTTGGTGGCTTGGCTGGTGACGAAAGGTCCAGAGGCGTCTCCAGGAGGTGGGGGCGTTCCTAGGAGGACTGAGGCATAGCTACACCTAAAATGGCTGCCGTCTAAGTTTTTACTGATTACTCAAAAATATGTGAATGAGCCAAGGCAACACTCCAGGCATGTGTTTAATGAGGGAATGACATAATAACATGAGATAAAGCTTGAAAAAGTCGATCTTACATAATACCCCCTCTTTAACACAGTTCAAACAACCCGAGGTCAGTTCTGAACGTCCAGGGGAAGGTAGCCATGGGGAGGAGTGAGTGAATGAGTGTGAGAGGAAGAGCCTCCCACCAGCCCGGACAGAGCAGGAGGTCGGGGTTCCTGGTAGGAATCTCCAGCGTTGATGCTTCTTTAGGCTAGAATCCTTTTTCACCAGCTCGCCATCAACAGAAAAGCCTGGCCAAGTCCACTTTTATCCTAACGTCTCATTTGTCGTCGCTATTTTGACGCTTTTTTCAAGAAGTTTTTAGATTTGGGTAAAGTCGAACTGGAGAATATGTGCTCGGCTCAGGCGGGGGTTGAGATGTTAAAGCAGCAGAACTCAAAATAAGCAGGACATTTTTATGTTGCTGTAGAGCATATTTTACAAATGTTATTTTTTACTATTACTGTATCGATTCTTTCCCATTGGCATAGATTCTGAAAACTGAGTCACCGTTATCAAAAATATTGATTATTTGGCATCGATTTGCACATCTGTACTATGAATAAGACAGTTATAACAGTGTGACACAACGTTTAGGAGTAAATTGAAACAAAAGGTCCTGTAACAATATACAGTGCCTTGCGAAAGTATTCGGCCCCTTTTCAACCTTTTGCCCCATTTCAGGCATCAAACATAAAGATATAAAACTGTAATTTTTGTGAAGAATCAACAAGTGGGACACAATCATGAAGTGGAACGAAATTTATTGGATATTTCAAACATTTTTAACAAATAAAAAAATGAAAAATGGCGTGCAAATTATCCAGCCCCCTTACGTTAATACTTTGTAGCGCCACCTTTTGCTGCGATTACTGCTGTAAGTCACTTGGGGTATGTCTCTATCAGTTTTGCACATTGAGAGACTGAAATATTTGCCCATTCCTCCTTGCAAAACAGCTGGAGCTCAGTGAAGTTGGATGGACAGCGTTTGTGAACAGCAGTTTTCAGTTCTTTCCACAGATTCTCGATTGGATTCAGGTCTGGACTTTGACTTGGCCATTCTAACACCTGGATATGTTTATTGTGAACCACTCCATTGTAGATTTTGCTTTATGTTTTGGATCATTGTCTTGTTGGAAGACAAATCTCCGTCCCAGTCTCAGGTCTTTTGCAGACTCCATCAGGTTTTCTTCCAGAATGGTCCTGTATTTGGCTCCATCCATCTTCCCATCAATTTGAACCATCTTCCCTGTCCCTGCTGAAGAAAGCCCAAACCATGATGCTGCCACCACCATGTTTGACAGTGGGGATGGTGTGTTCAGGGTGATGAGCTGTGTTGCTTTTACGCCAAACATAACGTCTTGCATTGTTGCCAAAAAATTCGATTTTGGTTTCATCTGACCAGAGCACCTTCTTCCACATGTTTGGTGTGTCTCCCAGGTGGCTTGTGGCAAACTTTAAACAACACTTTTTATGGATATCTTTAAGAAATGGCTTTCTTCTTGCCACTCTTCCATAAAGGCCAGAGTTGTGCAGTATACGACTGATTGTTGTCCTATGGACAGAGTCTCCCACCTCAGCTGTACATTTCTGCAGTTCTCCAGAGTGATCATGGGCCTCTTGGCAGCATCTCTGATCAGTTTTCTCCTTGTATGAGCTGAAAGTTTAGAGGGACGGCCGGGTCTTTGTAGATTTGCAGTGGTCTGATACTCCTTCCATTTCAATAGTATCGCTTGCACAGTGCTCCTTGGGATGTTTAAAGCTTGGGAAATCTTTTTGTATCCAATCCAGCTTTAAACTTCTCCACAACAGTATCTCGGACCTGCCTGGTGTGTTCCTTGTTCTTCATGATGCTCTCTGTGCTTTAAACTGACCTCTGAGACTATCACAGAGCAGGTGCATTTATACAGAGACTTGCTTACACACAGGTGGATTCTATTTATCATCATTAGTCATTTAGGTCAACATTGGATCATTCAGAGATCCTCACTGAACTTCTGGAGAGAGTTTGCTGCACTGAAAGTAAAGGGGCTGAATCATTTTGCACGCCCATTTTTCAGTTTTTTATTTGTTAAAAAGTTTGAAATATCCAATAAATTTCGTTCCACTTCATGATTGTGTCCCACTTGTTGATTCTTCACAAAATATTACGGTTTTATATCTATATGTTTGAAGCCTGAAATGTGGCAAAAGGTCGAAAAGTTCAAGGGGCCGAATACTTTCGCAAGGCACTGTATGTACAGTAACTGAATTGCTTGGATACGATTGAATTAGATGAAAATGTATAGTTGTATAGTTTCTCGACTCGGACAGTCGGAGTAAACTCATCATACTGTAAGTACGAACTCACACAAACAGTCTCCGCACGACACGTGTTCCCCCAAAGTTTGACGGATTGCGATTCGCGGCGTAACAAATCAACACGGAGCGAGGACTTGGCAGCAGACAAATCATTCTGTCCACGCGGCGCTCCCATCGCTCGCCTGTTTGAGCGGCGGCGGAACACCACGCTACAAAGACGTATTGTAGAGCCCGTGAATTCATCTGCAGCCGATTTATCATAAACAGGGAGGGAGGGGGGAGAGAGGGGGAGAGAGAGAGAGGGGGAGAGAGAGAGAGGAGAGAGAGGGGAGAGAGAGGGAAAAGAGCGAGAGGGAGGAGAGAGAGAGAGAGAGAGGAGAGAGAGAGAGGAGAGAGAGAGATGGGCGTTGGGCAAATACTACAGTACAAGGACTTTATGAGGATATGAGTTACCGCCACTTCCTCACTGTCAAGTGTTTTCTGGCTACACGGGGTCCACACTAGAAAGGACCTCTACCCCGAAGACTCGCTGGACTTCACTCAAATAAACAGGCCGGAAATTGTCTTTGTCCCATTTATTTCAGCCTTAGTCAGTCAGGTGAAAAACCTTAGAAAATGCAAACACCATTGTAAGTATTTACAAAGAATAAAATACAATAAATAACAGTGGCAATTGTAAGTACACAAGATTTTAGCAGATATCCAATCAATGTATTTTTAACCCTTTTAGCATTTTAGATATTTATACACACAAGTTTAACATGAATTTGAACTATTTAAGACTTTAAGATGTTTACCCTTTAAGTTATAGAATGTTTAATTACTCAATCACATACAACTACTTTCCAGCAACCACCTGAGGTGACCATTAAACAGTTACTTCACATATTTACATTATCCATTTAATACAAGTTTCCACAGAGCCCATAAATGCACCACACACTAGCACTGTAATCCCCAACCAGTAGGCATCCACAGTGAACAGCGTCACCTAGCCACTCTTACCGGCAGTCTCTTCAATTCTTTTGGGGGAGTTCATCCGTGCGTGATTCTTTGGTATGTAGTCGGTTTGTAGCAGCTCCTCCACACTTTACCATGTCTGCTCCACTCTCTGTGCACATCAGGACTGAGCACGAGAGGGCTAGTGAAATTTTGTGTTGGTGCGCAGCATTGATTGTTGATTGAGCGCACCTGCGGTGGTGCCGCTCCTCTCCTTGCGTGGGGGAGGGGCGATGGGCAGTTTGCCACAACACTCACGCTTTGTATCAGTGCAGAAAATAAAGTTGCTTTTCAATATAACAGAAAAATATGATTTGTAACATTAAATCACAGGGAAATGTTGGTTTTCAAAACCAATTAGACACAACGGGACATTTTGGAGCAAAACATTGTGTGGAATTGCAGTGAAAACAGCAGCTGAGTTTGTTTTAGAGCAGAGGTTTTGGTCTCTGAGGAAAAATGTTACTTTCTAATTTAGATTAAATGCTAGCTTGAATCCAATTTAACTTGGTAACACAGGCTTGTAAAGTGCAATACAAGTGTAAGCCATTATTAATATCATTAAAAATGGTCAAAAAATGTTCGGTGATAAAATAAACTATAATAAATAAATAAATAAATTAGAAAATTACAAATAATCAATGGCCCAGTGGCACAGCAGTTAGTGGACTTTCTGTGTGGAGTTTGTTTCTGATTCTTTATTCCCAGAAATTGAGAAAAAAGTTCCTTCAGAGCCACTGCCGGCCACTTTGGCCCTGAGCAGAAATGTTTGGTGATGCTCCTGACTAAACTAAACTAAAAACTCTCTCGAAACCACACTAAAAACTGTAGACATGAATCGAGCTGTTGCCCCAGAACCTTTCATTAACAAGAAACCGACTTAAAGCAGTACTCATGCCCCTAGAGGCCATAAGCGCCACTGCAGGTGTCGTACATGTTGTGTTTTTTACTCATGAATTGTCCGTGAGAGTAAATACTACGCTGACAGAAAAGACAAAGGGACAGAGGGATATTGTGGAGATCATTTGTGATATTGTGTTTCACTCAAACTTGGCTGTAAATACTGTTTAAGTGGAGCTAGCCGCAGTTAGCTTACCCGTTAGCCTGTTAGCTTCTTCTTCATGATTAGTGTGTATTGGTGACTCGACGTGGAGACACCAGGGGGCGATGAAAGACCCCCAATCATCCCATTAACACTTGTATTACCCCCAGAGGGACTACAGAGAGGATTTATTAAAGTAAACACGTTGCTTTAAATGCAGAATAGTTGTGTTTGAGGTAAATGTTTTGTTTCCGTGCAGCTTCTCGTCAGATGTTTTTCCTGTTGACCGTGTTACATAAAGCCCTTCTAATGTGAGTGAGTTACTCTACTGTAGAAATACTGTACTGTATAAGTATAACATGAGAGCAGCTGAGCGCGCCCTTGTAGCCTCGCTAATGGAGCGAGTGGGGGGGGGGGGGGGCACTTCACAGCGATACCGCAGTGGAACGAGCTGCCATATTTAACTCAGATATCACTGGGATTCCTACAAACACACTTTAACAACTATCTCCAGGAGTGAAAGTGAGATGAGGCGACACAGGAGCACTTAGAGTGGATAAGAAATGCACTTCAGTCCTTCTCACGCTGAGCTCAAGTTGGGTTCATGTTTGGAAATCAATACAGCTGTGACTTTGGGAGCAGTTCATTTAAAAAAGACTGACACGTTTTCATATTGAGACTTTAAAGGCTTTTTCCTAAACATACCCGGAGCAGCATTTCTGCTTCATTCGCACAGATTTGATCCTTTTTTACCTAAACCTGACGTCTCCTGAACCAGTTCCATAGTTGGTTTGCCATATGATCTAAGCACTTCATCAGTAGAAGAAGAAACGACCAAAGTGAAATACAACTTACCTAACCTTCATTATAATAATGGCTGGCGTTCTGTACATTATCCCGCTTATTATACGGCTGTTTGCCAACTGTACACACACAAATAAACTTCATACACTTTTATGAAGGCACAAAGGTTTATTTAATGATTTACGCAGCAAATAGTTCCCAAAAGTTTGCGCGTTGCTTGGCAACGTTTGTTGATTCCAGGCAGTGTAGCTAGCTAGTAGCAGCACGGCTAGCTACTTATTGCTAGCCTAGCTACTTAGTTGAAGGTGCAGTTGGAGAGGAGGAATGGTGAAGTTGAAGTCAGACTCCCGTTAACTTCACGAGCGATTCCCCAACTTCTCTCTCAGGGACAGAGACAGTGTCTCTACACTGATATTAAAGACCTGTGTTACAAGCACCAACTCCGTTGCCATTGGCAGCGGTCATTATTTTTTTTCAGAGGTCTTTATCATAAATAATGACCGGTTGAACGTTGGAAAATCACATTCAAATCGAAATGTAGCGTTCTACTTGCATTGTGAAGGGCCGTATACTGATCAGGGGGAAACATTTGGACATTTCTTTCCCGTTGAGTTGTATCGGCTTCTGCTCCGACTAAAATCATGACACGACTTCCTCCAATCCCGTGAGTGCAGCCTGTGAGCTGTTGTTCTGGGCCGGGCTGAAACCTATAGTCCAACTTTTGATTCCCCAAGAATGTGCCCACAGCCAAGTTTATTCAACAATACTTTTTATAATGTCAGAACTCGGTCCGGTCTCCAGGACAAAGTTTCCATGAGTGCAGATGACAAGCCCAGGTGTGTCACTGTAACTCCATAATAGCTTTGTTAAACACGCTGTATTTCACTTTTTCCCACAGCGGCGGCCGACGGAGTGGAGCGGCTTTTGCTTGTCGCTCTGAAATGAAAACGTCAGATTGGGGATCACACGGGAGCGCACGGGCCTCGCGAGCTGTCAGGGCCCATCACGAAGTCGAGCGATATGGAGGAAGAGAATCCAGCTAAAGCTACACGGAGTCATTAAAAAGGCAATCGTGTTGGGAGTCAGCGCGGAGGCACAGGGGGGGGGGGACGGATACTTACGCGTGACGATGGTAAACAGTACAGTCAGGAGGTGCGTACAAAGAGGAAGTCATTATCCAGGCAGGGGGAGACTTTCTCTGCTGCTTCTTTCGCCTCAGGCTGTTTTTTTCACATTCATCTCTTGATTTGAAGTTTTAACCCGTACGACGCAAACGAGCAGCAGAAACTTTCAGATATACAGTGCGGTTTACAACAAGGTCTGTTCAAACATCGTCAGCTTTAATATCGTTAGACTTGCTGAGATTCTGCGAAAGCCTCACTGTACCAGAGTTGCATCAAATCACGTCACAATTACAGTTCATACACACGAGACTTAAAACACTATTTTCAGCACAAACTACAAACTGTGTGGACTTTCTGAACCTACAGTGAGACTCTGCCTTTACACTTTGTACACCTTTAATACTGGGTTAAAAGTGTTGATTCTTATTTGCATATGTAAAAAACAAGGCACAGCAGTGATTATGAACAAAAGGACATTTACTTGAATGTTCTGCACCAAACGCTCAGCAGCAGCAGAGGATTGAACAGAACTGTCTGTCATTCTAGTTTAGGCTCGGTTTGTCATGAAAGTCTTCATTTTAAACTGTGTTTGTGTATTTCATTTCACATTGACGTTGTTCAATTAAGGCAAGTTTATTTGTAGAGCACAATTCACACACAAGGCAATTCAGTGCTTAACAGTTGCATAGAATTACAAGAAAGCAAATCAAATCAATCCATAAAACATCAAATTCATTACAATAAAAAGCAAAGAGAGCAGATCAAATACTTTCAGAGTCATATGCGTAAAAGAAACTGTTTTCAGCCTGAGTCTGAGGCCGGTCTCACATCCTGATGAGACGGTTCCAGATGTTAACTGCATGAAACTGAAACGCAGCCTCAGAGTGTTTAGTCCTGACTCTGGAACCTCCAGGAGGCCCCTCCCTGATGGTTCATACGGCTCTAACATGTCAGAGATGGACTTTGGTGCTAAACCATGAAAAGAACACATTAACCAGTTAAAGCCGGGGCGTCAGTTTGGGTCGAGGGCTGAAATTCAGCTCCGGGCCACAAATATTCAAACAGAAAACACGACTGGGAAAACATTTTCATTGATGAACGATAATCATAATGAGCTGTGATTTTAAATGGTGGTGATTTGGTCCAAAGCCCGACAGGACTGTGACTTAATTCATCATAATAATAGTTTTAAACTTGTATTGCGCTTTACGAGCCTGTGTCACAAGTTTCTCAAAGCTCTACATGTCATTAGACTGATCATTTACCATGTGGCTATAATGTGTTGTTTATATCCTGATCTCTTATTATGTCAGTGCCTCTGCTGGAATTATTTCCTTTTTTAAATCTTGGCGGCCCCTTGTGGCTGGAGTGAGCATTCTGGTTATTTCTTTAATAATTGATAACTGCACAGGAATGGGCTAAAGCAGGGCGCTCAAACTTTTAGTCTCCGAGGGCCAAAATGAAAAAGTGCCTGTGGGTCAGCCAAACACGCCGATGTCAAGTGTGAAACACATTTAACTGCAAATAATAATAGTTACTTTATTTCATTTTTCGTTATATATTTGCATTTGATTCTATGTAAATAACATGCTACATTAAAACAAATGTTAACTATGGCAAAAGCCTAGTTTAGTAGAACAAAATCAACAATTGTAGCAATAAAGTGCAAAATGTCAAACAACAACCTCATATTTATTTTGTTAACTCAAAAAAATGCACATTTGATCATTTTGAAAGTGTCAGTTCAGCTACTTACATACATAAGTCCATTTTTTAACATGACCTATGTTGATGTCAACAACCTTTGCAATAAAAGTTGGAAAACTGGGAAAGTTGATGCTATAACGCTCTGTGATAAACACCAAGACACCACAACAGTGTTTCCTTAACTTTGTGAAAGGAGTGAAACAGCGCCCCCAATTTGATGGTGGTCCAAAACGTTGTTACTTAGTAGAGCTAGTATTAACCAGATGCGCACAAGGCAGATCACTCTCTGGGGCCCTTGAGCTCCACTTTGACCACCCTGGGCTAAAGACTTTTTTGTTGTTGACACTTTATGCTCTACAAGTCGCTGGTAGAGTAAATCAAACCAGTAACATGATTTTGATTTACATATCAATAACAAGCTACATAAAATAACCAGTGTTACAAATGTATATTGATCAAAATGCCCATATGGAATGACAGTATTAGTATTGACCAAAAGTATCGGTATCACTCATGGCTATTAGAGACACAGGGAGATCATGTGACCAAAGGCCCAGCCTGTACATCATCAGCAGATTCTATTCAGCACTTTAATGATAACGTGTCATTCCATCAAAGCTACTCTGTTTAATTAGGAACATCCTCAGTTTAATTCACTGGCTTTTCCGCGCGTCGTATTCAGGTCACATTCTCCAACCCTCCGTGATTCTCAGAGCAAATATGCCGTGGGGTTTAAGACACAGGGAGAAGCAAACACAATGCGAATGCTAATCCCGTACAGAGCAAAGCACGCAGCGTTTCAGAGCGAAGAAGAAGAAGAAGAAGAAGAAGAAGAAGAAGAAGAAGAGAAGAAGAAGAAGAAGAAGAAGAAGAAGAAGAAGAGAAGAAAGAAGAAGAAGAAGAAGAAGAAGAAGAAGAGCGTATGGGGATTATTGTTCATGTGCTGAAGCTGTGCTGGACAGAAGTCACTCTTCAGAGGGAGCAGCTCAGTCCGCTCCCTGTGTGCACGGGTTTATGCGCCTCAATATAACAGCATTTATCACAAATCATAAACTTTATGGACATAAATGAATCCATAAACGGAGTCTACTCTTCCCAAGCTTTAGCCCAGTTTTTATTTCGCAACAATCGGCCACATATTTTCGGTTTTGGAGATGAACTTAGGGGCATAATGAAGAGAAAAGGCAATAAAACAGTAAGTAAGTAAGCTTTATTTGTAAGCTTTATTTGTATAGCACCTTTCACAGACAAAGTGCTTCACAACACAGTTTAAACACATAAGAAAGTGCACACAATATAAAAGGCCAAGACAACACCAACATCATAGCAGCCCAAAATGTAGCTCATTAAAAGCCTGAACAAATAGATGAGTCTTAAGTTTGCTCTTAAAGGTGTCAACAGAGTCAATTGAGCGGAAGAGGAGGGAAGATCGTTCCAAAGCCTGGAAGGATCGGTCACCTCTGGTACGAGAATGAGTGTGGAACCTTCACAGATTCTGATCCACCTCAGAGCCCGAGCAGGGGTGTAAGGCTGGATCACTGATGTAAGAAGGAGCTGACCATGCAGGGCTCTGAAAGCTAGAACCAGGATTTTAAACTTGATCTTATAGGACACTGGCAGCCATGTAGTTGTGTTAAGATAGGAGATATGTGAGTCCTCCTGTTAGTGCGGGTCAGAATTCTCGCTGCAGAGTTTTGCACTAATTGCAGTCGAGAAGCTCCTTCTTGTTCAGACATGAAAACAAACTATCACAATAGTCTAAACGTGTAGACACAAAGGCATGAATGATCAGCTCCAAATCATTACATCAGACCATATTCCTAAGTTTAGAGATTTTCCTTAGTTGAAAGAAGCAGTTCCTTGTCCTGCTCACAGTGCGACACTAAAGACATGTCTTTGTCAAAGAAAACTCCCAAGTTTCTAAGACTCGGCTTCAGACTGGCTTAAGTCTGTACTGTTTAATCCCTGGAACTGAATCATCAGGGCGATAACCAGTGCACAAAGTATTTCCTCTGATCTGATCCTCTGAATCTGCCCGGTTTAAAAGCAACAATAAAGTCAGGAATCCTGGGTTAAAGTTCAGTCTTTAGACTCGTCTGGAGCCTGAGTCTCCTCCTCAGCTCAGAGCGAGGAGCAGGGGCAGGGGTGGAGCTGACACGGGCAGCAGAGGGACTGGGGCCCCACAGGGGCCCAGCAGAAGAAACACTAACACAGGATTTTGACAGGACATTAAAAAAACAATAAATAAATAGAATAAATAATGAAAGTAGTCTAATTGCTGCTTTAAAACTAAAATACACCAGATTGCACAGCCGGGGGAGGACTGACTGAAATTGTTTAAAACTTATTGTTTTATCGAGCTAATGTCGCGTTCAGAGTCCTCTAGATCCGAGTTCCACACCTCCAAAGTCCACTTTAACCACTGGTCTTCTCTGCAAAGGCTTTAAGTTTGTATCTGGGCTTCTCTCCACAGCCTGGGAGACTTTATGTTCTGTTTTCAAATAAAAAAAAGCTGAAATTGCATCAGAAATGTCTGAAAAGATGTTTTTTCTTTCATTATTCTAAGCAAGAATTGACATTTTTTCTGCCGGTTTGTGCAAAGTGTCCCGGTGCTTCTGCAAACCGCTGTGTTTAGTCAGCACTTTGTTCCCGTCTCGGTGGGTTCACTGTCGGGACACGGAGGTGATTTAGCAGCTGCAGGTGAGACACTAAACATGCTCCGTCCCTGAAGTCTGCACAGCCACTTATCAGGGAGTCTGACCCGCCAATGTGTGACATCACTGTAAGGCTTTTAGGAGAATACAGAGGTCAGGTTTGAGTTTATTCCTTAACATCCTAGTTTTAATGTCACAGTAAACAATAGAACAAATTCTCCCTTTAAAATGATTTTTTTTTTTTATATCGTTACAGACTGAAAACCTTCCAGACTTGGACTAAACAATATCGTGAATGTTTTTTTTTTCAGAGGGATTTCTCAATATCTAATTCCTGCCTGATTTAATCCACCAAAAAAACAAGCAGAATGTGATTTATTTTACTTTTATTTTTCACGAATAACTTGCTCATTTAAGAACTTTCCAAAATATCCAAACACCCCTTCGAATAAATCTTTGTAAATAATATGTCAACAACCCAGTCCAGTCGATGACTTAACCTTTTTCTTCGATGGATACTCCCTGGATGAGTGAGAGCCTTCACAAACACTATTTGTCCTTAACCTGTGAGGTGTTTCTGTGACGTCTCTGACCTCTGTTTCTGTTACGTCTCTGTAATGTCTCCTCAGGTCTCGGAGACATTACAGAGACGTCACAGAAACGTCTCACAGGTTAAGGACAAACAGCTGCTGGAGACCACAGAGACCTCTCAGAGACCTCTCAAAGACCTCTCAGAGACATCTCAGAGACCATGCCCTCCAGCAGACCTCTCAGAGACCTCTCAGGACCTCTCAGAGACCTCTCAGAGACCTCTCAAGACCTCTCAGAGACCATGCAGACCTCTCAGAGACCTGCAGACCTCTCAGAGACCTCTCAGATACCTTGCAGACCTCTCAGAGACCTCTCAGATACCTCTCAAAGACCTCTCAGAGACCATGCAGACCTCTCCGTGACCAGCGAGTCTCGAGTCTCCAGACCTTATGACTTCTTCTAACAGAACTACAGAAAAGGTGAAAGCTTGAAAACTGGAAGTAAAAGTTTATTGCAGATGGTTCGATAAAGTATTAAAGAATATAAAGAATATCAGGAATAGTTTTGTCAGTTTGTCCCAGAACTGTTTGAGTGAGATCCAACATAATTAAAAGTGGATTAAGTTTGATTCAATAGATTAGATTTGTGAAGCATGTAGTGAAGCTCAGCCTTCAGACGGATCTGCTGTGGTCGAGCAGAAGAATCCACCTCTTCATTATAATTACAGGAGACGAGCCTGTGAGGAGGAGCTCAGACACTTCTAAAGGAGTTACAGTCACATTTCCAATAAACAAACACAATCTGTTTAGACTCGTCTCTGAGGTCTCGGCGCTAACGAGCAATTAACAAAGCTGTGAAATGTACGGCTCTAATAACGCGCAGTGAGGAGGCAGTTACAGGAAAGAGCTTCAGATCTGCAGCTTTCAGTCGAGTCTGAGGTAAAGCCGTTCAAACACTTATGTTGTTACCAATAAAAACATCCAGAAGGAAACGTATACGCTTGTATTTTATTAATAAGTCTGTTTTCTATAATAGTCCTTTTAGTGGAGAGCGTGTGTAACTTTATTAAATAACATTGAAAGTTTAACGTCGGGCAACTATGCGAAAATGTCCAGTTGAAATGTTTAACTTTCAATGTTGTATCTACCTGTTTCATAAACCATCAGAAAAACACTGTTTCCATTTGCTCTGATGTAAAAAGGAGTTTGAAACGTGTTTGGCGGAAATTTACAAAATGAGGCAGAAAATTCCATTTGGTCCAATCAAAAAAGTCAATGAAACCCTGTCATATGTTTGATGGCGTTACCGTAGCGACGACCAGAACTCCCCATTTACTCTCATGTAAAGTATAATATAATTGCACAATTTTACCAAATGACAGGGCAAATGGAAACATTGTTTTTCTCATTGTTTATACCATAAGTAGAAAAAAGGTTAAATCATCGACTGGACTGGGTTTGGTAAAGTTGAGGACGTTTTTCGTCACAGAAGCTTCTTCAAGATCTTCAGGTCATAAAAGACACTATTATCCAACCAGGAGGAGGGAACTTACCAAAGTCCAGCGATGATTTAACCTTTTTTCTCCAATGGATACTGCCTGGATGAATGAGAGCTTTCACAAACTTATAAGGTTTCCAAAAATATATAGTTTATCTCCACGAAAATCCCACAACAGGAAATCTAAACAGAGTGAACCGACTATAACTGGATAGTCATAAACTGGAAAAGAGTCATCGCCCTGCTTTAAAGGAACAGGCCACCGTTTCTCCATACTGAGATCTGTTCTTACCTTAGACGAGTTCATCTGTACCTGTCTGTGTGAAGATAGAAGCTACCAAACTCTTCCACGTTTTCCCTATTTAAATATGGTTACTGAAGTGTTACACCATAAAGTATAATTACACAAAAATGGATTTTCTAAGTGGATAAAAAGGGAACTATATTGTAAGGAGTAATAATACCAGGAGTACTTGGGGGTCTGCACAGTAAAGTGAAGATATCACTGCGCGGATGCCGAATTACTCCTGGTATTATTACGCCTTACAATATAGTTCCCCTTTTTATCCGCTTAGAAAATCCATTTTATTTTGTGTAATTATACTTTATAGTGTAACACTTCACGTAACCATATTTAAATCGGGAAAACGTGGAAGAGTTTGGTAGCTTCTATCTTCACCTGGTTTGGAGCTATAGAGGAGAAGAGAGAGGCTAAATGCTAACGCCGTCTGTGCTGTGTTTACGAGACCAGACAGGTACAGATGAACTCGTCTAAGGTAAGAACAGATCTCAGTATGGAAAAACGCTGGCCTGTTCCTTTAAAACTAAAGACTTATAGTATATTTCATAAATGTGGAAACTGAACCGACTGAGGAAACGTACAGCGAAACAATAGTTCCAGGAACATGACGTCTAGTCGGACCTTTGGGGTCAGATCTTCTGCCTGGGGTAAGGACGATGGTCAGTTTCCATGAGTGCAGCTGTTTCACTCCGTGCCTGCGCCACTAGAGGGCGTCACTTATTCACCTCTTAACCCCCACCTGAACAGAGCACATGTTCCACAGCTTCACCCAAATCTAAAAGGTCCTTGAAAACAGCGTTGGAATAGCAACAAAAATGAGAGTGACAGAAAAGAAATGTCCAAAAGGTTGCGACAACATGGCAACAAAGCAAAGACAAAGATCCGTTTATATAGATTTTCCTCCTTAGCATTATCGGCTCTCACAGGTCGAACTAAAAACTTTATCAACCCCGTCGTGTCCCGAGAGAGATATTGATACCACTGCGACTCCAAAGCAACATCTGGCCTGTTTAATTTAATCTACTCTATCTTTGGTTTGGTGCAAAGTTCAGAAGGAGGGCAAAGGGAAACTGCTGTGGATGTGGATCATCGTAGCGTGAGGTAATAAACGGCTTTTGTTGCTGAAGCAGAAATCACACAAACAAACCTCAACTCAGTCAGCGCTCGAACTCTGAGAGAACAAAAGGATTTCTCTCATCATTGTGTATTATTGTCTGTCCGCCATAAATCTGAATGATCCTACACTTATATTGTACTTAGTGCTACTATTAGCCGAGGAAATGCACTCACCTCAAATGAACTAAACAAAAGTCAATCACGTTCGCCTCAGAGAACAGCTCCAGCGGAAGCATTGACGCACAAACTCAACACAAGCCAGAGAGAGACAGGGAGAGAGAGACGTCGAAATACAAAACCAGGAGGAAACAAGCTCCTTCAGAAGTCAATTAGACCAGCGGCGTTTCACCCACACGCTCACACAGACATGTTTTAAACGGAGGCCGGGGTCCAGTCGGAAACACAAGTACCTAATTACTGAGGGAGAGACGGGCCGTTCTCCCAGGGGACGCTTTATCTTCACTCTGAAAGAACGACCCAGAGATGACCCTCTTCAACTCGGCCGAGGAGGCGGGACAAAGGTCTGAGTGATGTCAGCTTCAGCACGGCGGGAGTCCGGGAGCTCAACTTTAAGATTTAGAAAAGAGATATTAGAAAGAAACGATTAAACCCTGACTCGAAATGATTCAAGTCATAAGTTCAGCCCATTCAACAAACTCTAGGTTCAGTGACACCTTTCTGTGTGGATACTTAAAGAGGGGTATTCTGCTTTTTTCAATCACATAGCACCAGTCTATAGCATACTACAATGATGACGTAACCTTCTGTTGGTCTGTATATGCAGTAAATTAAAATAACTGCCTTGAATAAAATTGCTCTCTCAAAATGGCTGTACTGAACGTCTTGAAATAGGCCTCTGTCTCTTTAAGAAGCTTTCCGACACGCCCCCTTCAGCACACTGCTGTGGCATCTAAACAACACTACTGTGCGGGGAGGGGGCTCTGCTGAGCTGAGGAGCAGTGGTTGGTGGCTTGGCTGGTGACGAAAGGTCCAGAGGCGTCTCCAGGAGGTGGGGGCGTTCCTAGGAGGACTGAGGCATAGCTACACCTAAAATGGCTGCCGTCTAAGTTTTTACTGATTACTCAAAAATATGTGAATGAGCCAAGGCAACACTCCAGGCATGTGTTTAATGAGGGAATGACATAATAACATGATATAAAGCTTGAAAAAGTCCATTTTACATAATACCCCCCTTTAAAGCTTTAAACTGCATGACTTTAAATCTTGTTTATCGTGCAAGTCCCCGTCCAAACGTCCGAAGTCAAAACGCTTCGTCAACACTTTTCAGGCTCCAAAACTAATCGCTGCACAACTGGGAAAGACGAGTTGATTTTCTACTTCGGGGATGTTTTAAAACAACTATGTCGATTTGTGCAGGTGTTGAAAGTAAAGCCACAGGCGGCATCGTGACTGGATTACTGCTCCTCTGTTTCACGCCCACTACACCTTATTGCCCTGATGTGACATTAATCTGTGTCAGGAAACATCCAAACCACATCTTATCCTCTCAAGGTGAATAATACTTCCAAACTGTTCCAGAGACAATGTTCAAATCACCAAAATCCCATTATAGTGAGTACGACTTCAGTATGACGTTAAAGGGATATTTCAGGGTTTTTGACATTGGGCCTCATTTCCTAGTTATCCAGAGTGTTGTTGATGTCTGGAGATATTTTTTTCTTAAATTCATGCAGTTCTTATATTTGAAGAGTCTAGTGGCGCTAGGCTAATGCTAGGCTAGTGCATTTCTATGTATCAGTTAGCCTGCATTAAAAACAGTCTGACCCACTCCACAGTGCACCTGAGGTAAATCACTTATAACACCAGACTAACCATATAAATGTCTGTGTTAATAGAATAATGTTTGAAATATAACTGACCTTGTATCACATGAATTACCGCATTTTGAGGGACTATTTTCTCGCAGATCACTCCGCCGCTGCGTTAGCTTACAGCCACGAAGCTGATGCTGCTCAAATATAAGTTATTTTAAATGATTCTATTAACACAGACATTTATATGGTTAGTCTGGTGTTATAAGTGATTTACCTCAGGTGCACTGTGGAGTGGGTCACACTGTTTTTAATGCAGGCTAACTGATACCATAGAAATGCTTTAGCCTGCATAGCCTAGCGCCACTAGACTCTTCAAATATAAGAACTGCATGAATTTAAGAAAAAATATCTCCAGACATCAACAACACTCTGGATAACTAGGAAATGAGGCCCAATGTCAAAATCCTGAAATATCCCTTTAAGATGTATTTATTTTTATCTTAGAGACTATAAAAAGCACAAATGAAGCACGTTTGTTTCAGCAGTTTTGTAGCGTTTTAAGGGGTTGGTTCAGCTCAGATTTGGCCAATAAAGAAATATCAATATGTTAAAAAAGATAACAGCACAAACCAGCATAATGAACATCGGGTTTATGTAAATGTTTGTCATGAATATCAACCCTCACTCTCGCTATAGTAAGATCTTTAGAGTCGCCTCACACCTGGACACGCCCTCTTTGTTTCCTTCATTTCAAAAGTGCTGAATATGGTCGATAAGACACGACTTTCTCCACTTCAGCTTTACACAAATATAAAAGCTTCTCGACTGGAGAGCAACAGTGTAACACCTCATTTAAAGCTAAGACCCACAAAAGTGATTGTAACTTTTTGTCACATTGTCGCCGCATTTTTTTTTTTTTTTTGCTTTTCATTACTTTTTGTGGCTTTGTTGTGTTTTTCGTGTTTTTTCATGGTCCACATTTTTGTGTTCCGTTTTGTTCCAGACCAGTGGCCCGTCTGTGCTCTTCCAGAGTTTAGGACTTATGGCCATGAACGCTGTGGAATGTAAATGACCTATAGAGGCTGGAACAGTGAGCGCTGTGACTGTCCGATTGTTTTTAATGTGTTTGTTTTCATTGTGAATGATGTACCACCACTCGCAGTGACATTAAAGCTTATTCTAATATTCTCTTAACTTTTAAAGAGGGGGTATTATGCTTTTTCAATCACATAGCACCAGTCTATAGCATACTACAATGATGACGTAACCTTCTGTTGGTCTGTATATGCAGTAAATTAAAATAACTGCCTTGAATAAAATTGCTCTCTCAAAATGGCTGTACTGAACGTCTTGAAATAGGCCTCTGTCTCTTTAAGAAGCTTTCCGACACGCCCCTTCAGCACACTGCTGTGGCATCTAAACAACACTACTGTGCGGGGAGGGGGCTCTGCTGAGCTGAGGAGCAGTGGTTGGTGGCTTGGCTGGTGACGAAAGGTCCAGAGGCGTCTCCAGGAGGTGGGGGCGTTCCTAGGAGGACTGAGGCATAGCTACACCTAAAATGGCTGCCGTCTAAGTTTTACTGATTACTCAAAATATGTGAATGAGCCAAGGCAACACTCCAGGCATGTGTTTAATGAGGGAATGACATAAGAACATGATATAAAGCTTGAAAAAGTCCATTTTACATAATACCCCCTCTTTAACAGTGAAGTGAATGAAATGAATCATCAAATAATGTGAAGCCTCTTCTTCCGCCTGAGCTTTAGCTTTAGTTACATTATGGATTCCATCTCTAAGCAGAAAAGTCAAACATCATTTAAAAAAGCGTCTTATCAAACTCTTCCTGAAGTCCTTGAGTCGCTCAAACTTCGCGCACCTTTTGTTTTAATCCTGTCCTGGCGAATGTCTCTAACTCCGCTCCGGGCTGCACTCTCCATCTCCTTTTCTTATTTCCGCTGTGTTTAAATCTGCGGCCCGGGTCCCTTCTGGGGTCAGTAGTTATTAACCCGGGGACTGTCACCTTCGCGGGAACATTTCACGAGACGACTTTCCTCAGCGCGCTCTCACTCTCTCTCGTTATCAGCCTTTTAGCCAGAATCTGCAGAGGAGCTAAGCCTAATATTGGATTATCAAACAGCCAGCGATTAGCCTGGTCCTCAGATCAGCATCTCTCCTCGCAGATAGGGCGGTTTAAGTCAGAGCTTAGGGGTTATCGGCGCAGGAGGAGGCCCGTCTCAATACAAGAGCCACTGTGCAGTGATTAAGAGCATAATTGAATCTTTAAGTGGAATATTCAGAGCATTACCACAGGTTTAATTGAATGTAATGTATCCTGAAAGGGCAGCTGTATAGGGTTGAACACTCCAGGACAGAAAAATAAGGGACACTTTAGAGCTTGTGATTTAGGCCTCACGTGCAGGCATTTACAGTATAAACCACCTAGAAATAAACTTAAATCCACACCTGACCGAGTATATGTGCCCAGTCACAAGTCACAAGTCGGCAGCACAAGTTTTGAGAAAATATATATGTATGTGTTGAAATCTCTCCACAAGTTTCTGCAGGACATTCATCATTTGTTTTCAGCATAAACATGGCCCTAAATGCAGCGTCAGAGCTTTACAGACCTGCTACAACTGTGAGACGACATATACCGGACAAACCAGACCAGTCGCCTGTCCTTTCACGTAATAACTCAGCAGCAGGGCCGTAACATTCGTCTCAACATTTCCTCCAGGAGAACGACCTCATCTCAAAGTTCTCCTGCAGAAGTGTGTCCTGAACCAAAACAGCTGTTACTGTCTTCGGTGAACATGTCGGATGTGGAACGGTTAAACTATGCGAGTGTAAAGTGCTCTTTAACCTTCGACGTAAGCAGTGCTTCAGTACATCTGAATAATCGTTAAAACAAACCTTCCTGCTGTTTATAGTCACTGGCAAATACTCCGGTTATTGATGTTCACGCTCAAACTCATAACCGGAGTATTCCTACATCTTCACCTTGTCCTATGACAGATCGTAGGAAAATCTCTTCATTTAGTGACATCCCCTGCTACGTGTGGACCTTACTGAGTTTGTAAAGACACAACGTCCACAGACTCTGAGCCGATGTGTTTGTAACTGGCATTTCCTGAAGCAGTTTTCATTTTGCGGGGGCTGCTTCCCGTGCGGCCGTAGCCACATTTCCTTTTCCCTGCGGGGTTAATCCCGGGTCACTCCCTCCGTCCCCTCCTCCACTGCTCCCTGTGACTGTGGCTGTGGCGTCTCCGGCGTTTAAAGTTACTTTTAGCGCTGGTTTCACATAAATCAATACTCCTCGAAACTCCAATCACGGGTGAGTCCTTTTAATAATCGTATTCCTACCTGGTTTATACTAAATACTAGCGTAGCGCTCATGAACACCTTGTTTTAACAGCATCGCGTTCATGCTGTGCCTGAGCTCCAAACCTTTCAACTACTTGGGCTGGAAACACTTCTACCCGTGTATGTGAACTGTCTTCAATGGTCAGGTTTTTGTTACAGATTGAATCACACCCTTCAACCACCTGCAACCTTTCAACTTCCCTTATGATGCCGAGCTATTGACCTGCCTATGCGCTAGGGGAACTTTAACAAACACCCATAACAAACTGAACTGAAAAACAAAGGAAAAAAACCCTCTTTGAACATTGCATTCTGCAAAGCATTTTTTAATAATAATAGTAATCTAATAATCTCTTTGTATAGCGCTTTTCAAGATACCCAGAGCGCTTCACATCTCATTATTCATTCACTCCATACTTGGTGGTGGTAAGCTACTGTTGTAGCCACAGCTGCCCTGGGGTAGACTGACGGAAGCGAGGCAACCAGTTTGCGCCATCGGCCCCTCCGACCACCACCAACCACTCCCTCACTACATTCACTCAGGCTTCCTGGTGTTACCAAACGGTCTCCCATCCAAGTACTGACCAGGCCCTTCCCTGCTTAGCTTCCAAGATCTGACGGGATTGGGCAGAGCAAAGGCGGTATGCCACATATCATATTGTTTTGTATTGTGTTGTTAATTATATCTGACCTATTAATAATAGATACATTCATAACCTCATATCTTTATTATATAAATAGTTCATAGTTAGTTTTAGTTTGTTTTAGTTTAGTTATTTTCTATTGGTGTTTGCACCTAAAGGTGCCCAGCCCGCATGGCTTATAAGACACAAAATGCAGGCAGACATCAGAAAAACATTAACATGAACAAAGAGTGTCCTCTTACGTTGAAGCCAAGCGCTCAAAAAAGTAGATAAATAAAATGGCTTATACTGAACAAATACTTAAGCCTCCTATTGATAATTCAAACAAATGACAGCAACATCAGACAATTTACAAAATAACTGCCTTCTCAAATCATAATATAAAGGACAATAAAACAAAAATGCAGTTCGTTTTCAATATCATCTAACTGCACAACAACATGTTCATATATATAATTATATTGAACCTCTGAATATATTCAATATATTATCAAAAAGAAACTTCTTTTGCATGTGTTTTATTCACACACTCTGTAGTTGTGCCAGAAGAAGATTCGGCACAGAGCCAGTCGATCCTTCTGGTCCTAAAGCGCTACTGCTGGATCAGCAAGTATAATAAGAATGAGCAAGATCCACACAACATGATTTAGTGAGTACAAGGAGAGGAAGAGGATCCTCAAAAGCAGTTCCTTATTGATTCAATACGGGACACGCTTATATTTACAGTATTTAAAATACTTGACCATTCTGTATTTCAAGGGACGTGTGGCGACATTAAAGGTACAATGTTAAGGGAAACAATCGAGCTAATGGATTATGCCACTAGTTCTCGGAGCTGATAATCCAGAGTTTCTGCAAAAGCATCAACACATCTGCTCTGGATGAGTTGATCCGTCAGTTTTAAACAAACCCATCTCCAGTGCTCAGCGTTCCAATCAGGCGCCGGACACTTCAGCCCGAGCCTGTTTGCGCAGCAGATTGAGCGCTCGCGTCCAGGTGTTTTTAGCCTCTCAAAATCTCATCTCCAAACATTAACAGACATCTGCTCGTACGAAGGAGGCGGAGAGGGAGGGGGAGCCCAGTTTGACACCGTTAATTAGGCACTACAGGGAAAAGGAGCCGCGCAAACTGTCAGACGCCGCGCAGCAATTAGCCGCCATCGATCGGGGAGGGGGAGGAGATGGAGGAAGATTAGAAGTGACGCGGCGTGGAGAGAGGGGGGCGGGTCTGGACACGAGCCACGGTTACAGAGGGTTATTTACTGACAAGACCGATACTACAGTTTATTAGTTTTAATGTTGAAGACGAGACTCTTTACGATGCTTGTTTTATGACGATAACTGGTGTTTTCCAGCTTATTCATTCACAAATACATGTTTGGTATCCACGTGTAGCAGGAAAGGTGACGCTGTAATCCAAATATGGTCATTTCCTTTGTGGGAGACAGCAGCGGCTAAAGACGGGAGAAATACACACAGGGCATGTGCAGACAAAGAGACTAAACCTTAACCCTTCAGCCCTAACGCCCCATCGGGCCACTAATGCTCCAGGCAGTTGGACGCCACTGGACACAAGGGGGCGCCCTTCCAACCTTCTCAATGTAAATGTGAATTGACTTTCTTCAGGTCCGACACCATGAGTGACAGTAACATGACACTAAATACATTGAGCTTTTTGTTTCCAGTAAAAAGGCTGAGGCCTTGTTGCTCTTCAGTCAGAGAGTTATATCATATTCTGACACTCAAATATGTAGTAAAAACATAATATATGGAAAATTATTATTACAAAAAGAAAACTATGTTAATTATTATTTACTCTCATTCTAAAAAAGAAACAAACCCATGTCATTTGTAGCTGCTGGAGAGTCGTGTGTGTCCCGGTGGGTCATGGTGGACAGGACTGTGGTAGATGTAGTTTTACTTCAGAGAAAATAGTTACTATAGTAACTTTGTTGAAGAAATGAACCTCATGAGCTTCTTCTGTAACATCTGTCCACATCAGTCCTGCTGCACCACGACTCAGAGGAACTGGACAAACATGACTCTGCAGCAGATACACATGACGAGGGTTTGTTTTTGTAGAATGAGAGTCATAATTAACTGACATTTAATGGTAAATGGTCTTATAAACTTATACGCTTTCCACCTGCATTAGGCACTGAAACGCTTTACAGCAAGGATCCTCTCACCCATTCATACACCAGTGTACGCAGACACTGGAGGGAAGGTGGGTGAAGTGTTTTGCCCAAAGACACACAACGCGTGTACCTTCAGGAGGCGGGATTTGAACCCCGACCTTCGATCATGAGACGACCCGCTCTCCCATCTGCGCCACCGTCGCCCCAATCAATGACATAAGTTCAAGATTTTCACACCTATTACTAAGGAATACTTACATTTCAATCTTTTATTGTTACATCCAGCAGAAGTGTAGTGTTCTAATCGCAGCGTCTCCATGACTTCCTTCTTCACTTCTCAGTCTCAGCCATAACCAAACGAGACCCTCAAAAGTCTTTGTAACAGAATAACATCAACAAACAGAGACTTTTCATTCAACCCGGCTCCATCCATTACTTAGATTTCCTCACTGAAAATATGTTTTATGTACGAAACGCCTTATTTTTATCTGAAAACATGACAGAAAACAAACATTTTCTCCTCATATTTACATAATGTTCAGCAAAAGTCCAGCCCGAGAAAACAACACTATTATCACCATTTCACTGTGATATATTTGTATATCAGGAGACTTATTTTACTACTGTTTTGACCAGCGTTTATTATCCGACCCTTTGAGCCTGGATAATGTGCTGCCCATAAAACCTGGATCACAGTCTGTGGACACGTTTCATAGACGGTTAGAGCTTCATCGCGGCTGATCGGAGCTGAACGTGTAATTACAGCCGCTCTGTGACCTGATGAAGACGGACGATTACAGGCTTTCACCCGGAGACGCCCAGTCCGTCAGTCTCGTGTCCACGCCGAGGTCCACGTGCGTTCTGTCTTTGCTTTGTTTTACGAGTATGATCACGGTAACAGATGTGCTTTTAATAATAATGCATGGGTTTTATACAGCACTTTTCTGGACACTGAGATGCTTTACATTATTCATTCACTCCAGACTGACAGACTGACAGAAGCAAGACAACGGGTCTGTGCCACTGGACCGACCACCAACCCCTCACTACATTCACCCAGGCCTCTGCTGTTTCTCAATACACACACTAACTATGAGTGAAAAAACCTTTTGTGTTGTCTTTCATATTCTTTGAAATTTGTCAAATATTCTTCCAGGGATTGTAAACTTTTGAGCACATCTTCAAGTGTCACGGCCGCACCTCGCTGTACTTTTACATACAGGTACAGTGTAAAAGTACATATACTCACTTCCTTATTCATTTATAGGGAGATAAATGTCCCTCCTGGAGCCTCCACCTTAACGTGGTGGAGGGTTTGACCTGAATGATCCTGGAGCCTCCACCTTAACGTGGTGGAGGGTTTGACCTGAATGATCCTGGAGCCTCCACCTTAACGTGGTGGAGGGTTTGACCTGAATGATCCTGGAGCCTCCACCTTAACGTGGTGGAGGGTTTGACCTGAATGATCCTGGAGCCTCCACCTTAACGTGGTGGAGGGTTTGACCTGAATGATCCTGGAGCTCTGTTGTCGGGGGCTTCGTGCCCCTGGCAGGGTCTCCCAGGGCAAACAGGTCCTAGGTGACGGGTCAGACAAAGAGCGGTTCAGAAGCCCCTTATGAGAGACCAACAGGCCCGGTTAGAACCATGAGGCCGTCCTTCTGTGGACCCACCACCTGCAGGGGCGCTATAGGGGCTGGTGCAGCTCCAACAGCTGTGGAAGAAAATGGATGGCTATATAAACATTCAATCCAAAGAGGTCGGGTAAACCTTTAGCTTGTAGGAGCAGAGCTGACGTCATTTCTTTGGTCGTCATGGTGAATAATAAACCATCGACGCTTCTATGGATAAAACACATTATCTCAAAGTGTTTGATGAAACTGTTGGAGAGCTCTTTGATTAATGGACTGTATAGGCCCTGAAAGCCTTTTACAAACACTTATGTCTCTTTGGAAATGGCACTTTATGTACAGTATGTACTTTTTATAACATAACAGGGGTTTCATTCACTTTCATAGTTTTTTCGTGGCTTTTTTGTCCGTTTACATCAGTTTTGCTCGTTAAGGCGGACGGTAAGAAGTTCATTTTAAGGATTCTATTCACTTTAATCATCTGTGGTGGCCCAGTGGCTGAGCAAAATGGTCCTGGGTTCAATTCCCGGCCTTTGTGTGGGCCCAGTCAGCCGCTCCAGAATGTAGAAATAATTGAACTCAAAATAGAGAATAAATGGCGGTACCTGGAAAGCAGTATTTACGGAGAGTGCACGGCGGAACCAGCCATCCATCATTGTTTGTGACTCTGGCAGCCGCGAGAAAATGATTTCACCCAAACCCAGGCCTTACATATTTCAGAACTTACACTCGGAAATTGCGGCGAAAGTACAAAATGCCCGGCCATAAACTCAAACTGCTTCCCCTTCGGCTGAAATGAACCTTTAGAACCAGAGATGCTTCGAGAAGTGGCTCCTTCACAAAAATCAGCTCTTCAAATGTTTCCATCAACCAGTCGCTCTGCTGTCCACAGTTTGGGGGAAACGTTTAGGTTTGACAGAACGAATAAGACTCAGATTCACTTTGACTCGTGTCATATACGAGCACACATATACGTATACATTCATAAGTTTATCAACATGAATGTAGTTTGATTCATTTAAAGCAAGATGCTGCAGGAGAAAACAGCACATTTCGAGGTCAATGACTTTTCCTCCTTAACATCTTTAATGTCAGAGTAACAAAAATAAATTACAGTGTTTTACAAAGTACAATGTTTTCTTTTCATGGGTTATTATAAACATGTAGAGCACATGTCACAAGTGTTTGGATGATCTCGTACATCCTCTGTGATTGGCGCTGAGCAGGACTCCTCAGTGTCAGTCACGGAGAAGACAACCCTGGAGAAGCTGCTCTCTGTGAAGAACAACAGGACCACCTCCTATGAGCTGGTGATGAGGCAGAGGAGCTCCTTCAGTGAGAGGCTGCTCTCGCTCTCCTGCTCAAACAAAGGATAGGCTCAGGAAATGTTTCTTTCCCAGAGCGATCAGGCTGTAAAACAAATCCTTGGGTGGGAATTATGGGAATGATGGTTTTACAGTACTCTTATATTTATTCTCTGCACTGTCCTATTTATTGAATGTTTTTTTCTAGTTTTTTAATCTGTTGTTTTTATGTGTGACTTATTTGTGCAGCTGAAACTGAATTTCCTTCGGGATTACTGAAGTATATCGTATCGTAATACAATAAGAAACGTGTACTTTAAGTATGTTAAGTGCTAAATGATGCCTAACCCCATTTACAAGTGTGACACTATGACAAAACTGAAACTTCAAAAATCTAAATGATGTCATTCGTCCACGATTAACTTCTTAACGATCTTCATTCAAGTGTTCTATACTTTTTGAGCCCTTAAAGAGTACCTAAACGTGCCAAAGCCTTTCCCCACCCACAAACAAAAGTCAAAAATTGCTGTGAAAGAGGCGGTCTCTGAGTTTGGGGGTGACATGCGGGGGTGAGTGTGTGGGCCTTTGCATTGGCACAATCACAGCAGACTGATTACGTGGGAGGGACTTGGTTATAAACCACAGGTACAGGGGCGGGACAATGGGCAGCACCTGATGACGATGTGTGGAGCTGGTGCTTATGACGTTCTGTGGAGGCCGTGGACACGTCTCCAGCCAATCAGGAAATTCTAATTTAGTAGCAGAGTTTACCCTGAAGGGGGCGCAACCCATTCGTTTTCAGGCCAAAGTTAGGATTTGACACGTTTGCGCTATAATGTCAGAATAATGTCAGGGACCAGTGGACAACACTATGCACCCATTGAGACAGTTTATCAGTAAAAAAAACTTGCTTTGGTGTTTAGTTGCTCTTTAAGTTCAATAGGTAAACCGTTCCATAGATCAACTCTTTTGCATTGTGTCTTTAAAAACTATTATTTTGATCTAATGTCCGTCCATTTCCTTCCTCTTTATCCGGGCCGGGTCGCGGGGCTTCAGTCTCAGCAGAGATGCCCAGACTTCGCGATCCAGGCACACACATCCAGCGACCACATCACTGCTGACGCCGATCTGTCTATCCATCTCACACTCCATCTAATGTTTGAGGTTTATTTGTTGTAAATATGAGAAGTCCTATTACATCAACATTAAACACAAATCAGACTTTAACATTCAAACTCACTCAGGACTTACGTCTAATCCTGAAATGTGGATGGTATTTACACTAACTGTAGACTTTAGCAGGAGAGCGATTGAACTGAAAGTGCTGCTTAATTATTGCCAATCTCCCAAAATGTTTTCAGAGTCAAACGACCCGCTCTCTTTGAAATGAGGTGGCAGCGTCCCGTACTTCCTGCGAGTGTTTACCGCAGACTAAAGTGTGTTCTTTATGTCGGGGATGAGTGATAAAGCCCTCCGCTGTAGACGCTTTATTCCGGGGCCCTCCCTGCCTCTCTCCGTAACGAGCTCCTTCTTAATTACTTTTTAATGGGCTGCTAACATCTGCTCCTGCTCACGTCCCGACGCAGAGGTCCCTCCACAGAGTCTGCGCCGCCTCTGCTGACTCTGTTCAGGGCCCAGAGTTTGGACAAAAGCTTTAAAAAAGATGATTATTAAAGTGTTTGGACGGAGGAGTTAATGAAGTAAAGGTTTGGACAAGAACAGGAGGGACAGCAGGGAAACTTTGTTATGGAGTCTTCTTTTAATGAACTTTCTAATGTGTTACAGTCTCTCATCAAAGACACACCTGGAGGATCTTTGATTTGATTTGAATATTTTATTTCGAGCTAAAGAAGAAAAGAAAAAACAGAAATATATATATACATAATAAAAGAAAAAGAAAAATAATTTACATTACAGCTCGAAAAGGAGTGGGAAGAAGACAAGCTTATTGACTCCCACCCCTGTTCATAAACTTCAATAACAATAACTATAACAATGACTGACAACAGTGCATATTTCTTGCCTTTTTACAAACAACTATCAACCGAGTTGGTTACATATTAACAAATGCGACACTGCATTATACCAGGTCAACATTCACAGTATCTCACACGCTCAACATACACAGTATCTCACACGCTACAACCAGTGTATTATTTCTGTCTCCCATACAGAATTCATTACCATGTTGGCATTATCGTTGTTCACCATCACCATTACAACCCATATAACATTACTCTGTATCAAAGTGTTTGAATGGTACATAAAATACTCCACATTTATTCATGAAAGGTACAGTAATCGCAGACTGATTGATGTTCATGATAACAAGAATGGTCTTACTGATACAGTCGGTGCCACTTTGTTTTGTCGCCTCCCGCGCGTGAAACACACGTGGTGTCACGTGTGAATCACGCGTCTTTTTTTTTTTTTTTCCCCAGTGGCTGCAATGACCCAAACAACCACCAGGTGGCACTTGTGAGCTCTTTCTTCTCTCTTCACCGCCTGGTACACGCGGATAATGGAGCACAGCAGAGATAATGGTTTCACTCATAACCCTACTCTTTTATAACATATTATAAGCCTTGTATATCGCGCATTGTAATAGCCTACATGTTTGTGCTGTAGCTGTGTCGGTGAATTACTCGCTCAGGTAATGAGGTATAAGTCGCATGGAAACAGTATTTTGACAGTGAGAATACGGTGGCCTCATGGGTAGAGTACCTGGCTCTAATAATCTTAGTGTTCTTTTCGTGGGTTCGAACCCCGGGCACTGAATGCTGTTTATTTTGCCTTTTCTCTTCAACGTGGATACATATAGCAAAAAGTGGCAGATAATGCAGCGACATGCTCTATTTCATGAGACACAAAACATGGAGAGAAATGATTAAATATACAAATGATCTTTGCTAAACAGCCCTAAACCGGCCCCATTCATTTTCAATGGTAGTGCTAAACCACTGCCCTCCTTGCAATTACACGTTTGGCCTGCGGCGTCGCTGTCCCGGCGGCTCCGTTTTTGCTAGTAATTTTCCAGTTCTGGCATTGGCGTCCCGTCCCGTGAGTAACAAAACGGTAAGCAACTTTCTTCCCAGATTGGGTAATCTTTTCACTGTTTAGTCATTTAAGTTGCAAAACACTCTGATAGATTGTCTTTAGAACAGACATTTGAGTAGTTTTTATGGTTAAGTTACTGTCATGCTGTTTCAACGTAGCTTTATTTTTCATTATGTTTGATGCCCTTACTCAGTGTAGAACGCTTTTTTTTTATCACTACTATTTCATTATTACCCTTTTCACTACTTTACACGTAAGTTGAGTGTGTTTAATTGTTTACAGTAACGCGGTTGCGATGTATTGACTCGATCAGTCACATGTAGTAATTCTACGCTAAAGCTAACATTTATTCCTGGATTTGTCAGGGTTTTTTATGATTTTGGTTAATATGGTACTTTTGTTTATCATCCTTTAGTTTTAGGGCTCAAATCAATAAGTACGTGCGTAACAATGTTACAGTAGACCCAAAGTCGGAGTTTTTTTTATTTTTATTGTTGTTCACTCGACTGCAACTTGGATTAAAAGCTTTTTGTGTTACGTTTATATTTGATTTATTGCTGTCATGTACTGTAACGTTATGAGTTAGAGTAATAAAATACAAAGCTACTCACAAATCAAGTTATTTCATTCACGTTGTTATCCTGATTGTTTTGTTTGTGTACTAATTAAATTGAGGCATATATTTTGTATTTTTTATAATGCTTTGTAATATTTGGTTGAGTGGTATCATGATAAACAACTAATCTAATGGAATTAGATATATTACTTGTACTTCAACATTTAACATCTTATAATGATGTAATTATAGTAGTTTGATTGGTGAATGATTGCACACTATGTTCTTTTAGTTGTTGTTTTTTTAAATTAATATTTCATGGTTTCTGATTACAATTTCTTGTGTCATTTCAGAGAAAATGAAGAAGACAGTTGTTTTCCCCTGGCCGAGTCAATGTGGTTTCCGCAAGGGCCCAACGACCACGTTCCGGTCACTTTCTGCTTTGTTCCTCTCATGTGTGTTCTGCCAAAGTCCAAGTGACTATGAATTGATACCATCTGCGATGAGGGTAAGTGACTTTTTTATTATGCATGGTTGTGAATATGTGTGAAGTGGTGAGTGCTGTTTTGTATTTTAACATTTGATGTGAGTGCTTCCCCTCCTCAAATTATGTTTATTCTGGATAATGTGAAACGTTAAATAATCTCAAAACATGTCAGCAAACGAGCAGGAGAAGTAACAGCTGAATGCTGTGTGTTCATTTTACTAACATTTGGTTAAACTGTAAATGATTTAACAAAATAAAAACTAATTGCAGTTTCTTCTCTATAGCTGCTTAGTCCGTGCCCATTGCCCTGGAGGAATCAGGAGATGGTCCACCCAAAACACTTTACAATAACTCAGTGTATAACTACAGCTCAGCCTTTACAGTGGATACTTTAACCTCTCTCCTCTCTCCAGCTGTTCCAGCTGCGGTGCCTCTGAAGTCCCCTCTGCCTCTTCCACAAGAGCTTAAGTTTCTGCTTCCTGAGGCCAGAAACACCTCAGTTCCAGGTCTGTTTTTGTGATACATTTCTTACATACCACGATGCACCTTCTGTATTTAATTTTTTTAATGTTTACTCCCAGAAACTCTTTCCCCTTCTGATACTCCTCCTACAGCGCTCATTCAGCCCGACTCAGAGCCTTCCAATGAAGAAAGACAGCAAAGTGAGAATGTCATTTCAGGTTTCCCCCTCAACGATTACAGTACATCAATCAATCAGATTTATTTCTAAAGTGCTTCACAACCAAAGCTGTGCTGTGCACAAACAAAGCACCATATTATTGATATAATTAATGACACATTTAATAACAAACCCAAGTTAAACATGAAGTAGATTATTGCAAGAGACACATTGCTTTCTGCTGTTGTTCATGTGTGGCCTTATCTATAAGGTGGAGGAGTGGGAAAATGGTATAAGTGCTCAGACGAGTATAAATTGAATAAAGCTTTTTTTTTTTTTTCATCATTTAGCCCGTCCAGCCATCCAGCGTCCAGTCCAGCCCACAGCTGCAGTCAATAGGCCACCTCCTCCGCTGCTTCCCACTGAGCAGGAGCTCAGCGAGTGGAACTGCTCTCACCAGGCTCTTCAGCTTCTCTTCTCTTAATCCTGTGCCATGTACTACTACTGCTGTGACAGCTCCCACAGCCGCTGCTGCTCTGGCTTCCTCTGTAGACGCTGACGCAAAACCAGGCTCCACATCCAAGTTAGGTAACAGCCCACTAGCTATGTCAAAACAATGTATAGTTTAATCAAATATAAATAGATGACATTCGTATTCTATTTCTCTTTGTGCCTAGAGCCCACACCTCTGCTGCTCCCGCTGCCCATCAAGCCTTCTCCATCCGCAGCCCGTACCGGACCAGTGAAGACAGGAGGGAGGGTTTTTGTGTTGGACCACAAGCGCTGGCCTGCTCCCATGAAGGCAGTTATTGATGGTCGTCTCAATAAACACCGCGGACAGAAGGACATGCTGAAAATTGTGGATCAGGAGTATGCCACACTTGTCCACAACTCCAGCTCTGATCCCAACAGCCTGCTGCACCCAACCACCAGATTAGACATATCACAATACATCAAACACACCTGCAAACAACTAAACACATCCTCATCACTGAACACCAGTCCGGAAAAACTTGAGGAAACACAGACACTGTGGCAGTCTCTCACAGCAGGTAGCACAACGGTGCCTGTCACCATGCCGCCTGCCACTGTGAATCCCCCCCCCCCGCTCTTTCAGTCGACCTCATCTCTCACTCAACACGCCATTGAGAAGATTGTGCTAGACATCATGGAGAAGCAGCAGCCAGCCCCTGAGCTAAAGAAGCCAAAAAATGTTTGTCTTGTGTATATGTTTATATGTTTATATAGTAAACTGACCTTTTAAATAAAGTGAAATTAGTCCTTTATTATGCATACCTGGTTCATATATATATCCAATATCTATTATTACATCTATTATGCCCTTATTCAGTATAGTACGTTTTTTTTTATCACTACTACAGTATGTCATTACTCCTTTTCACTACTTTACACGTAAGTTGAGTGTGTTTAAAGGAGACATCTACGCTCCACCCGCCGCCCTGATTTCTCAGGCCTATTTACAAATGAATAGACCCTGCGTTTTCACACCTCTGGGGGGAGGGGTCATGCAGTAGGTCTAATGACATAAATTAACCTCCTAACCCCCACCTTAACTGAGGGCATTTTCTCCAGTTCAGCTTCACCCAAATCTAAAAGCGTATGGCAGCACGTGGCGCAACCCATGCAAAATCATTACTGCCATGTTCGCAATTCAATAAAGTGTGCAGGCCGTACATGTGCAGCTGTTGCTTTTGTACCTATGGATTACATTGTATTCCACTGAACTATGGCCTTTTATTATTTACCTTAATATAGACACTATTAGATTTAGAACAAACAAATAAATGTTCAGTGTGGGCAAATTTTGGCAAATACAGCAGTTATGCAGTACAATATTGTTTAAAATCAATAAAATATACATTTTGTTGAAATACTTTTGATTTTTATCAGAGTAAAATAGTTAAACTTCTTCGTATTCTATTACTTAGAAATAGCATTCAATACTAACACGTTTAAACATAAAATAAAAACATAAAAGTTTAAGAGTTTGGCCTGAGCGGGATTCGTACCCCGGTCGCTGATGGGAGAGTCATTCATAATCCCGTTTCGCCACAGAGGCGGTGTTTGATTACTTTGACATTTTCAGTATAGAAAATGGGCTCGGTTCAGGTGGGAGTTAAGAGGTGTTGGTGGGGCGTTTAGCATGAACCGCGCCGACATTTGATCTGGTTGCAATTTCTTTGCTATCTGTCATAAAGTGAAAGGAGCCTGTGCGTCCTTTATTTAGGACAAGACATTTTTAATAGCCCATCACTGAGGTGAGTTTTGCGGAGACCGGTACACGTGGAGCTGATAAACATGTAAACTTAAAAAAATAAAAATACTCACGGGTTACTAAGTATTGTAAAAAAAATGTAAATGTCAAAAAAATGTAATCATTTATTAATAATTTAGTAGAAGCTTTCAACACTGGAGTATATGTTTGGTTCAGGTGGGAGTTGAACCCTGCTCATTCTCCACCAGAAACTTGCGCGTTATGACTGAGCTATTAAGCCACAGGGTAATCATATTTTATTTTAGGTTATAAACTGGTGTTCACTGAATAAAGATTATGAAAATAAAGCACAACATTGGGGTGCTCACAAAAAATTACATTTTTGGGGCGATTAGATAACATAACATACATAAACTGGGATTAGTGCCCATTCATAACGTGATGCAGCCAGTGAGTGCGTTTGAATACAGCAGTAGCAGACAGTGCGGGCATACTTTAACACCACTGTTAATTGTGGGATTAATTGGACAGAGATGTTTGATTTCATTTACAAAACCTTACCTGTTCAGTCGATTGTCATTGACAACTATATTATTAACAGTGATATTGTTGCACAACCAAAATAGCAGTGTTTAAAAAAGGAATATGAAATCAATGCAAGGATATTTATTTTGTCACAGATTATACAAGATATTTACATGAATACATACAGTATATGAAACAATAAAAATGTAAAAAAAAAAAAAGAAAAGAAAAAAAAAGGCACGGAGCAAAAGTGCCTCAGACGGGAGTCGAACCCCGGTCTACTGCGTGCCAGTCTGTTGCACTCACCATTACCCCAGCATACTCACACTGACCAGGCAAAGTTTACAAGCAGTTTTATAGCTCAGTTTACGGCGCCGGCAGAGCTGAAGTGGACTTCACCTGCCACCTTGTGGCGATAAGATGTATTATATTTCACGCAACTGCGTGACACACGGAAAGCGGGAATGAGGACGACAAAACAAAATGGCATTGACTGTATGTGTTAAAAGGGATTCGGGGCTTTTCTTTCTTATTCTTCTTTTCTGTGACTGGACCAGCTGCCAGAGGGGAGCAGCCCCCGAGCAACCGGACCATCATTTGTTAAGTGTCCTATACTATGTATTAAAAGAGACAATTTTTAGGAGTCTGCTGCCAGAAGAGAGTTTCCTCGAGCTGCCGGCCCCCACATGTCTACCCTATACTATGGGTTATGTTGAATGCGGAGTACATAGATATGTGCATGTTTTACTTCTAAGAGTTTATTTCCTTTATATTACCATCAGCATCAATAGCAGTACTGTTGTCTGAATCGATTGAGTTGGATTCTAAGAATAATCCACAGATTATTAGGTATTAATCCTAGACTGTTACATTTAAAGTTTAAATAGTGATGATAACAAAACAACAGCAATAGCAATAACAATGGCAATAACAACTGCAATAGTGTAATAGTAACAACCACAATATACTTCAACATACACAGTATCTCACACGCTACAACCAGTGTTTGAATGGTACATTCAAACACTGAATGGTACATTCAAACACTGTTCATAGATCCACAGATCTTTGAGTGATCTGTGGATCTTTCCTCACCTCTCTCCATCTCTTGCTAAACTTAATTCTTTCATTTGTGAAGCAAAAACAAAAGTAAGAACACGATAAAGATGTGTTTCCATCTGAGTCTGGGCCCGAACACACTGAATTACAACAAAGTTTTCATGAACTAATTAATGAAACCCCTTTATTTTTCTTTATCTGTCCTATTATGTCTTATGTTCCCTCTGCACCGTCTCTCTTTAGAACCAGGTTTTGATGCTGTTGGTCAAGAGACAGGATTAAAGGAAGTGACTTTTTTATTTTTATTCCCATTTACTTGAATAAACAATAAGGTCACAGTTGTTTTTTACAGTATCTAAGATCTTTTGTATAATTCTACAATACTGTTCATCTTTCAAATAATTAGCATTACATTTCCAATATTTTTGCCTAAATACACCTTCTCTTTTAGGAATCAGTGATAATGTAACCATGCAATAGAAATGCCCACGTGTGAAGTGTGATTTAAAATGTCCTGAGATACTAACCATGAATCTATTCTGGATTTATTCTGTCCATTAGGTCTGAGCCAGGTTAAAGGGGCTGAAATGACGTCTGATCTATTCATGGGCGAGGGGTGCCCCTGAAGAGCCGGTCTTTTGCCGTCCAAGGCCCAAAGCTGTGGAACGCACTTCCGGTACAGCTTCAAAGTATCACTGAGTTCAGTCTTTTTAAATCACAGTTGAAGACACATCTTTTCAGACAAGCTTTTGATACATAGCCACTGACTCGACTGCTGTTTTTATGTACATTTGTGTTTTTATTGATGTCTATTGTATCTTTTATTTCTACACTGGAAAGCGCCCTGGGCACCTTCTGGCTGTTGTAAGGCACTATACAAATAAAATTTGATTGATTGATTGATTGAAGAGTCGGGCACCGAGGGGCCGAAGCACCAAACACCAAAAAGTCAGGTCTGAAATTCAAAAGTCAGAAGCCAAAGACGACCAGAGAGACTGGGGCTGATGTGGACGTGAATAAGAAGCACTGTGCCGGAACATCAGCAGCACAAGGGCAAACATTTGGGGGAAAAACGTGGAGAAAATGGAGGAGATTTGGGCCAAAATTGAGAAGAAAATTGGGGGGAAAAGTTGGGGCAAAATTAGGGAAAAAATATGGGAAAGAAATAGGAAAAAATGTGTTAAAAATTGTCGTTAAAGGAAGTTTCTTGGTTGTTTCACCTCAAACAAATGATACAAATGCAAAAGAAATGAAATAAATAAGGAATAAATGAACATTATTGATTTGTTTGATGACAAATGCTGTAGAATATGTATTGCAAACCAAGTATCGTTAAAGTACCTGCTCTAATATCAGGCATTATCCATCAAACTCAGTCTTAATGGAGTAAATAAAGCGACCTGAGAAACTCCCGCTGTAGCGTCTCACTCTCTCCGTCCTCAAAGGGCTACGTGAGGTCATGGCTGCAGTTGTTTCTTGTTTCTCCTGCGTGGCGCTGAGTGCTTTCTGCTTGAGTGAAACCTCAGCTGAAGGCAGAGTTCATAAACCAGTGCGTGTGCGCGAGCGCTCAGATCTGGGGCATCGCCGTCTGCGGGACATCAGGCTCTTTTTAATTGAGGAGGGGGAACTCGGACGAGAAAGAACAAGACACGCACTTGCTTTACGATCTCACGATGAACACGAGGACTTTCTACGCAGGCTCATAAACGTTTAAAGCTGCAGGCCGAAGGGAAACAAACATCCAGGGATATTCATTTGAAACTTTTGATTATAATATGTTTAAATCTACTTTTCCCCCATAAAGGTCCTACATCGTGTTAAATCAACTTTTGATTCAGCTTTTAATCATGTTGTGATGCTATTTCCTTATCCTCATGAATCCTGCTCTCTCCTGGTAAAGTGAAATTGTCAAACCACGCCCATCCAGGAAGTGCCCGCCCCTGCAGAGTAAACATACACGCCCCCTTTTTCAGAGGCTTTCTAACCTCCTCTGTAAAGGGACAGCACCTAAAGATAACGTTTGGCTGCCAGAGGTTCAGGACTTTATTCAACCTTCATGAAGAAGAGTCTGATCTCAAACCAGAACATGTTTGTCTGTGACACTTCACCGACGGCTGTTTGGAGAACCTCGGCCAGAACCAACGTGGATTCACTCTGATAACAATAGAAACAGCTGATGGAGAGGCCAGAGCAGGAAGTCAATCCAAACACAGCTACATGTTAATGACAATGTGTGTGAGTCATTTAAAACTGCACTGTCAAGTAACTTCACTTATTGTACGGCGACGTCATGAAATGGGCGGCATCGACTCAGAGAGGGGCGGAGTTAACTGAATCAAAGTGTCTTGTGTTCTGGGTTGGAAAAATATCCCCAGAACATACTTTAAAAATGAGTATCCATAGTGGTAGAGGTTCAGTATATCATATCAATGCCTACTGTAGTTTACTGTGGAATGGCTACAATAGCAAACAGGCCCTTTAAGTCTTGTTGTGACATAATGAGCTGAAAAAACAAAATGTTTACCATTTTACCACATGCCGGTTTGAATGAGGAGATTGGTTTTTCTCCTTTTTGTAATCTCCTGCCTCCAGCTGTGCTTTTCCATGTGTCAAGTGTGTATTTATATATCGTACTGTTTGTAGAGCTACAGTATTATGCTTCAATGTGTATGCTCTGTGTATATCATTTTTTTGTTTTCTATGACTACGGGTATTTTTTTCCCACCATACACTGATATTATTCTCTTGTACGAACTGTAAAATATACTTGTCCTATTTAAACCTGAACCAGGCACAGCTGTGTTACGCTGCCTCGACAAAGACCCAAAGGTCGAAACGCGTCGGCGTTTAATAAACAAGTATTTAATCCAGTTGTGCCTCGGAAACTTTATTTTCTTCGTTTGTTTACCATTTTAGTTTAAGTGTAATGGGACATATTGTGCTGCAAAGTCCACGTATCCACTTCACATAAAGCCTCCGGGCGCTAATTGGTGCATTTTAATTCAGTGCAGGCAGTTTTCCCGTCGCGGCAAAACAAGTTTGTTCTAAGTTTAGTGATTCTTTACGTCTGCTGCTCCACCAGCCCAGACGGCGTGTTCTCCTCCACAGTCTGTCGACCTATCCATCCATATACTTTCAAACAGCTACAACTCGCTTTGTTTTTGTGCCTTATCTCCGACAAACACGGCGACTTTAATGCCGAGCTCAATTTTCTGCCGCCGTAGTCTTTGTGCGCGGCCCCTAAATGGCAAAGTCCTATCTCCAAATGTGTGCGGACCTTCCAACCGTGTTGTTGTTTTTTTCCCAGAGAGAAAATAGACTTGTGTAAAGACATGGAGAGAAAGATTGTGAAGCGCAGACTCTGAGGACTTGAATGGCTTTCCAATCTGCAGCCAGTGCTCTGCAGCCGGGGGTAATCTACAGGCCTTCGTCTGTTTCCCCTAACCCCCGCCTTGACTGACTGTATTTTCTCCAGTTCGGCTTCACCCAAATCTAAACGTTTACAGCCTGAAAGCTAAGACCCACAAAACTCATCTAAACTGATCTTTTTCCTTGCATTGTTTTGTTCATCTAATTTTTGTCACTTTTTGGTGCAAGTTTGAGGCTTTTATCGGTCACTTTGATACTTTTTTGTTTTGTTTTCATCCTCGTTTTCTTCTCGTTTTTGTCGCCCTTTTAAGGAGCAGTGTGTTCTTGGCAGCCCTCGTGGAGTCTTAGTCTTTTGGACGAAAATGCTTTTAGTTTTAGTCACACTTTAGTCTTCAGTCTTCAGTCATTTCCAAATGTGATAGTTTGAGTTTTATTCGACGAAAGCTCAAAAGGTTTTAGTCGATTTCATTGAAAAAAGTGATTAAGTAGTTTTAAAGAGGGGGTATTCTGCTTTTTTCAATCACATAGCACCAGTCTATAGCATACTACAATGATGACGTAACCTTCTGTTGGTCTGTATATGCAGTAAATTAAAATAACTGCCTTGAATAAAATTGCTCTCTCAAAATGGCTGTACTGAACGTCTTGAAACAGGCCTCTGTCTCTTTAAGAAGCTTTCCGACACGCCCCCTTCAGCACACTGCTGTGGCATCTAAACAACACTACTGTGCGGGGAGGGGGCTCTGCTGAGCTGAGGAGCAGAGAAAGATTGTGAAGCGCAGACTCTGAGGACTTGAATGGCTTTCCAATCTGCAGCCAGTGCTCTGCAGCCGGGAGTAATCTACAGGCCTTCGTCTGTTTACTGTCAAACACCTCTTACACCACAAAGTATCTGCTGCTCCATCAATATCTGGAGATTTTCACTCCCGAATGACCCGCTGACAATACGTTTAGCAAGATATAGAACTTACAACTCAGAGCATCGAGGGCTAAAGGACGAGCATTTCCTTCTACAGCAGAGTCATTGTGCCCAACATAGTGGAAAACACATGTATATCTACCTTTGATACAGCGAGCTAACGGTTTCCCACAGAAGCACCTCCCTCTCCTCACAGGAAGCACCTCCCTCTCCTCACAGGAAGCACCTCCCTCTCCTCACAGGAAGCACCTCCCTCTCCTCACAGGAAGCCCCTCCCTCTCCTCACAGGAAGCCCCTCCCTCTCCTCACAGGAAGCACCTCCCTCTCCTCACAGGAAGCCCCTCCCTCACCTCACAGGAAGCACCTCCCTCTCCTCACAGGCCCCTCCCTCTCCTCACAGAAGCCCCTCCCTCTCCTCACAGGAAGCACCTCCCTCTCCTCACAGGAAGCCCCTCCCTCTCCTCACAGGAAGCACCTCCCTCTCCTCACAGGAAGCCCTCCCTCTCCTCACAGGAAGCCCCTCCCTCCCTCACAGGAAGCACCTCCCTCTCCACAGGAAGCCCCTCCCTCGCCTCACAGGAAGCACCTCCCTCGCCTCACAGGAAGCACCTCCCTCTCCTCACAGGAAGCACCTCCCTCTCCTCACAGGAAGCCCCTCCCTCTTCTCACAGGAAGCCCCTCCTCTCCTCACAGGAAGCACCTCCCTCTCCTCACAGGAAGCACCTCCCTCTCCTCACAGGAAGCACCTCCCTCGCCGACTTAAACCTCCTCAAACCCATCACCAAATCAACCTTGGGGGACCTTATTATTATTAAAGAGTGGGTATTCTGCTTTGTTCAATCACATAGCACCAGTCTATAGCATACTACAATGATGACGTAACCTTCTGTTGGTCTGTATATGCAGTAAATTAAAATAACTGCCTTGAATAAAATTGCTCTCTCAAAATGGCTGTACTGAACGTCTTGAAATAGGCCTCTGTCTCTTTAAGAAGCTTTCCGACACGCCCCCTTCAGCACACTGCTGTGGCATCTAAACAACACTACTGTGCGGGGAGGGGGCTCTGCTGAGCTGAGGAGCAGTGGTTGGTGGCTTGGCTGGTGACGAAAGGTCCAGAGGCGTCTCCAGGAGGTGGGGGCGTTCCTAGGAGGACTGAGGCATAGCTACACCTAAAATGGCTGCCGTCTAAGTTTTTACTGATTACTCAAAAATATGTGAATGAGCCAAGGCAACACTCCAGGCATGTGTTTAATGAGGGAATGACATAATAACATGATATAAAGCGATTTTACATAATACCCCCCCTTTAAAACGACTGGCATTACAGCGACACAAAGCAGTAACAGCGTCACAGTTGGCGTAACATCCAACCTGTGGGACTTTTGATTCCAATTTATGCCAAACTCAAACTGAAGTGTTGGGGCCAAAAGTAGCAGCACTCAGTGAGCAGCAGGTGGCTTTTTATTCATGTGGGAGGTGAGACAAGTCTGTCAGCTTCACCAAACCATTAGGGGAAGAAGTTTAGAAAAAGGCATGACGACAATTAGTTCAGGAGAGTTCACGGGAGACGGAGCCGCCGAGAGGGATGAGATTTATGGATGCAGCGGAAGAGGACAGCGAGTTTGTTGGGATTGTCTTTGCTTTGCCAGGTTTAAACACATGTGACAAGCAGCCAGACGTGAGATAATTAGCTAAACATGCTCGACTAAAGGAAAGGATGTCATTATTTCACTGTTGGAATAGCATCGCCTGGACATTCTCTGCATTTTCGTCTTGGGAATCAGCCTGCCACGTCAATTAGCGACAGATATTTTGATAATTGGAGATGCCTGCCAACCAACAGCCAATCATGAGCAAAGAATGTAATTAAAACCCTTCTCTTTGGTCCTCGAGGCGGGGAGCTGACATCCCTATGTAGCTTTGGAGCTCGTTTAAACTGCTTAAAGCCTGGCTCCAAACGTTTTCCTTTATCTAAAGATGGCTCTGACCCATGTGACCACGCCGGGCTGTGGATCATATGTGTTTGATTCATCAGCAATAACAAGTGGAAGCTGAAACCGAGGCTCGTACAGGTCCAACCGCCCTCCCCTTTTAACCCCCTAACCCCCGCCTTGACTGACTGTATTTTCTCCAGTTCGGCTTCACCCAAATCTAAACGTTTACAGCCTGAAAGCTAAGACCCACAAAACTCATCTAAACTCATCTAAACTGATCTAAACTGATCTAAACTGATCTTTTTCCTTGCATTGTTGCGTTGTTTTGTTCATCTAATTTTTGTCACTTTTTGGTGCAAGTTTGAGGCTTTTATCGGTCACTTTGATACTTTTTTGTTTTGTTTTCATCCTCGTTTTCTTCTCGTTTTTGTCGCCCTTTTAAGGAGCAGTGTGTTCTTGGCAGCCCTCGTGGAGTCTTAGTCTTTTGGACGAAAATGCTTTTAGTTTTAGTCACACTTCAGTCTTCAGTCATTTCCAAATGTGATAGTTTGAGTTTTATTCGACGAAAGCTCAAAAGGTTTTAGTCGATTTCATTGAAAAAAGTGATTAAGTAGTTTTAAAGAGGGGGTATTATGCTTTTTTCAATCACATAGCACCAGTCTATAGCATACTACAATGATGACGTAACCTTCTGTTGGTCTGTATATGCAGTAAATTAAAATAACTGCCTTGAATAAAATTGCTCTCTCAAAATGGCTGTACTGAACGTCTTGAAATAGGCCTCTGTCTCTTTAAGAAGCTTTCCGACACGCCCCCTTCAGCACACTGCTGTGGCATCTAAACAACACTACTGTGCGGGGAGGGGGCTCTGCTGAGCTGAGGAGCAGTGGTTGGTGGCTTGGCTGGTGACGAAAGGTCCAGAGGCGTCTCCAGGAGGTGGGGGCGTTCCTAGGAGGACTGAGGCATAGCTACACCTAAAATGGCTGCCGTCTAAGTTTTTACTGATTACTCAAAAATATGTGAATGAGCCAAGGCAACACTCCAGGCATGTGTTTAATGAGGGAATGACATAATAACATGATATAAAGCTTGAAAAAGTCAATTTTACATAATACCCCCTCTTTAACAAATGAATTTAGTTAAGATAAGTACTGACGTTGGGGTGAAGGTCGTCCTAAGCTTTTGACAGATTGTGAACATGACTTTTCCCAATCGCAGATATTCTCCTCATCCTTATCATCTCATTTGTTCATCAACATGCTTCCTGCGTTCATACGATACTGTGTTTAATTGGGGGGAAACAGTCTCGAGAGAAGACGACGTCCCAGTTTAATCACAGTCGTTAGAGTCTCCGACTCGAGCTCAAACTTGGACTGAGACTTGCACAATCAGAACTTGTCCTCTGAGTCCTGAACTGAAGCCTTGGACTCCGAACACCGCGCTGCTTTGTCTGAGGCCTCGTCTAATGATCTCTGCGCTCCGGTATGTTCTCCACCGACCGCCATCTTGGATTGCTTCAGCCCGTTCCTGCTCAGTGTTGTTGCTAAGAGACCGCTTCTTCAGGGATTACGATTTACTACAGATTATCATGTTCTCTCCGCCTTTTCAAACCGATGGGATGTTTATTTTAGCAGCACGCCTTCGCCGCTTGTTTGAGTAAATGTCAGTGCGTTTCCCGCTGCCTCTCGACTGTTCAATCCTGAGAACGAATCTTTAATTTAAGAGAGCTCAGATTAATTATTTAGGTGTTTTTTTCAAGGAATGGTTTTATAAAGAATGTCAGTCAAAACGTAGGCCCTGGCTCGCTCTTGGTTATAAAATATTTCCACAATTTGCAGTATTTGACTAGAGTTACATTCAAACTCTAGTCAAAGAGATAGGGGCATATCAATAGGAAACATTTAATCGTTCTGACCAGAGGATTTGTAATGGTTTACAAGCTAGTGATGATCAATGCAGGGATACACTTAAAACAAGGAGTAAACCAGGCCTATCCCAGGACTGAAACGGGACTGAAACAGGGCCAGGACTAAACCATCCATACACTTAACTTGACTTCCAACGAATCCTGGAGGAAAACAAACACCAACTGTGGAAAAGCTGAAGTTAAAGCACAAACGGCCTCTACACATGGTTATGATCCGAAACCTAAATCAAAATCCTGGATGGACGACTTCAGGAGGTGCAGTCTGAAGGCCTTCACAGTCTCCTGACATAAACATCATCCACGATCTTCGAATGGACTTCCAAAGAGCCCAGAAATCGCTCGGTAGAGGATGACAATTTGTCGGGATTCCCGTGGGAATTAATCTCACTATTGATCCCATGATTGGGCCGGGACAGGAGTGGGCGGGAGTATATTCCATCCATGCTGCAGAGAGCGGAATGGTCATTTTTGTTCTTTGTTCTTATAGCAGGACCTTTGTGTTGAGTTTCGTACCTCACGGTTTCGGCTATAACTACGGCCTTCCTCAGAGGTTGCCCCGTGATGTTGTTGTGACGTGTCTGGTCAGTTTAAACAGTTTTAGGTGTTTCCCAGTTCTGAGGAAGTCGGACTGCAGATGGCGCTGTCAGCCTGCTACTACAAGCAGGAAGACAGTGACAAAAACTGTTTAAATCAGCTGAGCAGACACAGCACGTGACACCTCTGAGGACGGAGCAGCTGTAGCCGAAACCTAACTGGACTAATGTTCCACTGCCCTTTGACATAAAACTGATTTAAATAGTGCTGCTGCTTAGACTAAATAGTGTGGCCTGATTATGTGTCAGTTATCTTCCTCTGAGCCTGAATATGCATCTTCAAAACGACATGGTAAAACACGCGGGACAGGACAAGATTTACTTTCACACATCACATTTGTGGGACGGGACTGAGAAATCACTCCCGTGTCATCCTCTCCCTCTCAGACTTTTGTAAGGAAGAAAATCCTTAAAACGAGACCTGAAAGACTCTTGGCTGACCAGGAAGGACAGAAGCCGGAGCCACATCAGCTGAACCAGGACTAGGCTGAGCTTTGTTTTACCCAAGAACCAGACAAGGTCACAGTGATTACGCGTTTGTCCACCAACAAAACGGTCTCCAGTTCAATCCTCTGCTAAACAAAGGCTAAGACACTTCTCCTTCATTGCCTTATTAAGAAAACCACTTTGTTCCGTGGCTGAGTGAACAAAGTACCCAGACGTCAGCAGTGTTGTTTGCATCACAGCTGCACGGTGTTGGAGCAGATGTTTGGTACAGTAGTATCTCCTCGCTCCATAGTGTCGTCTCCTGCTCTCCCTCGCGCCCACGCCGTCTTATTTAGCGCGGCTTCATTTACAATGGGAGCTGACAGGGAATCATTATCCGCATAATGAAAAGCAGCGGAGAAAAGATACAGCGCCACTGTCTATTAGAACCTGCTCAGCCTAAAAGACCTGCATTTAAATGATCCCCGGCAGGAAACGGACAGTTTTCCTCAGCGCTGCAGGAAATTAATCCCAGCCAAAAAGACGAGGGCCCAGACTCTCCACAGCCAAACTCTATTCCTAAAGCTGCCCAGATCTCATCAGCAACATATACAAGAAAACTGAATTCTTCTCCATTAGTTTGTGAGTTTAGGAGACACTGCAGGAAAAACTAATACAGTATGTTTATCATTTACACACAAACTTTCACCTGGGCACAACGAATAATGTGTTTAAATATCGCACGGATTCAATGTTTCCCCAGTGATCTGTTGAGGGAATTAAAACTGCACGGAACAGTTTCTCACTTTAATAACGACTAACTCTCCACACACGTAGAACCTACGGACACGACTTTTCCCAGTCTGGGGGAAACTTTATATATTTATATATTACTTTTTTCAGTAACTGAGGAACAGGCGGCATGGTGGCACAGCGGTTAGTGTTAGTGCTTCACATCTAGAAGGTCTCGGGTTCGATTCCCACCTGGACGGGGCCTTTCTATGGAGTTTGCATGTTCTCCTCGTGTCTATGTAGGTTTCCCCTGGTTTCCCCACCACTAAAAACATGTACAATAGGCCAGGATGAATGAGAGTGTGAAAATTAGGCGTGATTTGTTTACATGCATGAGACCCATGTATGTTTATTAACATGCACTGTCAACCAAATACACAAACAAAAAAATAAATATTGGATTGTTTTTATTTGTATGCTGTATGTTTTTTTGTTTTTTGTTGCCATTGTCTGCCCGGAATAAATAAATAAATGAAATGAAAATGAATGAAATATTACTTAGACAGAATGTGGTAATGTATTAGAGTTACAAGAGCATTTTAAATGTATGAACTCCCCCAAATCAAATGCACCAAATCAAGTTTGAAACTGGTGAATAAGATCTGCAGCAAAGGAAAAGGAAACCTCTGCTTTTTGCTCATTACTATTTTTAGTTTATATTTAAGTAACTCAAAGTAAAGTAACTCAGCTACATTTTTGAAACAGTAATATGTAATACAAACATATTACAGTAAAGTAACTTCCCAACACTGACTTTCAAAGTGTTTGAGAGGGATTTTTCAATATCCGACTCCTAACCTGACACACTGAGTTATAACGAGCTTATTCAAAAACTGAAGATACTGCACCAACATACATGATGTAAAGAATAAAACCATATTGAAATCTGTCTCTTTCCATAATGCAGATTTTGATAATGAATATAGTCATTATTTCACAAGTTTTGATTTAATGCCAGTTTGAATCTAATCCAGTGCTTTTTAATGACATTCAAGTGACTTTTTAACTCGGAACCTTTGATAGTTTTGCCCATTTTTACAGAAATGGAAACTTCAAATGAAACAATAGATGTGTTCTCATATTTACGTCTCTCACCCACAGCTAAAGCTAAAGTTAATATCTTTAAATGTTTTTCCCCTGATCAGAGTCTCGCCTTAACCAGCGCCAGTGCAGTCCCAACATGGCCGCCGGAGTCCAGTGCACTAACCCCTGCAGTCCGTACGTCTGCGGTCTTGTTCGGGTCAGTTTATCTCCGGCCTAATTACATCGCCGATACCCAGGATTCCCAGGCGAACGGCGGAGGAACGCGCTCCGCCCACGCGCCTCGGCGCAGCCACGCCGCATTATTCACTCGTAATTACTCCGTCGATAAACAGAGACGCAGCCGTGTGGTCAGCGCTCGCTTACGACGCTCTGCCCCGTAATTAGCCTTCATTTAGATCGATTTTTTATGTGTGTTTATCGGCCCAAACATAAACTCCTGTGGGGCTTCAGGACTGCAGTGCGGCACGAGGAGAACCAACACCAGCGCCAAACACAGACTCATGTTTAACATATTACACTTTAACCTCTTAACCCCCACCTGAACCGAGCACATGACTCCAGTCTGGCTTCACCCCGGGAGTCACAGGAGTCAGGAGAGTCTTTCTTTGACAGTGACTTGAGTTAGGCTGGGCACTGTTAAGGGACTAGATGCAAGTTGGTCATTTTATACTCACTACTGCCGCCTCAGGTCTTACACGTAACTGCAGTCTCTATTAAGCTTGTGCTGACGGAGCTTCAGCTTTCTGAGTGACTGCAGGATTTTAGAGGCAGTTGTGGCTCATTCTACACATGAGGACATGGCTGGAACATGTAGGGGGAGGAAAATACTGAATATTAACATATTTATTGTCCCTTGAAACCACACCAGTCTGGTATTGGAGACAAAAAAAAGGTAAAATAAAAGTAATACTAAAAAAAGAATTATCTCTATATTTAAGTTTTGATGCGGTCGGTCATCAAAACTTTTTTTTTTTTAATCTTTGGAAAATCTGGGGGGGGGGGGGGAATGTGAAAAGAAATGTGTTAAAAATGTTGGGAAAATAAGTTTCACCTTAAAGGGGGTATTATGTAAAATGGACTTTTTCAAGCTTTATATCATGTTATTATGTCATTCCCTCATTAAACACATGCCTGGAGTGTTGCCTTGGCTCATTCACATATTTTTGAGTAATCAGTAAAACTTAGACGGCAGCCATTTTAGGTGTAGCTATGCCTCAGTCCTCCTAGGAACGCCCCACCTCCTGGAGACGCCTCTGGACCTTTCGTCACCAGCCAAGCCACCAACCACTGCTCCTCAGCTCAGCAGAGCCCCCTCCCCGCACAGTAGTGTTGTTTAGATGCCACAGCAGTGTGCTGAAGGGGGCGTGTCGGAAAGCTTCTTAAAGAGACAGAGGCCTATTTCAAGACGTTCAGTACAGCCATTTTGAGAGAGCAATTTATTCAAGGCAGTTATTTTAATTTACTGCATATACAGACCAACAGAAGGTTACGTCATCATTGTAGTATGCTATAGACTGGTGCTATGTGATTGAAAAAGCAGAATACCCCCTCTTTAAACAAATGATACAAATGCAAAAGAAATGAAACGGAAGACATCTTTATTTATACCGTGCATTTTGTACACGGCAACTCAATGCGCAAATTAACACCATTGTGGGGCGACAGTGGCGCAGGTGGTAAAGCAGGTCGTCCCGTGATCAGAAGGTCAGGGTTCGAATCCCACCTCCCACAAACGCACACTGTTGTTGTGTCCTTGGGCAAGACACTTCACCCTCCTCTCCTCCAGTGTCTGTGTACACCGGTGTGTGAATGGGTGACTGAGTCCTCACTGTAAAGCACTTTGGCCTGATAAAGGTAGAAACAAGCTTTATAAGTTGAGTTCATTTACCATTTAAAAGCGTCAAAATAGCAACACAAACAAGGATGAAAACACAACAAAAAAGTGACAGTTGTTCAACAAAGGTAAGAGTTAAAAATGGAGTTATTAAAGAATTGCTGCTGAACTGACACTTTCAAAATGAACTAATATGGCATTTTGTTAGAGTGAACAAATGACTGAGGTAAAGTCACTGTAGGAAGTAACAAAGTAAAACAAACAAACTACACAGTTTGGCAGCACTTACTTCATGTGAGCTTTAGTGTCATGACCCTCAACAAGTCCAGACTCAGAGGTCACAGACTGGAAACAATATGGAAAATGTGTGCCAAAATTTGAAAAAACATTAGGGAACATTTATGGAACACAATTGGGGGGGGGGGGAAATAGAACATTTGGAGGGGGGAAATTGGAAGAAAAAAAAAAAGTTAAAGATGGAGGAGAATAAGATAAGTTTGATGTTGTTGTTTTTTGCCTATTCTCATTAAAGTGTTTTGGTTGTTTCTCCTCAAACAAATGCAAAAGAAATGAAATGGGAAGAAAAGGAATAAATGAACATTAATGATCTGTTTTAGTGTTGGTATCGAAAAAGTATCGTTCAGGCGTCGATATCGGAAACCAGTCTGGGTTTATGTGAGTATAAGATGATACGGGATCTGACAGAGATAAATGCGACTGAATCGAGAAGAAGAAGAAAGTGTTTAGCTTTGGCCCATCACCGTGACCCGACAGAAGACCGTTTGTCCGTCACCTGTAAAAGAGCTTCCTAATCCATTCGCTTAACCTCATTTAGGCCTTTAATCTAAATTCAGCCGGACGGGCCTGGACAGAACTCTCCCTCTCGAGCGCCGCTGTCTCTTCATTACCTCGGTTCTTGGTTTTTGGCTCTTGCTCAAAGCCTCGACACACTGACTGGAGAGAACGCCATCTCATTTTTCACCCTCTTGGTTCTTCTCTCTTGGCTCGTCTCCAGTGAATCACCACTTGTTCGGCGCGACTGTGACACGGGTGCAGGACTTAATTACACACCGGCGTCCTTCTCCCCCACCTCCGCCTCGTCTCCCTCCATTGTCTCCCACAAGCCTCATTAGGGAGCCTTTAGACACCCCCCTGCCCCGCGCTGACAGCTCGTTACGGGGCAGGGGAGGCGGGCCCGGGTAAGTACATGGTAGACGCTAACGGGAAGCCGAGCCAGTTTGTCTTGAGAGGGACGTCACTGGACAGAGAGACGCTGGAGACGAGCTGTCGGTACAAAAGGAAGAGTCGACACAACATGGGTTTAATAAAGACATGGGTTTAATAAAGACATGGGTTTAATAAAACACCGTGTCGGGAAATCAGACAAGAACGAGAAAACAAGAGTTGATACTGAAGCTTTAGCCACGAAATAACACCAGGCCAAAACATTTGTGAAGTGCAGCGCTCAGATAGATAGATAGTAGGGCTGGGAAAAAATCGATTTGATTTAAAGAGGGGGTATTCTGCTTTTTTCAATCACATAGCACCAGTCTATAGCATACTACAATGATGACGTAACCTTCTGTTGGTCTGTATATGCCAGTAAATTAAAATAACTGCCTTGAATAAAATTGCTCTCTCAAATGGCTGTACTGAACGCCTTGAAATAGGCCTCTGTCTCTTTAAGAGCTTTCCGACACGCCCCCTTCAGCACACTGCTGTGGCATCTAAACAACACTACTGCACTCAAAAATAACTCTTTGAATGAACGTAAAAAAATCATGGATTAAATGATTAAATGGCTTTCTTTCAGCATGAAGCAATTGTGTTCGTCCAATGTGATGCACTTGAGTAGGTTCAACGCCATATTTAGGGTTGATTGAACTTATTTACTAGGTTTGGGTCAGACACCGTGAGTGACAGTAACATGACGCTAAATAGTGAGCCCTTTATTTTCACTAAAAAGGCTAAGGCCTCAATGCTCTTCAGTCACAGACTGAGAAGTGAAGAAGGAAGTCATGCTTTAGTCAGAACTTTCATACTTCTGTGTGACGTAAGAATGAACGATTGAATTTCAAGTATTCCTTTGTGATGTATGTGTGGAAAATTCTGTATATATTTAATATGACTTTATTATTCTCATTCTTAAACAAACACCTTGTCACTTGTATCTGCTGTAGAGTAAAGTCTGTCCCAGTTCCTGAGTCGTGGTGCAGCAGGACTGTTACAGAAGAAGCTCATAAGGTTCTTCTCTTCAACAGTTACTATAGTAACTACTTTCTTCAAAGTCAAAGTAGATCTACCACAGTCCTGTCCACATCTGTCATGGTCCACCATGACCCACCTTGACTCAGAGGAACCGGGACACACATGACTCCACATCAGATACAAATGACAAGGGTTTTTTTGTTTTTTTTTTATTTAAAGAATGAGAGTAATTAATAATTAGTTAATACGTATATTCTAATCACATAAATTCAGGATATTTTAACCTTTATATGCATGGATCAGGTGTGCGCTTTTTGTAATTGTAGCAATAATTGTCCATATATTTTGTGATTTTACTACATATTTAAGTATGTAATATGTTTGAGTCAAATATGACTGAACTTCTATATGCAGCAGAAGTTTGAAGTTCTGTCTAAAGCAGAATCTCCCATGACTTTCCTTCTTCACCTGTCGGTCTGTGACAGACTGAAGTACATGTTCTCTGGCTTTTTGTTGAAAATAAAGGCCACATTGTATTTAGCCTCATAGTATTGTCACTCATGTGTCTGACTTAAACTACCGGCGGCACGGTAGTACAGCGGTTAGCGCTCGTGGCTTCACAGCTAGAAGGTCTGGGTTCGATTCCCACCTGGACGGGGCTTTCTGTGTGGAGTTTGCATGTTCTCCCCGTGTCTGCGTAGGTTTCCTCCGGGTACTCCGGTTTCCCCTACACTAAAAAACATGTACAATAGGTCAGGATGAATGAGAGTGTGTTTGAGAGTGCGCATGGGGGACGACGGATGGAAATTAGCCAAGGCTACAATCCGGTGTGGCTTGTTCATTAACTTGCACTGTCCCTGCCAAATAACATAAACAGAAACAAAGTTAACTCTGAAGAAAGTCAATTCACGTTTCCACTGACAAAGTTGGAAGGGCGCCCCCTTGTGTCCAATTGCGTCCAACTGCCCCGGACCTACTGGCACCCGATCAATCCTAATATTTTGCGTTGAACCTACTCAAGTGCATCACGTTGGACTAACACAATTGTTTAATGCTGAAAGAAGCCATTTTATCATGTGGAAATACTTTCCATGATTTTTTTACGTTCATTCAAAGAGTTATTTCTGATTTTCTTCTCCATCATGATTTAATCATGTTCATCTTGGAAACGTGAAATTATTGCTTCCATAATACATGTTACAATTTAGTTAATGTAACAGTATAGTTCCCCTTTTTATCCGCTTAGAAATCCACATTGTTTAATTTTGTGTAATTATACTTTATAGTGTAACACTTCACGTAACCATATTTAAATAGGGAAAACGTGGAAGAGTTTGGTAGCTTCTATCTTCACCTGGTTTGGAGCTATAGAGGAGAAGAGAGAGGCTAAATGCTAACGCCGTCTGTGCTGTGTTTACGTGACTGAAGACACACGTGAAGACCAGACAGGTACAGATGAGTCTAAGCTCAGGTAAGAACAGATCTCAGTATGTAAACCACTGGCCTGTTCCTTTAACCTTATAAAGCGGTTGTTGTAAACTTTATCGGACGCCGTACGCACAACTAGTGACATTCACGTATCCCGCACACGACTGGGATCACTCCGCGGGTTTCTATGTATTTTAGAGTCCGAGCAGTTAAAAGGAGGGAGCAGTGAGAGAAAACATCTCGCTGCTCATTGGTGTGAAGGGGTAATTTAAAGGATACGGCTCGCTTCTCTCGCTCCTCGCTCCCCGGGGCCCCCTGTCACTTCACATTAACATCAGGAGAGGAGAGGAGGAAGAGGAGGAAAGAGGGGCAGAGAGGAGGAAGAGAGAGGAAGAGAGGAGGAAGAGAGGGCAGAGAGGAGAGAGAGGAGGAAGGAGGAAGAGAGGAGGCAGAGAGGAGCAGGAGGAGGCAGAGAGAAGGAGAGGAGGAGTTAAGGAGGAGGCATGAGGAGGAAGAGAGGGGAGGAAGAGGAGGAGAAGGGAAGGAAGGAAGAGAGGAGGCATAGAGGACGGAGAGAGGAGAAGAGGACGGAAAGAGAGGAGGCAGAGAGGGGAAGAGGAGGCAGAGAGGAGGAAGAGAGGAGGCAGAGAGGAGAAGAGGGAGGTAAGAGAGGAGGAAGAGCAGGAGGAAGAGAGGAGGCAGAGAGGAGGAAGAGGAGAGAAGAGGGAGGATAGGGAGGAAGAGAGGAGGAGAGAGGAGGAGAGGAGGCAGAGAGGAGGAAGAGAAGCGAGGCAAAGAGAGGAGGAAGGAGGAGGAAGAGAGGGAGGCACAGAGGAGGAGAGAGGAGGAAGAGAGGAGGAAGAGAGGAGGCACAGAGCGAGGAAGAGATGGAGGCCACAGAGGAGGAAGAGGAGGAGGAAGAGGGAGGAAGGGGGAGGAAGAGAGAGTAGAGGAGAAGAAGGAGGAAGAGAGAGAAGAGAGGAGGCAGAGAGGAGGAGAACAGGAGGCGGGAGAGGAGGAAGAGGAGAGGAAGAGAGGAGGAGAGAGGAGGAAGAGGAGGAGTAAGAGGAGGAGAAGAGAGAGGGCATAGAGGAGGGGAAAGAGAGGAGGAAGAGAGGAGGAAGAGGAGGAAGAAGAGGAGGAAGAGGAGGAAAGAGAGGAGGAGAGGAGGAAGAGAGGAGGAAGAGAGGAGGAAGAGAGGAGGAGAAGGAGGGAGGAGGAAAGAGAGGAGGAAGGGAGGAAGAGAGGGAGGAAGAGGAGGAAGAGAGGAGGCATAGGGAGAAGAGGGAAGGGGAGGAAGAGAGAAGAAGGAGGAGAGAGGAAGAGAGGAGGCTTAGAGGAGGAAGAGGAGGGAAGAGAGAGGAAGAGGAGGAAGAGAGGAGGAAGAGGAGGAATTGAGAGGAGGAAGAGGAGGAAGAGGGAGGAAAGAGAGGAGGAAGAGGAGGAAGAGAGGGAGAGAGGAACGAGAGGAGGAAGGGGGAAGAGAGAGGCAGAGAGGAGGAAGAGAGGTAGAAAAGAGGAGGAAGAGAGGAGGCATAGAGAAGGAGGAGAAGGAGGGCATAGAAGGAGGGAAGAGAGGAGAAGAGGGAGGAGAGGAGGAAGAGAGGGAGGAAGAGGAGGAAGAGAGGAAGAGGAGGAGAGGAGAAGGGGAAGAGAAGGAGGCAGAGGGAGGAAGAGAGGGAGGGAGGAGGAGACAGGAGGAGGAAGAGAGGAGGAGAGAGGAGGAAGAGAGGAGGAAGAGAGGAGGAAGAGGGGAAGAGGAGAAGAGAGGAGGGAAGAGGGGCAGAGAGGAGGAAGAGAGGAGGAAGAGGAGGAAAGAGAGGAGGAAGAGGAGGAAGAGGGAGAAGGAGGAAGAGAGGGCAGAGAGGGGAAGGAGGAAGAGAGATGAAGAGGAGAGAGAGGAGAAAGGAGGAGAGGAGGCGAGGGAGGAAGAAGAGGAGGAGAGAGGAGCATAGAGAGGAAGAGGAGGAAGAGGAGAGAGGAGGCAGAGAGGGAAGAGGAGGAAGAGAGAGCAAGAGGAGGGAAGAAGGAGAAGAGGGAGGCATAGAGAGGAAGAGGAGGAAGAGGAGGAGGAAGAGGAGCAGAGAGGAGGAAGAGGGGAAGAGAGGAGGGCAGAGAGGAGGAAGAGAGGAGGAAGAGAGGAGGCATGGAGGAGGAAGAGGAGGAAGAGAGGAGGAAGGGAGGGAGAGGAGGAAGAGAGGAGGAGAGGAGGAAGAGAGAGGAGAGAGGAGGCAGAGAGAGGAAGAGAGGAGGAAGAGAGGAGGCAGAGAGGAGGAAGAGAGGAGGAAGAGAGGGGAGAGGAGGAAGAGGAGGAGAGGGAGAAGAGAGGAAGAGAGGAGGAAGAGAGAAGGAAAGAAGAGGAGGAGGAGGAGGAAGGAGGAAGAGAGAAGGAAGAGAGGAGGAAGAGAGGAGGAAGAGAGGAGGAAGAGGAGGAAAGGAGAAGAGGAGGAAGAGGAGGCAATGGGGAGGAAGAGAGGAGGAGAGGAGGAAAGGAGGAAGAGAGGAGAATGGAGGAAGGAGGAGGCGAGAGGAGGAAGAGAGGGAAGAGAGGAGGAAGAGAGGAAGAGAGGGAAGAGAGGAGGAGGAGGCAGAGAGGAGGAGGAGGAGGAAGAGAGGGAGGCGAAAGGAGAGAGGAAGGAGAGAGGAGGAAAGAGAGGAGGGAAGAGGAGGAAGAGAGGTAGAGAGAGGAAGGCAGAGAGAGGGAGGAGGAGGAAGAGGGAGCATAGAGGGAAGAGGAGGAAGGAAGAGAGGAGGCAGAGAGGAGGAAGAGAGGAAAGGAGGAAGAGAGGAGAAGAGGGGAAGACGGGAGGAAGAGAGGGAGAGAAGAGAGGAAGAGGATAGAGAGGAGGCAGAGAGGAGAGAGAGGAGGAAGAGGAGGAAAAGGAGGAGGAAGGGGGAGAACAGAAGGAGAGGAAGAAAGAGGAGAAGAGAGGAAGAGAGAGGAAGAGAGGAGGAGGGAGGGAAGGAGGAGGAAGAGAGGAAGGAGGAAGGAAGAGGAGAAGAGAGAGGGAAGAGGGGAAGAGGGGAGAGAGAGGAGAGAGGAGAAGAGGAGGAGAGAGGAGGCATAGAGGAGGCGAAGGAGGAAGAGAGGAGGAAGAGGAGGCTAGAGGAGATTAGAGAGGAAGAGAGGAGGAAGAGAGGAGGAGAGAGGAGGAAGGAGGGCATAGAGGGAAGATGAGGAAGAGAGGAGGGACAGAGGAGGAAGAAGGAGCGAAGAGAGGAGAAGAGAGGATGGAGAAGAGAGGAGGCATAGAGGAGAGAGGAGAGAGAGGAGCACGAGGAGGAAGAGAGGAGGGAAGAGGAGGAAGAGAGGGAGAGAGGAGGAAGAGAGGAAGAGGGAGGCGAGAGAGAGAGAGGAGAAGGACGAGGAGAGAGGAGGCATAGAGGAGGTAAGAGGAGGAAGAGAGGAGGAAGAGGAGAAGGAGGAGGAAGGGAGGAGGAGAGAGATGAGGAGGTAAGAGGAGGAAGAGATGGAGGAGAGAGGAGGAAGAGGAGTAAGGAGGAGGAAGAGGGGAGATGAGGAGGAAGAGGAGGAAGAGGAGGAAGAGAGGAAGAAGAGGAGGAAGGGAGGAAGAGGAGAGAGAGGAGGAAGAGAGGAGGAAGAGAGGAGGCAGAGAGAGGAAGAGAGGAGGAGAGGAGAGAGAGGAGGCATAGCAGGAGGAAGAGAGGAGGAGGAGAGGAAGGCATAGAGGAAGGAAGAGAGGAGGAGAGAGGAGGAGAGGAGGAAGGAGGAGCGGAAGGGAGGAAGAGAGATGGAGAGGAGGAAGAGAGGCAGGAAGAGGAGGAAGAGAGGAGGCGAGAGATGAGGAAGAGAGGAGGAAGGAGGCACAGAGGAGGAAGAAGAGGAGGAAAGAGGAGGAAGGAGAGGAAGAGAGGAAGGAAGAGAGGAGAGAGAGAAGAGGAGGAAGGGGAGGAAGGGGGAGAGAGGGGGAAGAGGAGGAAGAGGGAGAGAGGGAAGAGGAGGGAAGAGAGGAGCGAGAGGGAGGGAAGAGGAGGAAGAGGAGGAGCATAGAGGAGGAAGAGAGGAGCATAGAGGAGGCAGAGGAGGAAGAGAGGAGAAGGAGAGGAGGGAGGAAGGAGGAGGACAGAGGAGGAAAGGGAGGAAGAGAGGAGAAGAGGAGGAAGAGAGGAGCAGAGAGGAGGAAGAGAGGAGGCATAGAGGAGGAAGAGGGAAGAGAGGGAGGCAGAAGGAGGATAGAGGAGGAAGGGATAGGATAGAGGAGGAAGAGAGAGGAGAAGAGGGAGGCAGAGAGGAAGGAGAGGAGGAAGAGGAGGAAGAGAGGAGGAAAGGAGGAGAGAGGAGGAAGAGGGAGGAAAGAGGGAGGAACCAGAGAGGAGGGCATAAGAGGAGGCCATGAGAAGAGGAAGAGAAGGAGGAAAGAGGAGGGAAGGGAGGAAGAGAGGAGGAATAGAGGAGGCAGAGGAGGAAGAGAGGAGAAGGAGAGGAGGGAGGAAGGAGGAGGACAGAGGAGGAAAGGGAGGAAGAGAGGGGCTAAGAGGGCATAGGAAGAGAGGAAGAGAGGAGGAAGAGAGGAAGAGAGGGGGAAGAGAGGAAGAGAGGAGGCACAGGAGGATAGAGGAGGAAGAGAGGGGAAGAGGAGGAGAGAGGAGGAAAGGGAGGCAGAGGAGAAAGAGAGGAGGAAAGACGAGAGGAAGAGAGGAGAGAGGGGGAACAGGAGGGGCAGGAGAGGAGGGAGAGAGAGGAAGAGAGGAGTAAGGAGGAAAGAGGAGGAAGAGAGGGGAGGCAGAGAGGAGAAGAGGAGGAGAAGAGGACAGAGGAGGAAGAGGAGGAGGAAAGAGAGGGAAAGGAGGAAGCGGAGGCAGGAGGGAGGCAAGAGGAGGAAGAGGGAGGAGAGGCAGGAGAGGGAGAAGGAGGAGGAAGAGGAGCGAGAGGAGGAAGAGAGGAGGAAGGAGGCAGAAGGAGGAAGAAGAGGAGGAGAAGAGAGGAGGAAGAGGAGGAAGAGAGGAGGCACAGTGGAGAAGAGAGAGGAAGAAGGAGGAAGAGAGGAGGAAGAGAGGAGAATGAGAGGAGGCAGAGAGGAGGAAGAGCAGAGAAGAGAGGAGGAAGGAGGCAGGAGAGGAGGAAGGAGGCAGAGAGGAGGAAGAGGGAGGAATGAGGGAGTCAGAGAGGAGGAAGGAGGAGGAAGAGGAGGCAGGAGAGGAGGAGAGGAGGGGCGAGAGGAGGCACAGAGGAGGAAGAGAGGAAGAGAGGGGCAGAGAGAAAGGCAACAGAGGAGGGAGAGAGGAGGAAGAGAGGAGGCACAGAGGGAGGAAGAGAGGAGGAAGAGAGGAGGGCACAGAGGAGGAAGGAGGGGAAGAAGAGGAGGAAGAGGAGGCAAGGGAAAGGAAGAGGAGGGCAGAGAGGAGGAAAGAGAGGAGGCACAGAGGAGGAAGAGAGGAAGAGAGGGGAAGAGAGGAGGAGAGAGGAGCACAGAGGAGGAAGAGGAGGAAGAGGGAGGAAGAGAGGAGAAGAGGGAGGCACAGAGGAGGAAAGAGTGAGGAAAGAAGAGGAGGAAGAGAGGGTGAAGAGAGGAGGAAGAGGAGGAAGAGAGGAGGAAGAGAGTGGAAGAGAGGAGGAAGAGAGGAGAAAAGAGGAGGAAGAGTGAGGAGGAGGAAGAGGAGGAAGAGAGGAGAAGAGAGGAGGAGATGAGGAGGCAGAGAGGAGGCACAGAGGAGGAAGAGAGAGAGAGAGGAAGAGGGAGGAAGAGAGAGCACAGAGGAAGAGAGAAAGGAGGAAGAGAGGAGGAAGAGAGGAGGAAGAGGAGGAAGGAGGAGGAAGAGGAGGAGAGAGGAGGAAAGAGGAGGAGAGAGGAGGCACAGAGAGGAAGAGGGAAGAGAGGAGAAGAGAGGACGGAAGGGAGGAGAGATGAAAGAGAGGAGGAAGAGAGGAGGAAGAGGAGGAAAGAGAGGAGGGAGAGGAGGGAAGATGGGAGGAAAGAGGAAGGAAGAGAGGAGGAAGAGGAGGAAGAGAGAGGAAGAGAGGAGGAAGAGAGGAGGAAGAGAGGAGCACAGAGGAGGAGAGAGGAGGAAGAGGAGGAGAGAGGAGGAAGAGAGGAGGCAAGGAGGAGAGAGGAGGAGAGGAGAGGAAGAGAGGAGGCACAGAGGAGGAAGAGGAGGAAGAGAGGAGGAAAGGAGGCAGAGAGGGGAGAGAGGGAAGAGAGGAGAGAGAGGAGGAAGAGGAGGCAGAGGGAGCAGAGAGGGAGGAGAGAGGAGGCATCAGAGGAGGAAGAGGAGGCAGAGAGGGGAAGAGAGGAGGAAGAGGAGAGGAAGAGAGGAGGAAGAGGAGAAGAGGGAGGAAGAGAGAGGAAGAGGAGGAAGAGGAGGAAGAGAGGAGGAGAGAGGAGGAAGAGGGAGGAAGAGGAGGAAAGAGAGAGGAAGAGAGGAGGGGAGAGAGGAAGAAGAGGATGGAAGGAGGAGGCACAGAGGAGGAAGAGGAGGAGAGAGGCACAGAGGAGGAAGAGAGGAGGAAGAGAGGATGAAGAGAGGAGGAAGAGGAGAAAGAGAGGAGGAAGAGAGGAGGAAGGGAGGAAGAGAGGAGGAAGAGAGGAGGAGATAGGAGGAAGAGAGGCAGAGAGGAGCAGAGAGGAGGAAGGAGGGGCACAGAGGAGGAAGAGAGGGGAAGAGAGGAGGCAAAGGGGAAAGAGAGGAGGAAGGAGAGGAAGAGGGAGGAAGAGGAGGCAGAGAGGAGGAAGAGAGGGAAGAGGAAGAGAAGGAGGAAGAGAGGAGCACAGAGGAGGAAGGAGGAAGAGAGGAGCACAGAGGAGGAAGAGGAGGAGGAAAGGGGGAAGAGAGAGGAAGGAGGATGAAGAGGGAGGAAGAGGAGAAGAAGGAAGAGAAGGAGGAAGAGAGGAGGGCAGAAGGGGGAGAGGAGGAGAGAGGAGGAAGAGAGGAGGAAGAGGACGAGGAGGAAGAGGAGGAAGAAGAGGGAGGAAGAGAGGAGGAGGAGGAGGACAGAGGAGGAAGAGAGGAGGAAGAGAGGAAGAGAGGAGTAAGAGGAGGAGAGAGAGGAAGAGAGGAGAAGAGGGAACAGAGGAGGAAGAGAGGAGGAAGAGGAGGAGAGAGGGGAAGTAGGGGAAGAGAGAGGAAGAGAGGAGGCACAGAGGAGGGCACAGAGGAGGAAGAGGAGGAGGCAGAGAGGAGGCACAGAGGAGGAAGAGAGGAGGAAGAGAGGAGAAGAGAGGAGGAAAGAGAAGGAAGAGAGGAGAAGAGGAGGAAGAGAGAGGAAGAGGAGGAAGAGAGAGGAGAGGAGGAAGAGGAGGAAGGAGGAGGAAGAGAGGGCACAGAGGAGGAAGAGGAGGAAGAGAGGAGCACAGAGAGAGAGAGGAGGCACAGAGGAGGAAGAGAGGAGGAAGAGAGGAGGAAGAGAGGGGCACAGAGGAGGGGAAGAGAGGAGGAAGAGAGGAGGAAGAGAGGAGGGAAGAGAAGAGGGAGGAAGAGGAGGAAGAGAGGAGGGAGAGGAGGAGAGAGAGGAGAGGAGGAAGAGGAGGGAAGAGAGAGGAGGGAGAACAAAGAACTGGGAGCCAGTGGAGGAAGTATAGAACTGGAGTGATGTGCTCATACTTCATTAGGATTCTTTTTCATCACTTTGTCATTTGTCATTTTGATTACTTACTACTTTTACTGCACTATATTTGAAAGATGTAATACTTTCTGTATTAAAACAATAATAATCTGTAAGAGTTTCTGTCTCTCTCTGCTCTTGTATATATTCGGGGGAAGGTGTGCCAGGCGTATTGTTTTAAATGTTGTAATCTGTAAAACACTTTATAAATAAAGTTGATTGATTTCTACTCCACTACATCGCAGCTTTTCCTGGATAGAACCTCAGGAGAGCTTTTTAGAAGCTGTCGCCGCATAGAAAAGCCACTGGAGAAGATTCAAAGTTTCCTCAAAGGTGGATATGAGTTCCCTTTAAAACACACGACTGAGGCACCGCTCCATCAACAGTCGCTCTGAGATCAGACCTTTTATTGACGACAGCATCTTGAGCAAACATCAACATCAATGTCCGTTTCCAGGTGAAACTTTGCCGACGCTAAAGACCTTGTTAAAGAACCGAGAGCCGTTTGTTTCATTTCCCAAATGTAAAAACCCCGACGGCTGAGTGAAAAGAACATTCGGCGGAAACACAATGGTTTGTTGTGTTTAATGACTATTTTGCTCGGCGTTCTAAATGCCGCGCCGATCCAGCTCTTTGTCGGCTTCATAAAGGGAAATTCAACATCTAAAGCATAAATGATTGTCCAATTACAAAGGAGATTGGACACGAAACTCATCGGAACAAAATGAAATGGACTGAAGGGATCGGCGTCGTGTGGGAGCTGCCGAGCGCAAACTGAATATGACTCATCGCTTTTTAGTTTGTACGAGTCGGACGTCCACAGAATCCATGGACATTTCGAGAGACGAGAAATGTCCCAGAATCAAAGCGTCTGGGCGGCTGCTGTACAATAAACCACATTCATATTTCATCTGTCTTCGCTTTACTCTGTTCCTCTGTCCTCCGTCAACATCTGCGCTTTACAGAGTCATAAATAAATCACTTGTCTTTTGGCCCTGACCCTGTTCCGGAGCAACAAAGCTCAGTCGCAAATAAGTTACGCTGTGTGTCTGCTCAGACTGAAGGACCATCGTTACAATGGGACTAATGTTCACTGTGTGATAGTTACACGTCACATTCATGACGTGAGGATCGTTTAATCGTGAGCTCATCTCCACGGGTTCAAAGAGAATCAAAGCTACGACCAGAGTTTATCTCGTGAATATCAGGCTTCAGACGCCGTGTGTTTAGCTGACAAGTGCCAGATTCGATTCAGTTATGCCATTTATAAAACCACATTGGAAAAAAAAGGTGCAAGTAGCTCAAAGGCATGTCAAACATTCATTCATAAAACATAAAAAGACAAACACGCCACATAGTTCAATAAGTTAAAAGTTACAATACAGCTTAAGAATTAAAAACTGTGAAACATAATTAAAAGGTAGAAAGTAATGGTAAGTAAGTGCACCATTCAAAGACATCACAGCTTGTGGAAAGAAGCTTTTACTGAGTCATTTATCACATTTAATAGCACGATAGCGCCTCCCAGAGGGAGAAGTTCAACAGGTCCCTGCAGGAGGCGCGGGTCTTTAATGAGGCTAAAGCCCGAGACAGAAGTCTTTGTTTGGTTCGGACTTGAGGCGGACATCACCATTTAAAACGTTCTTTTCTTTCGCCGTAGTGTTTCCAAACTACACAGTGATCACAGGAGTAAGAAGGCTTTCTAACCACAGCAGAAGACATTTAAAAGAATCTGCTTATTGAGAGTAAATTCTTTCAATTTACGCAGGAAGAAAAGCCGCTGCCGAGACTTTTTCACAACAGCACTGATACTTGAACTCCAACTCAGATCGTTTGACAAGGTCAACCAAGAAATTACAATTTTCAACATAGCCACCCATTTACAAAAACAGGTACAGGTTTACTTTGACTAAAATCAAAGACCAACTCAAAGGTTTTTCAGGTGTTCACAGTCACATGTCAGTGGGTTTATTCTCGTGTAAATGCAGAGTCAGACCCGCTCAGGCCTCTGTTGCTTTGCCTGGGACAAGACAGAGATCCTCTCTGCAGCGAGAGGAGGCTCACTCTGAGACCAGTGTAAATAATATAATATCAGACTCTGATGTCGGTCGCTCGTCTTTGGTCGTACGACGGTTCATTTTAAACCTTTGTCCCCGTCTCACTGTACGACCTACGACTTAGACTTTCCCCATGACGAGTGCTCGTTCGTCACAGGCGGCCAGAATTGTGCCGTGTAAAGGGCGATATGGCTGACCAGATTTTCTGACTAAAAAAACTGGGACACTATTGGGATTAGTTGCATGGTCATCCAGGGAGCCATTTATTGACTGTTTTCCCACACTAAATGGTACATCTGCTTGTTAATGTCTTGGCACCGATCAGCATTAACATGATAGACTTGATATGTTTTATTAGTTTCTACTTGGTGATGGACATTTGCATGGCCCGAAGACATGAGTTTTCAAGCGAAGTTTGTTACTTTGTGGATCATATTGGCCAAAAACTGGGACACTTGGGACAGATCCTGTGTACAACTGGGACAGAGGACTCAAAACTGGGACTGTCCCGGGTAAACTGGGACGTCTGTTCACCCTAGATATGGCATAAATCTATATCACGATATAATTGACAATGGACACATTAGTTGAAAATCCCAGCCTTACGCCCATTGGGAAGATTAAGTCAGTAATATTTAATTTTTGTATTTAACTATAACAGCCCAGGGACTACGGGTGAAATGAGCACTTGAGCTAAAACCTGGTACGATGCATCTCTTCCCTTGAGGTTAATGTTATTGTATTGTTTACTGTCCCTGTTTCTCTATAAATAAACTAAATAATTATTTTAACGGCAAACTCATTTCCTCACAAATATGATCTACTCCAGCAGTTACATCCTTCATTTCATTTGACTTGTTAAGCTCCTGTCCCCGTGTTCTGTTTCTGCTGCTCTGATGGAGCTGAGCGGAACTTCAATTATATCGTGTCCACAACGATATCAAAAATGTGTATCGCGATAACGATATGCGATACGATATGGCCCACCCATAGTGTGCACTGGCTTAAGGCGAACCCTGCAGGTGATAAGGGGAAAAAATAATAAATATGAGAAAAAAAATGTATTGCAGTTTTTTGTCACTTATGTTTCATATTGCTGATATTTTCAGCAACACAATGTGAATAATGGACAGACCCAGGTTAAAATGTTTACAGGTGAAACTATCTCATGTTCTGATCTAGTTTTTGAGTAAGCTCTTTATGAGTGAAATGTTTTTAAGGTAAGGTTATAGAATCACAGGATTAGATATCCTTGAGAAACCTCAGATACTGTTGAGTCCATGAGTGGAGAGTCTGTAGGAGCGACTAAAGTGGAGATGATGTTGTAAGAGTGGAATTAAACCTAATTTGGAGAAAACTGACCCTAAAGTCTTGTAACGTCTGCACACGCTGGGCCGTCTCCCAGAAAGGAAATATTTGGATTACAGCGTCATCTCCGTCGCCTTTCGCAGGATGGTAAATACGTCAATATTTTTTAATTCGATGCACAAAGGTCCTTTTCACCAATATGTGAATTACAACACACTGGCCCCGGATAATAAGGCCTTTAGTTTGTAGGATTCTGCGAGTGGAAAGATGTATAGGGCTCTTCTAGCATCCGGGTACTTTCAGAGCGCCGCAGATGTGGAGGTGAAAACAATGACAGTATTAAACAGTGTTTTTGCCTGTGAGGACAGATTGTGTTCGAAAATGTAGTTTTTCTCAGTAAATCCTAAAAGCTGTTGTGTGGTCGGATGTTCCATTGTGTCTGAACTACAGCTTCAATCTTGTAAACTGAGTGAGTTTTATGATTAGAATCGACGTTGCAATCTAAACACATTGTGTGGATTATGTTTAAAGTTTAACGTAACTGTGCCGGACACTCAGGCTCTAAATTCTACCATTTACTTTGAACATAAAATAAATTGTTAATCACATGTTTAATGACATGTGTTAGCTAAGTCATGCTTTAGCTAAATCTAAAGCTGAATAAACTAGACAGAACGTCGCCTAAAAGCTTCTAAAACATTTTCTCGTCAGCATCACGTTTAACTTAGATCATGATTATTTCCCGAAAGGCGAAACATAAATGTGTGAAATTCAACACAAAGTTACGATGGATTAGCGACGCGTACGAGGCTCCTCTGTTTGTACAAACATTCATCCAGACCAATTAAGTCCAGTTTCTGTTTATATCAGACTTTTGCCTCAATAGGCAGGTTACCATGGTAATCACATCACATTATCACAATCCCACAATTAATAAATCCTCTCAAACAACCACCAAATATCAGCATCTCCCATTGTTTTCAATGAAGCCAGAGCGTTTATTCATTTCCGCTTCATCTGTGACGTAAGACCATAGAGCTGTATTCATCAAACAGTTCCAAAACCCGTTGAAAAACATGTTTATTCCAAATTTTACAAGAAGAAAAGTTGTGATTGTTTGAACGATGGAGAGAAGTTTGAAGTCTCCTCTGAAAGTGTTTAGATGTGTTTTGAAGATTGAACTCAAACGAACAATTTGAATCAGTGGCGTTGGAAAGGCAGATCTCCACTTTAAATTGGCGGCGGAGAAAGGGACGACTGGAACAATGCTCGGATGAAAGGCGGGAGCGGCTGCCCAGAACGCGGCTCGCACAAAACCACGGAGCGGCGGATTACGCAACCACAATGGACCGGACGCCGAGCTGCCAGTTTTCGCGCAGAGACGTGTCATCTCTGAGACAATGCGGCCGTCGCAGCCAGGGAAGTGTTTGGCGCTTCAAAATCACGGCGGAATCTGGCAACGCGAGGGACAGGGAGCCAGCTGTGACAGAGAGACAATGAGGTTCAGGGGAATGTGAATTATTAAAGAGACAAGTCTGGTTTGTGTCAGAGGAAACTTGTCCCAGCTTGTTTTTCTGAGTCTGTCGTCCAGAACGCAGCGGTGATTTGTGTTAAAGCCGACATTTCACATCGATGAGGCTTAAAAAAATACTTTGATAAAGTTTATTTAAGAAAAAGATGGTGAGGAGTGAGAGACAGATGTGAGTGGACAGGATTACTCAAAACTAGGGTTTGGTACCGCTCTCTTTTTATTCGATACCGGAACTTTAACGATACTTGGTTTTCTAGGACCAGAAAACAGAACAACAATGTGTGAAAGATCTGCACATTTACATTCATCTACAATGTCAAGAAACGTGTGAAAACAGGGAATTATTTTGGGGAAAAATGTGGCAAAAATAAGAAAAAAACTTGCACACACACAAAAAAAACAGGGAACATTTTCTGGGGGAAAAATACGGGAGAAATAACGGAAAATATTAGCAATAAAAAATACCAAAATGATGAAAAAATTTAGTGGAAAAAATTAAAAAATTAAATGGAAAGTAATAAAAATGAGCAAACATTAGGAGGAAAAATTGGGGGAAAAAGATAAAAATGGAAAAAAATGAATTAAAAAAATGGAAAAATGGGGCAAACATTGGGCAAAAAATTATAATATTGGGCAAAAATGGGGAAAAAATCAACTGCATCAAAACTTGGATCTAAAAATAGAAGATTTTATTTTCGGTTTCTGCTTTCAACATTTACATTTTCCGATACCAGACTGGTGTCGTTTAATGGTGCCCTAACCCAACTCAAAACGGGTGCATACCTATGTTCCTATGTCCTATGTTCCCCGGGGTTTTTTTTTCCCGTAGGTGAGTTGGTACTTCAACCAATCACAAGTCATGAGAGTGAAATGTCATACATATATCAATCAGCTTAACCCTGACCCTGCCCTATAACTAACCTTAAGGATAGTGGGCTGGTGCCTAATCTTAATCAATAGAAGTGGGGAACATACTGTAGTACGGGAACATAGGGCTGACCCAACTCAAACTGCATGAATGAAGCAAACAGACACTCCAGGTCTGTTTTTGACCAGTGAGAAACATATGAGCGTTTGATTCTGCATTGAGTCGGTCCTGTTTAGGAAAGCTGCTTCAAGCCGCGCCTGCCCTGGGCTAACTCACAGAAACATGGCTGCAGCAGGGCTGGACTGGCTCTGACTGACACCACCAATGGTTCCATCAGAGTTTGTATGTTGTCCCCGTGTCTGCGTATCCTCCCTACAACTAAAAACATGTGCAATAGGTGAATCCTCCAGCCAGGTGGTGCTGCCCATCAGCCTGGTCCCCGGGCGCGGTGCTGTGGGCGCCCACTGGTCCTGACGGGTCGTCCCAGCGTCGTCAAAGGGTCAAATGCAGAGGACAGAGTTCATTGTACAGTTAATATAATGACAAACAAAGCACAGATTCTGACGGATTCAAGCACCTGATGACACTCACGATTATAATTTACACCTGGAATATTTGAAATGCTCCGTTAAGGAGGTTCCACTCAAGACCGTGGCTCAAAGATATAAATAAACTCCACAAAACCAAACAAATGATCAAACTGCACATTTGTTTTATGAAACGGTTTTAAAACAGAAATCCCTACACCATAATAAATCCTTTAATGGAAACCTTTTACCACAGTCTACATAGAATAGCTTATAATAAATACATGTCTGTAAAGAGTGTTTGTGGTCAGGTCGCGGTGGCACAGTGGTCAGTCTGCCTCACATTGAGAAGGTGGGGGCTTCGCTCCTGTTTCCCTCCGTAAAGCACCAGTCTGAAGCTGTTTGACCTCAGGTGCTGCCATTATCCCTGACAGCTGCACCAGGACAACCACCGGAGAGGGATAAATGTTTAATATGTCCTTGGGATGTGACAAAGACATGGCAGAGAGAGAGAACATGGATTCCTATGTGACATCAGGCTGTTAGCTTAGCTTCAGTCTCGTATACTAGGCCTGCACACACTATTATCCAAGGTTTAGAGCCTGCACACAGTATTATCTAAGGTTTAAGGCCTGCACACACTATTATCCAAGGTTTAGAGCCTGCACACAGTATTATCTAAGGTTTAAGGCCTGCACACAGTATTATCTAAGGTTTAGAGCCTGCACACAGTATTATCTAAGGTTAAGGCCTGCACACAGTATTATCTAAGGTTAGAGCCTGCACACAGTATTATCTAAGGTTTAGAGCCTGCACACAGTATTATCTAAGGTTTAGAGCCTGCACACAGTATTATCTAAGGTTTAAGGCCTGCACACAGTATTATCTAAGGTTTAGAGCCTGCACACAGTATTATCTAAGGTTTAGAGCCTGCACACAGTATTATCTAAGGTTTAAGGCCTGCACACAACTATTATCCAAGGTTTAGAGCCTGCACACAGTATTATCTAAGGTTTAGAGCCTGCACAGTATTATCTAAGGTTTAGAGCCTGCACACAGTATTATCTAAGGTTTAGAGCCTGCACACAGTATTATCTAAGGTTTAAGGCCTGCACACACTATTATCCAAGGTTTAGAGCCTGCACAGTATATTATTAAGGTTTAGAGCCTGCCACAGTATTATCTAAGTTTAGAGCCTGCACACAGTATTATCTAAGGTTTAGAGCCTGCACACAGTATTATCTAAGGTTTAGAGCCTGCACACAGTATTATCTAAGGTTTAGAGCCTGCACACAGTATTATCTAAGGTTTATTAGAGGCCTGCACACAGTATTATCTAAGGTTTAGAAGCCTGCACACACTATTATCCAAGGTTTAGAGCCTGCACACAGTATTATCTAAGGTTTAGAGCCTGCACACAGTATTATCTAAGGTTTAGAGCCTGCACACATATATCAGAGAGCTGCACACAGTATTATCTAAGGTTTAGAGCCTGCACACAGTATTATCTAAGGTTTAGGCCTGCACACAGTATTATCTAAGGTTTAGAGCCTGCACACAGTATTATCTAAGGTTTAGAGGCCTGCACCACAGTATTATCTAAGGTTTAGAGCCTGCACACAGTATTATCTAAGGTTAAGGCCTGCACACACTATTATCCAAGGTTTAGAGCCTGCATCACAGTATTATCTAAGGTTTAGAGCCTGCACACAGTATTATCTAAGGTTTAAGGCCTGCACACAGTATCTATCTAAGGTTTAGAGCCTGCACACAGTATTATCTAAGGTTTAAGGCCTGCACACACTATTATCCAAGGTTTAGAGGCCTGCACACAGTATTATCTAAGGTTTAGAGCCTGCACAGTATTATCTAAGGTTTTCAGGAGCCTGCACACAGTAATTATCTAAGGTTTAGGCCTGCACACAGTATTATCTCAAGGTTCTAAGAGCCTGCACACAGTATTATTCTAAGGTTTAAGCCTGCACAGTATTATCTAAGGTTTAGAGCCTGCACACAGTATTATCTAAGGTTTAAGGCCTGCACACAGTATTATCTAAGGTTTAGAGCCTGCACACACTATTATCCAAGGTTTAGAGCCTGCACAGTATTATCTAAGGTTTAGGGCCTGCACACAGTATTATCTAAGGTTTAGAGCCTGCACACACTATTATCTAAGTTTAGAGCCTGCACACACTATTATCCAAGGTTTAGAGCCTGCACAGTATTATCTAAGGTTAGAGCCTGCACACAGTATTATCTAAGGTTTAGAGCCTGCACACACTATTATCCAAGGTTTAGAGCCTGCACAGTATTATCTAAGGTTTAGGGCCTGCACACAGTATTATCTAAGGTTTAGAGCCTGCACACACTATTATCCAAGGTTTAGAGCCTGCACAGTATTATCTAAGGTTTAGAGCCTGCACACAGTATTATCTAAGGTTTAAGGCCTGCACACAGTATTATCTAAGGTTTAGAGCCTGCACACACTATTATCCAAGGTTTAGAGCTGCACAGTATTATCTAAGGTTTAGAGCCTGCACACAGTATTATCTAAGGTTTAGAGCCTGCACACAGTATTATCTAAGGTTTAGAGCCTGCACACAGTATTATCTAAGGTTAGAGCCTGCACACAGTATATCTAAGGTTTAGAGCCTGCACACAGTATTATCTAAGGTTTAAGGCCTGCACACAGTATTATCTAAGGTTTAGGGCCTGCACACAGTATTATCTAAGGTTTAGAGCCTGCACACACTATTATCTAAGGTTTAGAGCCTGCACACAGTATTATCTAAGGTTTAGAGCCTGCACACAGTATTATCTAAGGTTTAAGGCCTGCACACAGTATTATCTAAGGTTTAGAGCCTGCACACACTATTATCCAAGGTTTAGAGCCTGCACAGTATTATCTAAGGTTTAGAGCCTGCACAGTATTATCTAAGGTTTAGAGCCTGCACACAGTATTATCCAAGGTTTAGAGCCTGCACAGTATTATCTAAGGTTTAGAGCCTGCACACAGTATTATCCAAGGTTTAGAGCCTGCACAGTATTATCTAAGGTTTAAGGCCTGCACACAGTATTATCTAAGTTAGAGCCTGCACACAGTATTATCTAAGGTTTAAGGCCTGCACACAGTATTATCTAAGGTTTAGAGCCTGCACACAGTATTATCTAAGTTTAGGCCTCACACGTATATCTAGTTTAGAGCCTGCACCAGTATTATCTAAGGTTTTAGAGCCTGCACAGTATTATCTAAGGTTTAGAGCCGCACACAGTATTATCTAAGGTTAGAGCCTGCACACAGTATTATCTAAGGTTTAGAGCCTGCACACAGTATTATCTAAGGTTAGAGCCTGCACACAGTATTATCTAAGGTTTAGAGCCTGCACACAGTATTATCTAAGGTTTAGAGCCTGCACACAGTATATTGGTTAGGCCTGCACACAGTATTATCTAAGGTTTAGAGCCTGCACACAGTATTATCTAAGGTTTAGAGCCTGCACACAGTATTATCTAAGGTTTAGAGCCTGCACACAGTATTATCTAAGGTTTAGAGCCTGCACACAGTATTATCTAAGGTTTAGAGCCTGCACACAGTATTATCTAAGGTTAAAGCCTGCACACATATTATCTAAGGTTTAGAGCCTGCACAGTATTATCTAAGGTTTAGAGCCTGCACAGTATTATCTAAGGTTTAGAGCCTGCACAGTATTATCTAAGGTTTAGAGCCTGCACACAGTATTATCTAAGGTTTAGAGCCTGCACACAGTATTATCTAAGGTTTAGAGCCTGCACAGTATTATCTAAGTTTAGAGGCCTGCACACAGTATTATCTAAGGTTTAGAGCCTGCACACAGTATTATCTAAGGTTTAGAGCCTGCACAGTATTATCTAAGGTTTAGAGCCTGCACACGTATTATCTAAGGTTTAGGCCTGCACACAGTATTATCTAAGGTTTAGAGCCTGCACACAGTATTATCTAAGGTTTAGAGCCTGCACAGTATTATCTAAGGTTTAGAGCCTGCACACAGTATTATCTAAGGTTTAGAGCCTGCACACAGTATTATCTAAGGTTTAGAGCCTGCACACAGTATTATGTAAGGTTTAAGGCCTGCACACAGTATTATGTAAGGTTTAAGCCTGCACAGTATTATCTAAGGTTTAGGGCCTGCACAGTATTATCTAAGGTTTAGAGCCTGCACACAGTATTATCTAAGGTTAAGGCCTGCACACAGTATTATCTAAGGTTTAGAGCCTGCACACAGTATTATCTAAGTTTAGAGCCTGCACACAGTATTATCTAAGGTTTAGAGCCTGCACACAGTATTATAAGGTTAGACTGCACAGATATTAGTTAGGCCTGCACACAGTATTATGTAAGAAGTATTAAAAGGCCTGCACACAGTATTATGTAAGGTTTAGAGCCTGCACAGTATTATCTAAGGTTTAAGGCCTGCACACAGTATTATGTAAGGTTTTAGAGCCTGCACAGTATTATCTAAGGTTTAAGGCCTGCACACAGTATTATCTAAGGTTTAGAGCCTGCACACAGTATTATCTAAGCGCCGTTTAAGAGCCTGCACCAGTATTATCTAAGGTTAAGGCCTGCACACAGTATTATCTAAGGTTAGAGCCTGCACATATTACTAATTAATCCATAATCAAGGTTTAGAGCCTGCACACAGTATTATCCAAGGTTAGAGCCTGCACACAGTATTATCTAAGGTTTAGAGCCTGCACACAGTATTATCTAAGGTTTAGGGCCTGCACAGTATTATCTAAGGTTTAGGGCCTGCACACAGTATTATCTAAGGTTTAGAGCCTGCACACAGTATTATCAAGGTTTAGAGCCTGCACACAGTATTATCTAAGGTTTAGAGCCTGCACACAGTATTATCTAAGGTTTAGAGCCTGCACACAGTATTATCTAAGGTTTAGGGCCTGCACACAGTATTATCTAAGGTTAGAGCCTGCACACAGTATTATCTAAGGTTTAGGGCCTGCACACACTATTATCCAAGGTTTAGAGCCTGCACACAGTATTATCTAAGGTTTAGGGCCTGCACACAGTATTATCCAAGGTTTAGAGCCTGCACACAGTATTATCCAAGGTTTAGAGCCTGCACACACTATTATCCAAGGTTTAGAGCCTGCACACAGTATTATCTAAGGTTTAGGGCCTGCACACAGTATTATCTAAGGTTTAGGGCCTGCACACAGTATTATCTAAGGTTTAGAGCCTGCACAGTATTATCTAAGGTTTAGGGCCTGCACACAGTATTATCTAAGGTTTAGAGCCTGCACAGTATTATCTAAGGTTTAGGGCCTGCACACAGTATTATCTAAGGTTTAGGGCCTGCACACAGTATTATCTAAGGTTTAGAGCCTGCACACAGTATTATCTAAGGTACACAGTATTATCTAAGGTTTAGAGCCTGCACACAGTATTATCTAAGGTTTAGAGCCTGCACACAGTATTATCTAAGGTTTAGGGCCTGCACACAGTATTATCTAAGGTTTAGAGCCTGCACACAGTATTATCTAAGGTTTAGAGCCTGCACAGTATTATCTAAGGTTTAAGGCCTGCACACAGTATTATGTAAGGTTTAGAGCCTGCACAGTATTATCTAAGGTTTAGGGCCTGCACACAGTATTATGTAAGGTTTAGAGCCTGCACACAGTATTATCTAAGGTTTAAGGCCTGCACACAGTATTATCTAAGGTTTAGAGCCTGCACAGTATTATCTAAGGTTTAAGGCCTGCACACAGTATTATCTAAGGTTTAGAGCCTGCACACAGTATTATCTAAGGTTTAAGGCCTGCACACAGTATTATCTAAGGTTTAGAGCCTGCACACAGTATTATCTAAGGTTTAGAGCCTGCACACAGTATTATCTAAGGTTAGGGCCTGTGATGACAGAGGGTTGGAAATGAGCAATATATCCGTCAGTATAAAGAAACGTTGCTATTGAACAATGATAGTTCGAGCGTATCGATAATTACAATGATGACAGTTGTGTTGATTTAGAGATAAGTCCTCCCATAAAGCAGTACATTTAAAGTAGTCACATGTACTATATTAGCTGTAGTACTGTAGTAGTTCTGTTGCTGCTGTGTAGTAAAAGAACTGCCTTTAGTATCATGTTATTCAGCCATTATGTCTGTAAAGAGGCTCAAATGATGAAGAAAAAACAAGTTCTATGTAGTGTTTGATATTGGACTCAATAATAATAATGCCTTACACTTGTATTGCGCTTTACAATCCTGTGTTACCAAGTTTCTCAAAGCGCTGCACTGTCGTCATTATTCAGTCACAGCTGCCCTGGGTAAACTGACGGTCGGCTCTGAGCCATCGGCTCTTCTGACCACCGACCGCTCACGCTCACTCACGTTGATCCTGACCTGTTGTACATGTTTAGATTGGTAGGAGATACTCGAGTACCCGCAGACACGGGAAGAACAGGCAAACTCCACACAGATGCAGTTGTTTCTGTTTGTGGCTGTACATTAATGTTACAGTGAACTTTATTACAGTTGTCTGTGTTATTCCTCTGCTGGGAATAATCATCGACTTTGACTATATTGACAGATAATTCAACAGCTTAAAAGCCGAGGCTCTGAGAATGTGTTTCTGTAAAAAGTGACGACTCAGAGACATGTTTAACCGTGCTGGTGTTTGTTCTCTGGACTCGTGAAGTTTGAGCTTTTGGCCCTAGGCCTCCAGTCTCCCTCCCTTTTGTTGGTTCTATTTGTGTGGTGCTAATTTCCCCTTTTGCTCCATGTAAACCCTGCTGTGTGGGATAGGAGGACTGGTTTCCCGCTCTGGGCCGGTTGGCTGCTGCTTCTCACTCCTGATTGGTGCGGCATCTCAACACCTGGCCCCAATCAACCTCCTGCTGCAGCCACGCCCATAGAAGGCCACACCAAAGAACATCCAGGGCTGCTGGTCTTTGTGGCCATTTTGCGTCTGTTTGTGTCATTAATGACTTTGTGTGTGTCTAGGGACCACTGGACTTTTGGTTTGTCTCTTTTTGGAATGTTCACTAGGACGTGGGATCAAGAGACGCTTTGTTTGGTCATGACTTTGTTTGTATGTGTTTAACTTTTGTTGTTTTTAGTTAGGTTACACTTTAGTTAAGCTTTCGTAATTATTGTAAATATCCCCTTTTGGTTGAGTGTTTTGTTACCCCTTTGTTAAATTCACCTTTTACACTCCTTTTATTAAATTACAACTTTATTCATCCATTTTACATCTTGGTTCTTGTTGGTTGTTTTAGTCTAGCAGCGTCAGGTTGTAACGCTCTGATTGACCTGGAGAACTGGAGGGCGGAGCTTCACATATTGTCCTTTTTTCGCCCTCTGTTGGTGGAGCAAGGAGCGGCCGTTAATGTCGGCAAATTGTTCAGTAGAAGCAAAAAAAACGGCACTCGCTAGCATCGCTTTGATAGCTTTAGCATACGTAGCATGACTCTACCGTAGCTTTCTTAGCATTGTCCGTTTTGTAAGTATTTCAGGGCTGAACCACTTTGCTCAGTGTCTCTGTATCTTTATTCAGGAGAAAAATACATTCAGCATTTGTTAAAGTAATGGAGGAGAAATGAGAGAACGTTCAGTGTTTCTTTCCCCCTCTGGCTGCTTCATTACCATATATGGCCGTCTGTATCTTTGGCAGCTGTTTATCTCCTGTTTAATGTATCTATGGTAAACTCTAAATAGATCTAAGTCCATATTTAAAAACACCTTTACTGCCATGGGAGATTCCTGCCTCTGGATCGGAAAGACTTTATTATTCCGCTGTGTTTCTGAAGTCATTCAGAGAAACTGACTGGAGGATTTTATTCCGACATTATTACATTTCCCTCCCCTCGTTTCTATCCGTCTTTTAACGCACTACAATGCTCCGACTTTATTTCACACAATCCCCGTTCTTTAAATATCCCTTTCCCTCATATTTGCAGAGGTTTTATGAAGCCCGACCGTCGCCGCGTCCCTAAAGGCTGCATAAATCACTCTGATATGGCGTGCGAGCAGCGTTAGCCTCATTCCTGCTGATGGAGGAGGCTTTAGGCGGCGGGTACATAAACAGCCCAGACCCCCCGCGCTTGGAGAGTAAATGTATTCTTTAAAGAAATCAATATTAACAGAGCTTTAAGGCAGCGCGGGCGGCCGTGATAAATCCAGCCGCCCGGGCAAAACTCCATTATACACCTTCTGACACAGGCGGCCGACGTCAGGATGCATCATTCCAACACTAGGGGGCGCCGGGAAAATCAATAGTGAATAATGTTCCGGCGCCGCGCCTCGGGCGGGTAAAGGTCAGATATTAAACTGCTTTGGATGCTTCAAGCTGGAGAGAATAAATGACATGAAGGTGCTGTAAAGGCCGAGGAGAGGCAGGCGTTTGGGTTTCAGGACCCGAGTGTATAATTAACCTCTTAGCCCCCGCCTTAACCGAGCGCAGCTTTACCCAAATCCAAAAGCTTCTCGACTGGAGTAACACCTCATGTGAAAGCTAAGACCTACAAAACTCATCTACATGGAGCTTTTTCCTCACATTGTTGCTGCTTGTGTGACATTTCTTGTTGCTTTTTTGTCACTTTTCTGTTGCTCTTTTGTTGCTTTTTCACTCTCGTTTTAGTCTCATGTTCGTCGCTATTTTGACCATTTGGGTAAAGCCAGACTGGAGAGAATGTGCTCGGATCAGGTGGGGGTGAGAGGTTAAGTATTCAAAGTAAAAAGTCCATATTGAGAAATTGGTTCGAAATGCCATGAAGATTATTGGCAGGAAAGAGTTTCCTTCTTTAAAAACAAACACTCGGCCTTGGCACCGGCAAAAAACACTCTCAAAGAACCTTCTCATGTGTCTTTAATGAATACGAGCTTTTATAAGACGATATCGGGCTGTAAGAGCCACAAAACACCCATACAAACACTCTTTTATTCCTGTATCGGTTGCTCTTCTTAACAAGTGCAGTTAACACTTTAAGTCTTTTATGTTCTATTGCCTGATGTTACATTGGGCAACACTGTGGCCTTAATGTGTAACACAGTCTGTTGTATTGTGACTGTTATGGCACAGACATATTCCACTGTTGAAACGAGCTGACTTGTCCTTTTGTATTGTGAATTTGCTGTTAATGTATTTAATGCATCTTTTATATATTGCTATTGTATGAACCACAGCATGGCGAGTCCATTTCCCTATGGGACAATAAAGTTCATCTTATCTTAAGTAAAAAGTCCAAATCAGGTGTTTGTTATTAATGTCAAATGGAAACGTGTTTCTAAAGTGCAGTAACGGGACTCGCTGTTCCTTACGCTAAGCAGAGGAGTATTAGCTTTCTGTTAGCTTTTGGCGGTTATTCCCTTTATTGTGAATGATGCCGTTTGTTTCCTTGACTTGGACATTTACAGTGAAGCATTATCTCCAAGATTTACATGTAGAACGTCCATCAGGGACAACAACACCTTGTTCATCTTGGATCCCCAAAGGTCCCTCTCTGCTGACCAGTGTTCCTTTAGGTGGATGTAACTCTAGGAGAGGAGAGGGTCCTTCTGCCTCGCTTAACGATCTGAGTTTTCAGCGGTGATCGTAGCTTCTAAAGTTCTTCAAGTTAATCTACCACGTCCTTTTATAACCGCGTTAATCGTAAAAACCTAAAACCGGTTGATCTTGACCACCTACTGCTCAGACATTTTGATCCTTGTTTATGTCACATTTTTGTCGCTGTTTTGATACTTTTTCAAGAAGCTTTAAGATTTGGGTGAAGCCAAACTGGAGAGAATGTGCTCGGTTCATTTGGGGGTTCAGGTTAATCTAAGTTGTTTTTCTCCAGTTTATTGTGGCACCCCTGACTCCCCACTCAGGACGTGGCTTCACTGATTGCGGCGTATTTTTAGAAAGTGGTTCTGCAGAGAGGGTGAAGTCGGCCACAGCGAAGCGGAAAAACTCCAGACATCGACTGTTTTATTTTCCCGCAGAAACAGTAATGAGTAATGAGCGCAGATAGTTTCAGATCTCAGTGCGTTTCAAATGCAAAGTCAGCCGTGGAGTTTCTGGACTCCGTGGTTTTGGTATTTCTTGTTTACGACTGAGGGCGAGACACGGCAGGTGAAAACATTTACAGTTTTATAGCTAGTTTTCTCTGAACACTTGAGTTATAATGTAAACTTAACTCACCTTTTATGAGGCTTATTGTGAACGTTCGTGAATGAGGCCCAATGACCAGAAACAACAGCTCATGAAACTCTTGGCAAAGACAAGATGGACGGTAAACGAGGATGGGTTTGGCTCTAGTTCACGAGCGGTGTTTGTTTAACTCGTTTATCGGCTTAAAGGAACAGGCCACCGTTTTTCCATACTGAGATCTGTTCTTACCTTAGACGAGTTCATCTGTACCTGTCTGGTCTTCACGTGTGCCTTCAGTCACGTAAACACAGCACAGACGGCGTTAGCATTTAGCCTCTCTCTTCTCCTCTATAGCTCCAAACCAGGTGAAGATAGAAGCTACCAAACTCTTCCACGTTTTCCCTATTTAAATATGGTTACGTGAAGTGTTACACTATAAAGTATAATTACACAAAATTAAACAACATTTCTAAGCGGATAAAAAGGGGAACTATATTGTAAGGCGTAATAATACCAGGAATAGTTCGACACCCGCGCAATAATATCTTCACTTTACTGTGCGAACGCCAAAGTATTCCTGGTATTATTACGTCTTACAATATAGTTCCCCTTTTTATCCACTTAGAAATGTTGTTTAATTTTGTGTAATTATACTTTATGGTGTAACACTTCACGTAACTATATTTAAATAGGGAAAACGTGGAAGAGCTTGGTAGCTTCTATCTTCACCTGGTTTGGAGCTATAGAGGAGAAGAGAGAGGCTAAATGCTAACGCCGTCTGTGCTGTGTTTACGTGACTGAAGGCACACGTGAAGACCAGACAGGTACAGATGAACTCGTCTAAGCTCAGGTAAGAACAGATCTCAGTATGGAAAAACACTGGCCTGTTCCTTTAACCCCCGTCTTAAACCAAGTGCATTTTCTCCAGTTTGGCTTTACCCAAATCTAAAGGTTTACAGCCTATAGACCTACAAAACTGACCTAGAAGGATCTTTTTCCGTGCATTGTTGTGGCATTGTCGTCACTTTTTTGACATTTTGTTTTATTGCTTTTTTGTTGGGTTTTCGTCACACTTCATCATCACTTTTTTGTCACTTATTTGTCAAATTTTTCATTGCTTTTTGCCACTTTTTTGTTTGTTTTTGGTGACTTTTTCATCTTCGTTTTCGTCTCATTTTTGTCCCTATTTTGACACTTAAAAAAAAAAGCTTTTAGATTTGAGTAAAGCTAAACTGGAGAAAATGTGCTTGATTCAGGTGGGGGCTAAGAGGTTAAGTTCTTAGAAATCTCTCTAATATTTACGAAAGAACAAAATGTAAATCCAGCAGTGTTTTCATAAGGGAACAATTAAGACCAATGAACACGGTGTAATTATCCTCCGAAAGGTTGCTTTTGAATGAGACCTTTAAATGTGTGTTTTGTCCTTTGTGTCCCGGTGAGGCCTCCATCCATCACCCCTGTCCCGCACAGATGAAGATCCGCCCCTCGCCATCGCTCCCTCCCTCTTATCAGCGGTAGGTTGGTGAGATTAGATCGTGCTGAGTTCCGATGGAGCACTCATCCAGGTTTTCGCTGCGTCAGAAGAAAAAAAGTCTCACACCGACCACAGCGCGAGGACACAGCGGAGACAAGGACATTCAGTAACTAACTTCACACGAGAGAGACAGAGCTGGAAGTCCAGATGATATTTACAACTCTGACATTTGTTTGTACTTGACCTCTGCAAAGAGAAGAACTCCATTAGGAACAGGAACAGGATAAGATCATATTATCATCCAGCAGGACCGAGCTCAAAGGGTTCAGTTTGTATTTACTATGGTACATGTAGTGTTCTAGGAGATACATGAAAGAGCAGATCGTTTTATTTAGGACACTTTACAGAGCGACACAGATGGTAAAGCGTCGGCTCATGACTGTAGGGTCAGGGGTTCAAATCACGTGTTGTGGAATTTCTACTTAACTTTAGACTAAGGCCCAATCTCAATTCTCCCCCTTAGCCGTCCGCTTAGCCCATTACCCTCCGCTTAGCCCCTTAGCCCTCCGCTTAGCCCTTACCCTCCGCTTAGCCCTTACCCTCCGCTTAGCCCTTACCCTCCGAGGCCACATAGCCCTCAAAGCCAGGGTTTTCAGATGCACACTACAGACGATGGGTAGGAGGAGTTCGACAAAACACGGAAATAAGCTGCGAAATGAATTCACGAACATCATCAACAAGCACTCTTACATTACATTTACATTTATAAAGCTGCAGAACGCTTCATGACTTTATTCACTTTGTGCAACAATTAGAACAGTCCATTGCTTTAAACGTGTCAGTTCTACGTTTTCGCTTTGCTGCTGCGAACGCTCCGTTTATTTGTGCTGTATTGGCTGACTTTGGAGTTTCTTTCCAAACTTTCGATACGTCGCTATTGTCATGACACACGGGGTTCAGGGCCTCGCTGCTGCACCCGCTGTCTCCCCGCTGTGCTCTGAGCCCGGGTCCGAGACTGTCTGTCCCCGCCCTGAGCGCACTGTGGGCGGGTCTACCTCTGCCTGTCCTGCTATGAGCACACTGTGGGCGGGTCTACCTCTGCCTGTCCTGCTATGAGCACACTGTGGGCGGGTCTACCTCTGCCTGTCCTGCTATGAGCACACTGTGGGCGGGTCTACCTCTGCCTGTCCTGCTATGAGCACACTGTGGGCGGGTCTACCTCTGCCTGTCCTGCTATGAGCACACTGTGGGCGGGTCTACCTCTGCCCGTCCTGCTATGAGCACACTGTGGGCGGGTCTACCTCTGCCTGTTCTGTTATGAGCACACTGTGGGCGGGTCTACCTCTGCCTGTTCTGCTATGAGCACACTGTGGGCGGGTCTACCTCTGCCTGTCCGCTCTGAGTGTGCTATATGAGCGGATCTCTGGCAGCTCTGGCTAACGGGCTGCAACAGAAGTAGTTCACAGGGACAGGGGGGGGAAGGAGAATGTGGCGCCGGATGAAGGCAAGGCAAGGCAAGTTTATTTGTAGAGCACAATTCATACACGAGGCAATTCAAAGTGCTTCACAGTTGCAGAAAAAATTACAAGAAAACAGTTAAAATCAATCAATAAAACAACAACACAAGTTAATCAATTACAGTAAAAGTCAAGAGTGCAGATAAAATACTTTCAGTTTTCATATGCACGGGTAAAAGAGCTGTTTTCAGCCTGGATTTGAACATTGTCAGAGTTGAGGCCTGTCTCACATCCTCATGAAGACTGTTCCAGATTTTAGCTGCATGAAACTGAAACGCAGCCTCACCGTGTTTATTATTGACTCTGGGAACCACCAGGAGACCCCGCCCTGAAGTTCTCAGGGCCCGAGATGGTTCATACGGCTCTAACATGTCAGAGATGTACTTTGGTGCTAAACCATGAAAAGACTTGTACACAAGCAGAGCTGTTTTAAATTCTATTCTCTGAGTGACAGGAAGCCAGTGCAGAGACCGGAGCACTGGACTAATGTGGTCGTATTTCCTGGTTTTTGTCAGGACTCGAGCAGCAGCGTTCTGGATGTACTGCAGCTGTCTAACAGCTCGTTTAGAAAGGCCAGTGAGCAGCCGTTACAGTAGTCTAACCTGCTAGAGACAAATGCATGGATGAGTCTCTCTAAGTCTGGTTTTGACACTATTCCTCTGATCTTAGCAATGTTCTTCAGATGGTAAAAAGCTGATGACGTTATTGCTTTGATGTGGCTGTTTAAGTTCAGGTCTGAGTCCATGATTACTCCTAGATTTCTAACCTGATTTTTTGGTTTTAGAGCGAGAGACTCAAGGTGACTGATAACACTTTGTCTTTGTGTCTGTGGGCCAAAGACAATGATTTCAGTTTTGTCTGAATTTAGTTGGAGAAAGTTGTTTTGCATCCACAAACTGATCTGTTCGATGCAGTGACAGAGTGTATCTACAGGCCCATGTTCACCTGCCGTCAGTGACACGTAGATCTGAGTGTCATCTGCGTAGTTGTGGTACGACACATTGTTGCTGTTTATTAGCTGACCCAATGGAAGCATGTACAGGTTGAATAAGAGGGGTCCCAAGATTGACCCCTGGGGGACTCCACAGGTCATGGAAATTTTGTCTGAGACACAGTTGCCAATTTCGACAAAGTACGTCCTATCCTCGAGATAGGACTTGAACCAGTTTAGAGCAGTACCAGAGATTCCCACCCAGTTTTCTAACCTGTGAAGTAAGATCCCATGGTCCACTGTGTCAAAGGCAGCGCTCAGGTCCAGCAGAACTAAAACTGAGACCTTACCTGCATTGGTGTTCATACGGATATCATTTGTCACCTTGATCAGAGCTGTCTCAGTGCTGTGGTGGGGCCTAAATCCTGACTGGAAAGTATCAAACACATTGTTAGATAGGAGAAAGTAAGTGAGCTGTTGATATATTACTTTCTCTAGGACTTTTCCTAAAACGGTAGGTTTGATATGGGCCGGTAGTTGTTCAGTACCTTGGGATCAAGGCTGCTCTTCTTTAGAAGAGGCTTAATGACCGCGGTTTTCAAGGCCTTTGGAAATGCTCCAGTCTCAAATGAGATGTTAACAAACTGAACAAGTTGTGGTAACAAGCTGGTCAGCACAGACTTCAGAAATCTAGTGGGTAATTCATCAAGGCAGCATGTACATGAACTCAAACCGGAGATGACCTCTTCGATTGTTTTGCCAGTAACAGGTGTGAAATGTGTCAGCTCAAGGTGTCTAGCTGGTGGCAGGGTTGGTATTTGTGTTGTGGAAATTATGGCATTTTTTATGCCTTGGACTTTATCATAAAAAAATATTGCAAACTCATTGCACTTAGATGTAGAGATTAGTTCTAAGGGCAGTGAAACTGGAGGGTGAGTTAATCTGTTTACTGTGGAAAACAGAACACGAGAATTGTTTCTACAGTTTGCGATGATTTTAGAGAAGTATTTCTCCCTTTCTCCACGCAAAATCTGGTTGAACTCACAAAGCACTTCTTTGTATATCTCACAATGAACCTGGAGCTTTGACTTGCGCCATTTCCTTTCGGCTTTTCGGCACTCCCTTTTCTGTGCCCTGACCGAATCTTCACTTCTCCAAGGTGCCTTTTGTCTATTGTTAACCATTTTTACCTTGACAGGAGCAATAGTATCCAAAACATTTAAGACGCTTGATGTATAAGAGTCCAACAGATTATCAACATTTGAACATGGAGGATTTTCAAATCTGATCATTTCCATAAACTGTGTCCTTGTTGTATCATTTATGTGTCTTCTCTGAATAACTCCAGGCCCAACCACTGGTTTGGGTGCAACAGACAAGTCAAAAAAGACACAAAAATGATCAGATAAAGCAACATCAACAACATTCACATTTGATATATTAACACCTTTTGTAATAACTAGATCTAGAGTGTGACCTTTGTTGTGGGTCGCCTCACTCACGTGCTGAGTTAAACCAAACATTTCAAGAACAGCATTAAGTTCTTTTGCATGCCTGTCATTGGTCACATCCACATGCACATTAAAATCACCTGAAATGACCAAACAATCAAAATCAGTGCATATAAATGAAAGTAATTCAGTGAAGTCTTCGATAAAACAATTCTGTGGTGGTTTGTAAATAGTCATATAAAGAATGGAAGATTGTTTTATCTCCATTTTGAAAGACACATACTCAAATGATAGAAAAACCCCAAATGACAATTTGTGGATGACTATATTGTCCCTGAATATTGCACAGACACCCCCGCCCCTCTGGTTTTGGCGTGTTTCAGACACAAAATTGAAATTTGATGGACTACACTCAATCAAAACTGCGTTACCAGTGTTTTTGTCAAGCCATGTTTCAGTTAAAAACATAAAATCTAGATTATAAGAAGAAATAAAACTATTTATTAAAAAGGACTTGTTTTTTAACGATCTGGCATTGAGTACAGCATGTTTAAGATTTATCTGTGTTTGAGTGGATGGAATCTTTTTGCAAGGGATATGGATTAGAGTTCTTTGATTGGACGGTCTGACTGTTGCCCTCTTATCTAATCTATGTTGTTTGACTGTACTAATTGTTTCAGAAGAACACACTCCCTCTATGGACCTCTGGTTGGTTTTGAGTTTGCTATGCATGGTAGCAACGCAGAGGCCCTTAATGTCCTAGACAGCAGCAGTGAAGCTGCTGGAAATCGGAGGTGGGGGAGGGGCATGATACGTCTTCGGGATGAAAGCCTTGGTCTTGACATGACTGGAGTGCGGGGAGTCATTTGAATCCCTTGTTTTATCAAGGCTTCAAAATGGCTGGGAAATCCCATAGGTGACTTTGGTGATGGGAATGATTCAGAAAAATCTCTGGAGGGTGTAGATGTACCAGTCGGGCTCAAGGCCTGCGGTGGAGTTGAAGAAAGTGCTCCTTCGGCTGAATCATTTACTATAGATGCAGGTGGTGCTGAAGCGGAGCTTTTCCCCGGAGATGCAGATGCAGGTGGCGCCGCTGCTATGGTTGAGATGTTTTCCGGCGCAGCTGATTCCTTAACTGTGGCTGGATCCTTAACTGTGGCTGAGTCCTCTACTGTAGGTGCTGCTGGTGCTGCTGTGGCTGGATCCTTAGCTGTGGCTGAGTCCTTTACTGTAGGTGCAGATGATGCAGCTGCGACTGAATCTTTTATTGGGGATGCAGGCGAAACCTTTGCTGGTGAGCCAGGAGCTCTTCTCATGCTCCTCTCTGCTCTCTCTTGTTGCTCAGGCCTCCACGGATTCTGCAGAGCGTGGAGGAGATTTTCCGTCAGTCGTCTCACTCCACCTCTGCTCAAATGTGGGCCATTTCCTTTAAACAGATCGTCGCGTTTCCAGAAAGATTAAAGTTCTCTATGAAAGTAAGTCCTCTTGACTTACAGACTTTTGACAGCCATGTATTCAACTGAAACAGCCGGGAGAATTTGTTTATTCTCCCGTCGATGTTTGGGATAGGTCCACTGATGAAAATTTGTATCGCGTCTTTGTCCAGGCAATCCAGTCTCTCAAAAAGTTTATTAAACTTTTCTTTCAGGACTTCAGACTCTCCGTTTCTTGTGTCCACAGCACCAACATGTAAAACAAGTTTATTTATTCCAGGGTTGTTTGTAATTTCCTTGTTTAGAACATCTATAATGTCAGAAACTGTAGCAGACGGATAAGTGACTGTAGTCATTATCTCATTGTTTATATTAGATATGGCTCCGTCACCAAGCAACAGGGTATCTCTGGCCTTGACACTTGGAACAGTATTTCTCTCCATCTTTGTTTTGACTTCGTGTTCCTTGTTTTTCTCTGACATTTTTTGCTTGTTATACACATTCTCTGAGAGAGGTGAAAATCTGTTTGTTAACTTTATTTCAGGTGCATTTTTACGAGCATGTTGTCTTTGCTTTGGCCTAGCACCAAGTTGTCTGTTTAGTTTCGGAAATGTTATGGTATCGTTTAGCTTTAGGTTGCAAGTATCAGTTTTTTCCGTCTTCTTACCGGGTTCCACAGGGAGCGTGTCATTAAGTCCTCTTTCCGTCTCTAGAGCATAAATCTTGTCCCGTAGCAGGGAAATTTCTTGTTGATACATCCGACAGCTTTCACAAGGCGATGTTTGCCTTCCTCCCTCAGCCATGTTGACAAGATTGTCGTCGCTGGTTCGTCAAATGAGTTGTAAAAATGGCATTAAAATGAGTAAAAAGCCTTGGTTCACTTAAAAGAAGAGAATAAAATCATATCCAAGACATGTGCCCAAAATAGAATGATTTAAAAAGCAAATAAAGAGGCAAGCGGCAGCAGCAAGCAGAGATACGTCTGCACTCTTGATAAGCAGGAAGCTTATCAAGATGTAAATCTGTGGGTTTGGGCTGAGACCGAGTCCTGTTGTTTAGGTTTTACAAAACTGGATCAGTCTGTTACAAGTTACTGATGAACTGGTTCAGTAGAAACTTGCTATAGAGACAAGTACATTTTCTTTCATATAAATGTGTTTTAATTGATAAAATATATATATACAAATAAGATTCCATTCCAAACTCACATAACCTTAATCATCTGTGTCTTAATCATCAGTCAAATGGAGGGCTGTCCCATTTCTTAGGGTGGTCTTTTCAACACTCACCCTTAGCCCTCGGTTTCAGGGTGTAGGGAAAGGCCGAGGGGAAGGGGTAGAAAAGAGAATTGAGATTGGGCCTAAATATCGTGAAAGTGGTCATTTATTTTACATGTGCACATGGAGAACACAGAGCATGGAGAGTCTGCATCAGAGTTCTGACTATTACAAGGTCCAAGTATTTATACTAAACACATAAAGGAGGAGAAACTCATGGTCACATAAGTCAGACTAACCGTTATGTATCTCAAAGTACAACAAAGACACGTACATGAGCAAAACACACAGAAAGGCTGCACACATGTGACAAAGGTTCAACAGAAGCTCAAAGGCTTCTGCAGGTGCACACTGTCGTTGTCTCCTTGGGCAAGACACTTCACCCTCCTCTCCTCCAGTGTCTGTGTACACTGGTGAATGAATGAGAGAGTGACTGGTTCTTTCCTGTAAAGTGCTTTGAGTGTTTAGTACTGACCATTTACCATAAGGGCCTTTGGGACAGTATGTCGAGTTAGTATTAGGTGAACTGGTTAACCTGTTGGAGTCAGTGGTTAGAGCTTGATTAGGGTTAAGTATTTTTCTAGTTTTTTAATCTGTTGTTTTTATGTATGACTTATGTGTGAAGTTTATAAACTGAATTTCCTTCGGGATTAATGAAGTATATCGTATCGTATCGTAAACTAAAAATGTCAACTAAATAAACACATGACATTTAGCAGAAAGCACTCTTATAAAGGAGTAGAGTGAGATTTCCAAATTGATGCCGGCTGTCAATCAATCCGACTAACTGGCTGACTTTTTTAGCTCATCTATTCCTAAGACTGTATCGCGGCGCTGCTAACACGGGCAGATGAGTCCCGCATACACAATAACAGGAGTTTAGCAGAATAAACCGTGGGAAGTAAATCTGGAAAGTAGGTTTTCAGAGTCCGTGGCAGCTGTCAATGATGCGGCCCATTGCTCCGAGACCGTGTGACAGTGACGAGGCTGCTGAGCTCGTTAAAAGTACGCGGACGAGGCATCGTATTAAAACAAACCAGGAGAGAGAAGTGACATAATGTGAGTGTGTGACCTCCAGCGACGGGAGCTGTTTGCTCTAATACACCACAAGTTGAAGGGGAAGCGTTGCAGCACGTTTATCAAAAGTTCTGCTGTTAACTTTACATCTGCAGCACTAACAGTCACCTAGCAGCAGACAGAATATTTACCAATCAAGGGAGGGGTTTCTTTATTCTAAAACTCCCAGCTTTGTCAGTACTGTATGGCATCGTGCATGTTATGTTACCGATACTGGGGTTTGAGAATCTGCTGATATACGATATTTACCGTATTAATGGGACAAAAACTATCTTCGTCCGGACTCTCACTGTCCAAACACAGACTGGATGAGGTGAACTCTGTTTTGTCGCCTGTGGCTCGTGGCTCACGGTGGAGCAGAGGAGTGAAACTCATTCTAAAGTCAGTAGATCATGGATCACAGACACGACGCTGTGATGTCATCGCTTTAGTAGAAGTTGAGGAGACGCCGTAACGATGGAGACACGTAAACAGTGTTTTCAGATCTTTCCTCTGGGACCTGGTTTGGAGAATGTTCATTTACAGATCCTCAAAACACTGGTTTCGTCTGCATTAGATCAGTATTGATGATACGCTGGATCAAATATGTTTGTGTTTAGTCCTGAGCTTGACTTCGTGTGGACGGGGCTTAAGTCTTACCATGAATCTACTGAAGTATAATGTTATTGTCAACAAGTGCATTACTGAAGTATTTTGAGCAGTTTTACTCTCGACTCTACATTTCCATAAAGGCTCCAAAGTAAATATCCATGTGTTCATTTTAGACTCAGTGACCAGCAGGTGGCGCTGTGCACATGTATTGTCAAACAAGAAATATGTTTTGTCCCCGTCGTGTTGCCGCACAGAGGGTGAATTAGGACGACATTTTGGAAGCTGCAAAGTTATTTTTACAGAAACACATTCTTATATTCTGTGGTCGTCCCGCCTTCGCTCTGCCTGATCCCTCAGACCTGAAGCTCAGCAGGGCCTGGTCAGTGCTTGGATGGGAGACCGTTTGGAAACACCAGGAAGCCTGAGTAATGTAGTGAGTGAGTGGTTGGTGGTGGGAGGGGCCGATGGCACAGACTGCTTCCGTTAGTCTACGCCAGGGCAGCTGTGGCTACAATAGCAGCTTACCAACGGCAAGTATGGAGTGAATGAATTATGCAATGTAAAGCGTCTGAGTGTCCAGAAAACCGCTATATAAAACCGATGCATTATTATTATTATTATTATATGATTGAGATTATGACCAAATACCTGCAAAAGTTGAATATAGAACATACATCAATTGGTTATAAAAACAGAAAAGTAAAAAGCGATACCTGTTTCTAACGGCTCTAATCTGCCTTTGACGATGGATTTCCTCTTTTCTGCTTCACACAAACACATGGACTTTGTTCCGTGTCGTTATCACACGCGTGAACACCTGACCTGTTCTCCTTTCATCTGCGTTTGTTTTACGGCGGATCAAAGCACGAGGAAACGCTCTCTCCCTGACCATACGTCCTCCTGGCGGCGTGGGCGAGGCCGTGGGAGTCTCGCCGTAGCATATTGCCGTGGTTTGGGGAGAGTGCGATTTGGCGTCGGGGGTTCTGGTGTTGTTTGGCGAATCCCCACCGCGGCGCTGCGTGGGAGAGGTGCAATTATGCGATCAGAGCGGTGCCAAGCGCAGGGCGAGGGGGAGGAGACGGTCATAGAGGGAGAAACAGAGTCAGAGCGCTGGAGAAGAGGCAGAGGTGGATAATTACCAAAACACCGCCTGACCAAACATTCAAGAAGAGATCGCCCGCGCTAATATTCCCTTGTAGCGCCTTTAGCTTTGATTACGTTCACTCTGGCTGTTTCTCAATAATACACTTCTGCAACGACTCTCGCTCCCTGAACCACTCATACGCCCGTGCCATCAGGGAAGAACAAATCCACTGATGGAATAACCTGGTCCTTCAGGATGTTCAGGTCGTCAGCTGACATTTTTCCACTGCCTTCTTAGCTTTCTGCTGTAACTACCGTAATTCCCGGACTAAAGCCGCTGATTTGTTCCCATCCTTTGAACCTTTATACACCGGAGCCTAATATATAGATTATTATGCTCATCGTGAATATTGTGCCTCACTCTATCGCCGTCTTCCTCCATCTGTCCCACAGTGTTTAGGGGCAGCAGGATGCCCTCCCGCGCTGAAGCTAATGTGGCTTCGAGTGCAAAATAACTGTGTTTCATTCTTTCACCACTGAAATTATATGGAGGGTCAAATTCATCAAAAGCCGTAACACACTTACATAAAAGTACCTGTAGGCCTCAGTTCTCTTGGTAAAACAGACCACAAAGAGAAAAGTCCAGTATTTCCAGAGGCTGATGGAGCTTCTGATGGAGCTTTATAAATGTTGGTGCGGCTTATAGTCCGGTAGTCATGGCAGCAGCGTACGCTTTATCTCTGGTGCTTTGATTGTTCTTGTTGATATTAGTGATGGGTCGGCGACAAACGAGTCGGTACAAAGAGTGAACGATGAGAGTCCGTTTTTTTTTTTTAAGGTTGCATGTTTATCAAGCTCTACATACACTGCTCTCTGCTACAGTAGAGACGAATAGAGAAGGGCAGAGACTAAACGAGAAAGAGAGTAAGAGAATGGGTTCGGGGAGAAAGGAGGTAAAACATCTGCAGCTGCAGCCCGTCCGCGAGGAACGAACCTGCTGTTTACACAAAATCTAGCTCTCTACAAACTTAAACTAATCCATAAATGTAGTCGGTACATCTCTAGCTTTCAGCCACTTCTTATTTGAGAAAGATCCGCCTCATATTTTCGGTTTTATGGTTGGATAAAGTGACGCTGGGTTTGTGGAGTGATGTCGCAGTGTCGGCCTTTTCCACATGTGTTTGAGCGCATTACAAAAGCAACTAAAGCAGAAGAACAACAGGAGTCCAGCTAAAGTTTGGACTTCAGTGATGTCTGGAGTCTGTATTCCTCTCTGAGCGAGAGGCTCCAGCAGCTCCAGACTGAGCAGGACCAGGGGCGGAGCTGACACAGGCAGCAGAGGGACTGGGAGAAGCTATGGGAGAAACACTAAGGATTTTGAGTCCAAATATGTACCAGCCTTAAACGTGTGTCCATCCATCCATCCATCTTCTTCCACTTGTCCATTGCCAGGTCGTGGGGGCAGCTGTTGGAGCTGCACCAGCCCCTATAGCGCCTCCTGCAGGTGGTGGGACCACAGAAGGACGGCCTCATGGTTCTAACCGGGCCTGTTGGTCTCTCATAAGGGGCTTCTGAACCGCTCTTTGTCTGACCCGTCACCTAGGACCTGTTTGCCCTGGGAGACCCTACCAGGGGCACCAAGCCCCCGACAACAGAGCTCCAGGATCATTCAGGTCAAACCCCTTCACCACGTTAAGGTGGAGGCTCCAGGAGGGAACGTGTGTGTGTTGCTATAATAAACAATGGCTCCACCACCTGGAAAAAGTCAACTTTGATTCCCGAAGACAAAACACGACCACTATAAGCCAATATCACTTCATTATAACAATGGAAAAACATATTATTCTGTTCTTTTTTAATTTCTTTCTTGATTACAGTTGTTTTGTGCAGAGAGTAGTCGAAAAGCTCAGTTAACAAGCCATGAATCAAAACCTCTCCTAAATTTAAACTGTATTATGTAAAAACATGAAGAGCCTTTGGGAACCAAAAGAGCCGGCTCTTTTTGGTGAGCCGATCCAATCCCATCACTAGTTGATACCGACTTGCTCGTCTCTCCTTCGTTCATTGGCTCGTCTGCTTCACTGCGACTCTGTAATATAATGCTTTATTTTCAACCCCTCTGGACTGCAGATGCAAACTGGCCTTTTATACAGCTGTACTGTTGGTTAATATCAAACATTTCAAACATGCCCAATCACGTATATCTTTAGGTCATCTTTTTCTCTTTATTGAAACAGCTACGCAGCGAAGGGGAGCAAAAGACGGGGGTGGGAAGAGCTTGAAATGGGTGAAAACCAGGAAGTGAAGCGACTGGACATTTTGTTTCAGGTGTTTTAGATCAACATGGCCTTTGTGAACCAGTAAAGTGTAAGATAGTGATTAACATGTGTTTGAGATTATTCCCAAACACCTTTAAACGCCTAATACTCAGTACTCATACAGTTTAGTTTTTGCTCCTCGCTCTCCCGTCTGAACGGTTGGATCAGTGTTTAATCTATGAACTTCAACAGGAAAAGAACAGGCTGTTTCAAACCAAAAGAAAGTCTCAAATCCACAAACAGCATGGGGTCATATTTTATTGATGGTCTGCTTTGTCCTTTTGTTCGCTTAGACAAATGTTACTTTGCTCTTGTGGATCTGCAGCCAGCGGGACGTGGAGGGAAGTGTCTGTGGGAGGCGTCTGGGGAGAGGGGAGTTAGGCCTCTCTGGTGAACCACGGGAGCCGTTCAGTTTGAAAATTAACTTTTAGATCTCTCGCATTTCCTTCAGAAGTGTCCTCTGAGGCAAAACCAAAAAAAAAACTGGGCTTTTGTGTTCTCAAACTTTCCCTTTTGATGCGGTTATGTGAAGAAATCATGAACTAATGTGATGCTGTAGTTTAAGTATTCAGAAACTCAAGCACATTTCCTCCAGTTCGTCATTACCTGAATCTAAAAGCTTCATGACCGAAGAGCTCACAGTCTATAGGCCAGTGTGACGCCTCATTTGAAAGCTAAGGCCTAGAAAACTGATCGTGACTTTTTGGTCGCCGCTTTCTGTCACATATTTGAAGCGTTTTTGGTCATTTTTCTCTTGCGTTTTCATCCTCGTTTACGTCACTATTTTGACGATTTTTTCACGAAGTTTGACCCACATTTAAGTTTCTTAAAAACACATTAAAACGTTCACCAATATGTTGAAATTTAACATTGCAAATTTGTGATATATTAGGAACTCTCTGACCATAGATGCATCTAATTTATATCTAATGCGATAATTCCGCACTTTCGTTACTGCATGATGAGTTGGTCACAGTTTCCGTTCAGTTTCACACAGTGAGAACTTTCGCCGGTTTGTGAAAAACATAGAAACTGTTTCGTCAACATTCAAAGTTAGTTGAGAGATTTTCAGCCAAATGAAAACAGTTTTACCCTAAATAAACACCACTGTGTCATCAGCGTACAGGATCACTTAGCATTAATACACACAGATGGAAAATCATTAATATAAAGATAAAACAGCAGGGGCCCTAATATAGAGCCCTGCGGCACACCCATAGTGCAACTATGGTAACCATCAAAATGCTGAGTGTTGGACTTGGTTTAGGGGTTAAATATTTCTAACGGCTGCAAAAAAAGGAGAAGCAGCGTTCGATTCTAACGCTTGTGGACAGAAGTCGACTATTAGTCCGACTATAGAGCCCGTTAGCATTAGCCACTCAAAGACATTGAATGAATTTAGCAACAATCAAGGCCTTAAATCTCATGAAAAATAATCAAATTGGATTCAAACTGGCAAAATGATGACATTGCCCAACAGTTTTTACTATAGATTCATCGAAATACCAAAATAATCTATCACCCAGTTTGGGGCTGAAATTGACCACTTTCCTTTCTTTTTTTCAAAAGTTTCCCGTTTTATCCAATTGTCTCCGTTTGATGAAATGTTTGCAAATCGTGAGAAATGTGGCATTAAAAAGCATTACATTTGACTTGCTCCTGTCTTTATAAACCCTGTTACAACATGATAAAGATCAACGTAGTCCTTATAAAGTGTCCTTACCCTTCGCAGACACATCTTTAGGTATAAAACATAAGTTCAGCAGGATTATAAAGCACAGTTATGCATAATATGTCCACTTTAAATACAATATAAAGGTTTATCACCAGCTAAATAAATATCGACTCAAGAGCTTAATTCTACATCTCTAATTCCATCTCTAACCTTCATAATGAAACACACTCTCACATATCACTCGCAGTTATGTGGAACTCGCATTAAAATATGTATGAAATGAAAACAGAGCTGTATAATTACCCGATAATGTGGACACGTTAACCTGAAAAACCCTTTTTCAGCCTCTCGTCAAATCTCAGCAGCGAAACTTAAACCTCTAATGCGATATAGTGTCGTTTATTTCAGATGTATATTTTCCGCCTCGTCCCTGATCTCATTAACAAGTCTGGACAAGATTACGCTTAGACAAATCGATGCTAAGTGGATTTTTATAATGAAACGGCCGGCTGGAAATCACAGTCTGTGAGGAGGATACAGGACAGGCCCAGGTTTGGAAAAATAAGGACATTTCTGACATTGTGCTTCATTACGAGGTCGAGAACGTTCAGGGTCTGTTTGGAAAGAACACTTTCTGGAAAAAACAGCTTAACCTTAAAAACTAAAGACTAAAGGGAGAAACTGAGGAAACCCCACTGGGTGAAAACACTTGGGCTCTAACGCAGACTATAGCGTAACATTTTGGCCCTTAAGCTCTTAACCCCCACCTTCACCAAGTGCTCTTCCTCCAGTTCAGCTTTACCCAAATCCATAAGGTCAACGCCTCACTCGAAAGTTAAAGAGGGGGTATTCTGCTTTTTTCAATCCCATAGCACCAGTCTATAGCATACTACAATGATGACGTAACCTTCTGTTGGTCTGTATATGCAGTAAATTAAAATAACTGCCTTGAATAAAATTGCTCTCTCAAAATGGCTGTACTGAACGTCTTGAAATAGGCCTCTGTCTCTTTAAGAAGCTTTCCGACACGCCCCCTTCAGCACACTGCTGTGGCATCTAAACAACACTACTGTGCGGGGAGGGGGCTCTGCTGAGCTGAGGAGCAGTGGTTGGTGGCTTGGCTGGTGACGAAAGGTCCAGAGGCGTCTCCAGGAGGTGGGGGCGTTCCTAGGAGGACTGAGGCATAGCTACACCTAAAATGGCTGCCGTCTAAGTTTTACTGATTACTCAAAAATATGTGAATGAGCCAAGGCAACACTCCAGGCATGTGTTTAATGAGGGAATGACATAATAACATGATATAAAGCTTGAAAAAGTCCATTTTACATAAGACCCCCTTTTAATACCCACAAACTCATCTAAACTTTTTGCTTGTGTTGTCACTTTTTAAATCTTTTCCCACATTCTCATCACTTTCCTGCTGTTGTTTTGTGGCTTTTTTGGTCACGTTTTTGTCGTTCTTTTGTTGAATTTTCATCCTCGTTTCGTCTCATTTGTGTCGCTATGGTGACACTTTTTCAAAAAGCTTTTAGATTTGGGTAAAGCCGAACTGGAGAAACTGGGCTCGGTTAAGGCGAGGGTTAAGAGGTTAATAAGGAGACGGATCTCAGCCCTGAGACGGAGGAAACAAGTTAGACTCCAAACTCAGTAAGAGCCACTGAACTCTGAGGTTGAAATGCAGCTGGAAAAAGGAGTTTGTGGTGAACCTTTGGTGATAATGTTGTGTTTGTCGTGGTCTATGTGGGGCTGTGGGCATTAACTAGTTGTTTGAGTCGCTGTTATGACATGAAATGAAAAGGGAGGAGCTACTGTGTGTATTCCACTCTGTCACAAACAAACAGTTTGATTTCCTGCGACTGGAGTTTAGTCCAGTCGTTGGTCTGGACTTTCACAAGATGAACAAACCGAAATGCTTGTATTTGTTAAAGTGCTTTAAACTGCACAACAAACAGTCAAAAATGACTTGTTTATTAGGTCATAAATGATTTACAACACTGACATTTGTAACTTCGGGACCGTTCAGTCTTTGGTGTTTGGACGATGATGATGTTAGGACTTGGTTCTTTTGTATCACGCGAGAACAGTTATTTGGATATGGCCAAAGCAAACACTGGAGATAGAAGTCGTCTCATAGAAAAGGCTTTTATTGCCATTGTTCCGAGTTACAAAGCAGTAAAACCAGCTGGTGACTTCAGAGAAAGAGAAGAAGTGAAGTCCAGACCCCCGTCGACAGTTGTCTTTATTCTAGTCTTGCACTTCTCTCCGCAGAGAGGGTGACTGCCTATCTGTGAATCAGTTGTTTGTGTCTATGTGTTTGTACATTATCTGTACTGTACGTCATGTTCAGAATTATTATGGTGTTGACCGTTGTCTATCAGCTAATCTCACTGACATGGTCTTCCTGTTCTGTAGCGTGTAATCAAAGCATGCGTCAGGAGCCTGTTCAGATTTGCTACAACCCTTACAATGAAAACTGGCCGACCCAGTGTGAAGAATGGTACCGGCTATAAATAGGTCGGTTCCCACTGAAGCCGAGTCTCGAAAGTGAGTCTATACCCCCACACGTGCAACACGTTTACAGGAGAGCAGAGCAACATAAATGCAGCTTTATTACAAACCACTGAAACACGCGTGATCCGGAGAAGCTTCTAGAAGCTTCTGACATGATTTAGTGTTCGCTCTTCCAGCTCTTTCTGAGCGTCTCACCAAAGGATTCCTTCATTTCTACAAACGCTTGATAAACACCATGTTCTGAACATGTTGAACAGAACCTGCAACGTTTAGGTAAAATAAGTCAAGTAGAAGGACAATATTCAAGTCTTTTTCTTTCTTTATGATGAAACTCTCTGCAAGAAACTCCTCCTAAGTCGCAGAGTTACACGTGTGCAATAGTGTTTGATAAAAGTAAAGGTGTGACAGATTGTTCCTAAATGCCTGAGCATTCATAGTTTTCATGACTTTAATCTCTGCTTTGTTAAACTGGTAAAACTGGTTTCATTTTCAGACTGTCTGTACACAAGCGTTTTGGAGAGAAACATATCAAAAAGTGGAAACGTTCTCCTGAGATACAGGTAGGAAGCAAACATACAAGACAAGTTATGCTACAATGGAAAATATGTACAAGTCACATAGACGATTATTATGTCAACAAACATATGGTTTTAGAGAAAAACGAACTACAACATATGAACTATGAATATGCTTGAAGAGGTCGGCTCGGCTTTAGAAAATAATGAATTCTCAATGGTATATTTATTGGTTTAAAGCTTTTGACACAATCGAATACGGACAATCATTGAAAAAGCTCAAAAGGTCTGGGATCCGAGGTTATGTTCTCTCCTGGAGTAAAAGTTTCCTGGAAAACCGTCAGCAATGTGTTCAATAAAAACGACAGTGTCTGGATTCAAGAGCATAACAAGTGAACACCACAAGGTTCTGTGATTGGCCCCAAACTCTTTATTATTACCAACTGGCCTCACCTGTTTAAATGAATTATGTTTGCAGTGGGATTGGGTGATATGGACCTGAACACATATCATGATATGACGATACGATTATAATTTCATTCACTGAAGTTCATATTCCCTTAGTCCTATATATGTGAGTGGTGGACAATCCTCTGTAATCGGCCTAAACCTGCTGCTCCTGTCGTACTGATATTCTTCTGTCTGACTCTTTCACAGTAAAACTCTCAGCGGCTGGAACATTGACAGATTTTATTTTGTAGAGACAACAGGAAGCGGATTTCTGTACTTTCGCTTTGTACTTGGATTGTTGTTCTCTGGTGTAAAAGGCGAGTTCAGACGGAGCGTTTGTGTTTGTGATCGATCATAACACAGACTCGAGAGGAGACGAGACGCTCGCGCTGATCGGAGGAGTTGTTTTGAGGCGTGGGATTTACTGCACACGGAGCAGCTGGATGAGCTTTGATTAAACTTCCAAGACGCGATGGTGAGTTTATTAAAACCCTGGAGGGTTATACAATATTTGTTGCTCACCCGGCGTCCAAAATAGTCACAGGAGGTTTGAAAAGAGGCTAAATCTGTGTCAAAGTTGACGACGCTTGGACCAGCTTTCCCTCTCGGCCTGGTTTACTTCCTGCACACGAGTTATCATTTACACCGGTGTGAGACCAATCCCTATCATGGGGAATGTCTGTGTCGGCTCTCAGTCGTACAGGAGTTGTCCATCTTCAATGAAGGTTCTTGAGTCGTCTTCTGTACTCGGTAGTTGAAGTGTCGAACGTGTCGCCTCTCATCCAAAAGGCTTCGTCAGCGACACTAAGGTTTAGCCCAGCCCACAGCCAGATATAGACCGGAGAGGAGTTCATCTTGTCTGTCCTTCAGTCTGCTGTTCACCTCAAAGCACCAACCTCTCCTTTGAGGACAGAGGTCACATGTTAGCTAAAGACAAACGTTGGTTTGAACGAGTAAAGAAGCTGTTTGTGTAAAGAAGGAGAACCCGTCCATGAACAGGAATGGAGGACTTTGATTTCATCTTTCTCCAGTGTACAGAAACCTCTTACAGCCCAGACCTCCAGAGCTCTGTCATGTTAATGAGGCTGAAACTGAGCCCAGGACAGATCAATAGGCAGGTCATTATCAGGGACCAGCTGAGATTAGGGCCGTTCAGACTGAAACTTACAGAATTACAAAGACTCAAATTACAAAGATGTTTTACCTTCAGGGGAGAATATATCTCAATAGAGGGGCGGGACTAAGCTAAGATCTAACTCCTCCCTGTGGTCTATATCTGAGCTGTGGGCTGAGCTAAACCTTAGTGCGCTGACGAAGCCTTTTGGATGAAGAGGTGAAACGTTTGACACTTCAACTATCATGGCGACTTGTTCAATAACTTGCACTGTCCCTACCAAATAAACCAATAAAAAATAAATGGGGAATATTTCCACCGGTATACCAGTACAATTAAATTATCGGCCAGCCCTAGTTCGCAGGTGACACAACCATAGTATCTTCGGGTAAACGATCAAACTAAGTTTTGACATTGATTGAAAGGGAACTAAACCTGCTTCACATCTTGTCTGACATAACATGTTGTCACTATATATAAAGTTTACGGTAGTTATTTGGAAATAAAAAGAGACACAGGAGGTAAAACTTAAAATAGATGGCATTGAAATGGAAAGTCTTTGATGTAAAACTGTAATTGACTCCAGATTAACATGGAAGCATCAGGTACTATATTAAGGCAAACAAGTTACGCAACCCATAGAGCAACCAATGAACACAGAGCTGAAGTCACACAGAAGTGCTGGTGAACAGGACGGCGCTTTGCACCGAATATGAACCTGGACATCAGCGCGGCGTCGACGTCCCGCAAACCCCAACGCTCGATCAGCAAAGACACAACAAATCAATGTGAGAGGAGCGTTTCTCCCGTTATCGCTCACGGAATCAACCAAATGTCTGCAGAATCCAGTCAAAAACACCAGCTCAGCAAAAGAAAAAGACACCGGCGTCACAGAAATGCAGCGCCGGCGTTGGAGCTGAAGTGACTCGATACACGGGCAAATCTGATTTAACAGGGAACGACAGAGAGGTGTGTTTCAGGAAGCACAAATAAAGCGAGACGAGGGAAAGTCGTCTCTGCCAACGATGCAAAAAGGAAATATCAGCATGACTTTGACTTCGCTTGAAATGTTTTCCTCGCTTTCTCGTTTGTATTTGACTCGTCTAATGTGTAAAGCCTCCTGTGAAAAGTGAGTGTTCTGAATGAAGCCTCAGACAAAGCATCGGGCTCCTTCATTGTAGCTGCTCCACTGTCTATATCAAACAAATACAACATAAATATCACCAAGTTCTTATCTTTCTGTCATGTGTTTATTTCACAAAGGTAAAAGTTAAACTGCATCACAAAAGCAACTAAACTTGTACGAAACTCAAAACATAAACGGCAATCAGGTTATATCAAGTATCAGTAATATCAATCACACGAGCACCATCAAGTATTATGTTTATTAACCTCTTAACCCCCACCAGAACTGAGCACATTTTCTCCAGTTTGACTTTTAGTCCGGTTCACTCTAGCCTGGCCTTTGCCATCCGTAAACTCAATTATCTTTTCCCTACATGTACGTCTGGGTCTGATCTCAGTGGTCGTGTTTCATCAGGTGAATTCCAACCTACCATTCAGCGAGCGTGGGAGGCGGGTGTTGTAGGTGACGTTACACATTTGCACCGGATTTGCTGGTTGTAGTTTGAAAACAGATCCAATCGTTTCAAAGGAGTTCATCCTCCCACCTGAAAACGGAGCTCAAGTGTGAAGTTCCAGACCTCTGTACGAAATGAGTACGAGGGTCTGGTAAAACCATAGACCATTAAAAGAATAGACAGCTCCTCCTCACTCCTCCCCGTTTACCACAATGACCACGTTCGAGGGGGAAATCATGGCGGATTTACAGACTCCTCCTCCTCAGCTCTGACGAAGCATGTTCTTAATAAGGGCATAAGGGCGGGATCTTCACTGTAGACTCGGCCTTGCATGACGTGTAGCTCGCGCAGCTCCAATGCTAACAGTCCGACCTCCGTTAAGTAGGAGATTTAAAAAAAAAAATCTTTCGAAACCAGCCTGGTTTCTTTAATTGTGACTAACCCAGCGTTATGTCAGGAGGAATATGTAGCCATAGGAAGTGTTTTTAACGTGTCTAAAGTCCAATGCTTTTCAATGGGGGCCTAGCGATGATATGGAGGTACTACAGCAATGGCGGCCTCCAGTGTTGCGGTCATAAAACAGAGCAGCCAGCGGCCATTGGGTAAAACCAGGCTAGGCTCATTCTGTAATTTCGCCGGATTTTTGTGGAGAGAATCCAAAACTAACTTTAGTTCATAAGCCACCAGAAAAACAATGTTTCCCTTTGCTCTAATATGTAAAAAAAAAAAAAAAGGTGTGACAACAACAAAAATGTAGTTTGGTGGAAATTTACAAAATTTGGCAGAAAATTCCATTTGGTCCAGTCAAAAAAGTCAATGAAACCCTTGTCATATGTTTGATGGAGTTGCCGTAGCGACGACCAGAACTCCCCATTTCCTCTCATGGAAAACTGTATAATTGCACAATTTTACCAAAGGCAAATTGCTTAACAATGGAAATCTAAACATAGTAAACCGGACTATTTACGTAAATCTTAAACCTTCCTGATAAAAGCGTCAAAAACGAGGATGAAGACACAACAAAGAGCTACGAAAACCGTGACAAAAAGCCACAAAAGTGTGACTAAAACTTACAAAATGTGAGAGAAAAATGTGTGAGAGAAAAAAGCAACAAAAGAGCAACAGGAAAGTGAGAAAAAGCAATGGAAAATGTGACGAAAACACAAGGGAAAAGATCAGATGAGTTCAGTAGGTCTTAGCTCTGGCCTATAGGCTGTGAGCTTTTAGATTTGGATAAAGCTGAACTGGAGAAAATGCGCTCGGTTAAGAGAGGATATAGTTTAGTTTAGTTTAGTTTATTTGAGCAGTTTCCATTTGTGTTTTACATTCACATCTTTGTACATTATTACAATTATTTACATTAACATTTTTGAAAAATAAAATAATAATAAGGATTGAAAAAGAAAAGGAACTACCTCAAAAGGAGTAGGCCGAAGCAAGAAAGCTTATAAGTGCCTACCCCCTATTCAACTGCATTTATTTTCCAGCTGCAGGCGGTCCCAATAGGGGTAATAATAACAAAGGTACGAACGATTATTAGTGTTTAAGTTTAACCATTTACAAAATACCAAGTTCGGTCATTACTTATAACAACAGGTCACCATTCTATTGATTTATTTAATTGAAGTTTATATTTCTCATTGTTTTATAATATAGATGCATGTATACATACATACCTACATGCATGCATACCATTATCACCGTCACCTTAATGACTATGGCAATTGCATTTCCAAAATATCATGCTTCACCTTGCTGTCCTTCCCATTTCCACTGCATTTATCATTAATATTGGTTGTGCTTTTTGTCAGTGGATTATGATTGTTTGCCTTATTCATTGAGGTGCGTTAAAAAGCCAGGGTGTAGTGTGGCCCGCTGCTAAGGGGCAGTAACCCCCCATCAGCGAGCCCTCACCCTGCTGCCCTGACTAGATTGTAGATGTGAGCCGTTTTATAACCTATACTGAGTGTTGCATTAAAAAGACAAGGTTAATGAACCTATTGAAAGGGGGTGCCTCCAACAGCTCCATCTCTCGCCAGCCCTGATTCTATTTTACTTAGTAATTACCAGTGGAAGCAAGCAGTGACAACAATTTCGCATGTCTTTCATTCGGTACTTTCGCTCAAGTTCCTGTAATACAAATCAAAATACTTTAGAGTTGGTGACATTGATTATTCCAGTAATGATGTGGTACTTCGCAAATGCACAAAAATACAAGAATATTTACTAAATATATAACTTATCAAAGCGTCATGTTTGGTTTCCTGGAGTCAAACATTTCCATGGAGCCAAAGGTCTGAGGAGAAGAGCAGTACTCTCATGTACAGACACAAGCGTTTAGGAGGATTTTTACTTTATTTTCTTTCTATTAATTGGTGGAAATGTTTTTTTTTAATCAACTAACCCAGGCTCACAGTAAATCCTGAACGGTTATGGAACGGCCTCCACAAGAAATCAAAACTCGTCAAAATCAATCACACAAAGAAGCAGCACTTTCTGATCAAGCCCAGGGAATCGCACGAACCAAACAGGAAGTCAAGCACCAGCCAGGAAGATAATCTATTGAATTTCAGAATAAATCAGCTACACACTTGTCTGATATAAACAATACGGTAAAACACGCGGCCACAGAGGAGCAGGAAGGACATCTGTGCAACACTCTGGAAGAGGAAAACCACCGCTGTGTTTGGATGGAGTGGATGAGCTGCACTTCTGACAGTCTGACACTAAGTTTGATCTATTTTATGAACAAATGTCTGGTTTACTTGTATTTCCTCTTACACACACAGTGAAACCACTAAACCGTACACAAACCGAAGCCGTATAAGCCTGGAGTAAAAGATCCAAACCTCAAACTCATGCAGATATTCCTATAGACTCCTCTGTATTCCTACAACAGCCTCTTCCCAAAACAGAAGAGTAAAGGTAGCTTTGAAAACGTCGAAAGCCGAGGCGTCTCAAACCGCATCAAACCCAGCGATAATGAAAATACACAGCGGTCCTACCTGAGTTCCTCTTGGCGATGTACTTGACGTTGTCGTCGCAGTCGGCTGCAGAGAGCAGCAGCGCCAGCAGGGGGAGCAGCGACGCCAGCTTCATGTCTGCACGATCAACGGGAATCTGCACAAACACAGACACAGGGGAATTACAGCATCAGAACACAACACATAAAAACCAGAACACAACCAATAACAAACCAGAACACAACCAATAACAAACCAGAACACAACCATAAAAACAAACAAAATAACAAACCAGAACTAACAACCAGAACACAACCAATAACAAACCAGAACACAACCAATAACAAACCAGAACACAACCAATAACAAACCAGAACACAACCCATAACAAACCAGAACACAACCAATAACAAACCAGAACACAACCAACAACAAACCAGAACACAACCAATAACAAACCAGAACACAACCAATAACAAACCAGAACACAACCAATAACAAACCAGAACACAACCAATAACACACCAGAACACAACCCATAAAAAACAGAACACAACAATAACAAACCAGAACACAACCAATAACAAACCAGAACACAACCAATAACAAACCAGAACACAACCAATAACAAACCAGAACACAACCAATAACAAACCAGAACACAACCAATAACAAACAGAACACAACCAATAACAAACCAGAACACAACCCATAACAAACCAGAAAACAACCCATAACAAACCAAACACTGCTGGATGTTTTCAAAGAAGAGCAGATTTGATCATAGGGGAGACACCACAGGCTAAACTTAATTCTTTACATTTGGTTTTGGGCCAAATTTGTTCTCTTAACATAGAAACGTTCACCAAAAAAACCTAATCTTCACAATAATTTTTTCCCCATAGATTTATTTAATAAATTGTAATTAAAGCCCTTTTCTCAAATGCATTTCTCTCACATTGGGGCGACAGTATCTCCACGTCAGTCGCATCGACAGCCTTCAAACTTTACAGACTTGGACTCAATAATCGTGTGAAGGTTTTTGCAGAGGGATATTTTTAATATCTAATTCCAAGCCTGATTTAAGGAGTTTTTAATTTAAAAAAAAAACAAGGCGAAAACGTTTTGGACAGATTTTTCCACTAATAAACAGCTTAGTTTAAAGGGAGTAGATAGATAGATAGATACTTTATTAATCCCAGCAAGTGGAAATTCAGTTGTCCTTCAGTAGAAAACAGCGGATAAAAAGACAATATAAATATAATAAAATACTGAAGTACTTGCCCCAAGTTTAAACCCCCACACATTTACAATGATCATTATGAAATGGAGCTGCAGCGGAGATGAAGGATCTCCAGAAGTGCTCAGTCCTGCAGTACTGAGCAGACAGAGTCCCATACAGAAGGTGCCTGGAGTTACTGAGGACGGCCTGGACCTTTCTCCTCATGCACCTCTCAACCACTGCCTCAAAAGAGTCCACAGACCCCCCGACCCACTGACCCCCGACCACTGACCCCGCCCTCTTAACCAGCTCGTCCAGCCTGTTACTGTTTTTGACAGAGATGTTGTTGCCCCAGCAGACGGCAGCATAAAAAAGAACAGCAACAGCAGATAAAAACATAGACAGCATTTGATTACACACGTCAAAGGACTTCAGCCTCCTCACCAGGTGAACACCTAGATCTTTGTATGTGTTCAGTGTCCTGTCCATGTATGTTGTTTGGCTGGAAAGTAAAACTGTCCCACAGCTACAAACTCTTTCTGCTATTTTGTCGTCTCCTTATGATGATGCGTTAAAAGCCATGCAGTGACCGAGGGTTCATTTTGTTGTTGTCTTGAACAGATCTACAGGTGTTTTTTGTTGGTTTGAGACATAAAATATATAGATTTGTTATTAGACAAACTTGATTTAAACAGTCACGTCATTATATACAGTAGGCTACTGCTAAATAAAACTAAACATTTTCCTGTTTCTAAACCAAATCTGAACCAGTTAGATGTGACAGCATCATAGAAACTAAACAAGATCTAAAATCCCTCTGAAATGACTAAAATGTCAACTAATAAAACCATAAAGGTAAACCTGGTTTGGTCCATTTTTCAAGATTTCATCACCGAAAATATCGACAAACAGAAAATGACAGAAACTTGCTATACTTTTATTTCCCAGCCTCTACAGCAAGAGTTTCAAATCGATATCTCTAAATGTAAAAAGTTTCCTTAGTCATCCACAGTGTCTGGCCAGGATTTAATCAAACCAGAAACCTTATTCCTCTGAAGCTAAACCGCTGTGCCATGAAGTATTACGCACTTCAGAGCAGAATCCTATGAAGGACACAAAAACAAAAAAGTGATTGAAAAGCAGCCGTTTTCAAAGCAACAGCCGTAACGGAAGGACGTCAGGGAGACGGAGGATTACTCTGTGTTTCCCACTCTCCATGGTGTTCCTCAAGAGTTAAATTTTAGTTCGGATGATCATAATTATGAAACCAGACATGCCACGGAGGGCAGATTTAAACTTCCCAAAGTGATAACCAACAATGGAAAAAGTACTGTAATGTATAGAGCCATGTCTGGTTGGAATATTTTGCCAAGTGACATTATTTATGCAAACAGTAAGTACCAATTTAAAGCCCTTTTGAAAAGGCATCTCATGTATTAATTTGATAAAACCTGTTGTGTGACCCATGGTGGTCTAATTAAGGAACTTGACCATTACGCTACTAATGCTGGCATTACATCATCTCTTATGTATTCACTGATAGCATACACTATGTCCTTAGTACATTTGAGTGTGTGTGTGTGTGTGTGTGTGTGGGGGGGGGGGGGTAATATTATCACTCGGTGTTGAAAACTGGTGTAAATATTGTTTTGTGAGCAGCATGCTGGATTGACTCCAGGAAGAATAGCTGTACTTACTACAGCTAATGGAGATCAAAATAAATACAAATACAAACGCATCACGAGCACGATCGAGAGCAGATCAGAATCACACACACGATTATTTGTTCAGGTTTATGTAGAGAAATATAAACTGTTTCCAGATCATAATGTGAATCCGTCATGTGGCTTTTACGTAAAGGAACGGTTTCAGCTCCATGACGTAAACTGTGTAAAGTCTCAGTCATCCAGCTGGTTAACTCTATCTTGTGCAGCGAAGACACAACTGGACTGATGTTTGACAGGTAACAGCGTCGGGCAGTGGCTGAGTCTGTCAGGCCCGGCAGGTAAAGACGATCTGTCAAAGAGTGACAGTCCAGTTTTGTTTTAACTTCACAAGACTGACTCACTTGTCCACAGTGAGAGGTTTGTTTGGTCTTCGGATGATTTTTCAGACAATTTCTCACTTTCAAATAATGATCAGGGAAAACATTGAGATTTCCTGTTTTAAAAATGTATTTCCAAAACCGTGTCTGTCCAGTTGCTCCAGTGGAATTATGACAATCGAGAATGTCGTGAACACAACAGATGAAGGAAAAGACAAGTCACCTCTGCTGATTTATAAGTTACATCTGTGTAAGATTAGATAAAGACTCTTTCATTAATGAGATCCAGTCTGATCATCACAGAGCCGATTCAGTCATGAACGTCACTAAAACTATCCATTTTCTTCCGCTCTATCCATTAGCACGTGAAATGAAATAAAACAACTTTGCTTTGAGCTCTGTTTGTGACATTGGCTCCGCTGAAGAGCTTTAGACTCTTCACCAGCGCCTGGACAAAGGACACAGAGGCTTCTAAACTTCTGTTCTCCTTTCAGCAAAAGTTCAGCACATTTCAGTAGCGTTATCTCAAGAGCTGCGTTTAAATATGAGTTAAATTATCAGCGACAAATACAACAGTTCCATCAGGCCGCGCTGGTAGTTCAGCAGATCAGACGCATCACTCAAACAAACCACAGGAGGGCGTCCTCTCGCTTATTGATACTTTTGTAATCGTTTAGTGAAATAATCGAAATCGTAATTAGTGCATCACTGCTGACGTCGCACCGATCCGTCTGTCGATCTCACGCTCCATCCGCCCTCAGACCCCGAGATACTGGACTCCTCCACTTAAGGCTCATTCCAAACTTAAACTCATAAACACAGGGTTGTATCACGGCTGAGCCCAGAGCTTCATTATTACTGTCAAACTAAATAAGAATATTCAATCCTGTTCCACACTACTCGATTTGAAGTAGAATTGTGTTATTGGCAGAAGAGGAGTTGGATCTGAGTCATCTGAGCTTCATATTAAAGTCACACAGTATGATTTTTTGCGGGAAATGAAAACATACGAGTGAATAATAAAACAGAATTGAGTTGCACAGAGCATCTCCGTGGGAGGCTCCGTTCCTTCAAAGAAAAGAGAAAATTCAAAAACAGTTTCACCTCGCTGACGCGGGACGGAAACCGCGTCTGGAACAATTTCCACAAATCGTTCTGGGAAATAAAGAAACACTGTGCTTTCAGATTGAGACGCCGTCTGTCATTGGAATATTGGAAAACTATGACCAAAACTACGAGCTCAGTGGAGGAGGCAGGAGGGCGACCACAGGAAAGAATGAGATTTACATTTGGTTTAAGATTACTCACACAGTCGAGCACATGTGACATCAGAGAGAGAGTTTACATCAGTAAGAACCAGGACTATGATGTTCACCTGCGTCAGAGACACCAGGACAGACGACAGATAACTACAGTATCCTGGAGCTTTAATAACAAACACAGGGAGGAGTTAAACACAGAGGGAAAAGGTTGTTCTCCGTACATCGCCATGAGTGTCTGTCCAGCCCAGGTCTGGAGGATCTCACAGTGAAGAGCTAAAGGCTAAGCTAAAGGCTAAGCTATAGTCGATTAGAAACACAACACTGGGCCCACAGACAGTTGCCGTAGGAAAGTTTCTGCTTCTGTTTCTAAAGTTTGCACATGCTCAGTACGTCGAACCAGGAAAATGTGTTTACATTGGCTGAGTACTGTTACACAGTACCTACTTGGTACTGATCAAATAGCTCCTGTAGGGGGCGGTATCGAAAACAACTTTCCTCTCCTGACGCCACAGAGAGCAGATAATGAGCCTCAAAAATGCAGCTGTTTCCTTAAAGCTATAACTTACTAAAACTTTAGTAATTATTAGAGACGTCTAAGCCAGGACTGAATAAGAACCAGAGTTCTTAGACAAAGAGAAGAGCACAACACGGCAGTGACAACATAATGGTGCGTACAGACCAAACGCTGACACGCCTCCAACTTCCATGTTAACCCTATGTAGACGCTTCGACGCGCGTCGAAATGTAAGCAAAGATGTCCGCGCGTATGAAGCGTTCCAAATGTGAGCAGATGAGGATTAACGCTCTTCAAAACCAGTGAGAACAGCGCGGTACAGAGCAGTGATGCCCCGCCCACTGCTTCATGCACTCAAGTAATCACAATCTACACGTGCGTTCATTTACGCCTTGTTAACCAATCAGGGACTGGGCTCAAATAGTGAGCACAAGCGTCACCTGTTACCTGCAGCAGTGGCGCAAAAAGGGCAAACGCAATATATGCCTTTCATAGAGGCGCCAATAGTGATGTGTTCTTTTTAACAGTCTATGTGTGTCGGTCATGAACGATCCGGCTCTTTTGAACGAGTCTTTACAGTGAACGATATGAACAGGTTCGCGGTGATGAAGTGTTTTTTTTAAATTCCTCTTTGGGGGACGGGCGTCACTTTAGTTGTGCTTATTTTGCGAAACAAAAGTCACTGCTGGAGTGGGGCAGAGAGGAGTGCAGAGGGACTGTCATCTCCACCCCCCACGAGGAGCTCAAAGTGAGCATAAGGCAACAAGTTTGAGAAATAAAAGTCCTAATGAAATAATAACACGGTTACAGAGGAGATCGCGTTGAAGCTTGTGTTGTTTTCTCCCCTCTTGCGCGAGGGAGAGAGAGGGAGAGGGAGAGAGAGGGAGAGAGAGGGAGAGGAGGAAAAGTTACGTGAAAGAAGCAACAGAAGCTTAATCGGGCGTGTGATTGTTTCTTTGTGATAACAAACTCCATAGAGGGAAATGTCGATGTTATATTGTGTGAAATAGTGACATTTTCGTTAAAATAAAGTCAATTCAGAGGGTATTTATTTTCTTTAAAAAAAAGAAACAACCATCAAAGAGCCGTGTGTGTGTGTGTGTGTGAGAGGGAGGGGGGGTAGTTGCGGTAGTTGCGCCCCTGACCTGCAGCATGGAGGACAAGTTGATCATGGCGGTTTGCGCTCGGCCTGAGTTGTATGACACGCCTCCTAATTATGACGCTTGCAAAACTTCACGTGCCAGCAAACGGGCGTTTCTCGCGAGTGGGAAGCGGCAATGTGTGGCGTCCAACAAGAGGCTGACGGAGCGTGGAGGCACGTTCGGTCTGAACGCACCTTAAGACATCATTACCTTTAGCCTCAGACCCGGAGGCTGAGCTCACTCTGTATTAGACATTTTTGGTAGAGTTTGAGCAAATGATTAGTGACAGAGTGAGAGCTCTGTGTAAAGACGTGTTTAGTACTTTTGTTTTGTCCTCGAACACTGATCTCTCATGTTTAGAAACGTTTCACTGACAGAAAACCATGTCCTGATGTGGATCTGTCCCTCAGGAGCTCATAATGGCCTTTCTCTCTATCGCTGTGGGACTTTCTGGTTTCCAGTGACCCGGATATCGGCTTAGGAAACTAAAACCAGACTTCTGTGTTTACATGGACAAAACCAGGAAACTTAAAATCAGTTAAAAGCAGGATCCTCGAGTGCATGTAAACGCACTCACTGTAAAGTAAATGAGTTTTAGAAGCTGAGCAACTGTGTAAAGAGTAAAAGTATAGATTATACATTATCCAGTCCCGCTCTTTCTTTTGGCCCGGTGGCATTATCAGAGCGAGGCCCTTGAAGTTTACCGTTGTTTCATTTTCCCGGCACCTTGTGAACCTTTTAGTGCAGACACAGGCGGCTAATGCACCGGCTGCAGGCCTGGGGCGGAGAGACCGAGGGAACAGAGAGATGAAACAAAAGGTTAGAGGAGGACATGTTTTAGACACTGGACACAGTGGACATTTTATAGAGATATAAGGAAATAAAATCACTGCGACTAATAGAGACAGGTGAGATCGATTATCTTCCATCAGCTTCTAAATAATTCTTTCTAGTTTTGATCCAATACAAACGCGTCTTACCGTAAATTCTCTAATATAGTCCGGGGCCGTTATTTACTCAAGCGCATCCAGGGCCAGGCCTTTATTTCTATTTGAGCAAAATGGACGACCAGTAGAATGAAGAAAAAGATTTGTGTCCATTTGAAGCCAAAATATCAGGTTCATGTATTAATTAACATTTCAAACACTCTCCCAGCGGCTGGAACATTGACGCTTTTATTTTGTAGGGACAACAGGAAGTGTTTCGCTGCTGTTAGCGGAACTTTTACATCAGTGTCACTGCACTTCTTTCTTTTTTTTTACCGCAGACCTGATTATTTTGTAACCGGAGCGGTAAGGCCCCTTTATTGCAACAGTCTGGCTTAAGAAAAATGAGGTAAGGCAGGAATAGTGGAAAAATATTAGTATTTTATTTAATGTTTACAATAAAAATATATATCCTTTATTTATAGATCTATAGCTAAAAGAGAGCATGACTTACAATGAGCATAAAAGAGCAGCAGTGGCCTCAGTAAGTCACTGTTCAAACATTAGCAGCATACACATAAATCAGGACAGTTACCTTAGCGTCCAGACACCATAGCTCCAAAATAGGGCTCAAGGCGCACCCGAGGGGAAGAGGCAGCGACCACCCTCACCTTGGTCAAGACAACACATTTGAATAATTACCCTTTTTAAATACATTTGTAAGCTCTGACCACCAAAGCAGTCTACTTACTCACGCCACAACACCACGACCAGCCGACAGCCCTGTGAAGGGAACTACACTGGCATGCGCACCTTTATTGAGTCTAGTAATCAGCAGCACCATGAGCTCACGCCCACAGGTGGTGCATTCAGGAACGTAGGACTTTTCAATACTACCAAATGAATTAGAGTCACCAACCACCTGGTTACGATTTGTTGTTATCTGGTGTAAAGGCGAGTTTAGACGGAGCGTTTGTGTTTGTGATCGATCATAAAACAGACCCGAGAGAAGACGATGGGAGGAGTTATTTTGAGGCGTGGGACTGACCTGCACACGGAGCCGCTGGATGAGCTTTGAGGACACGATGGTGACTTTATTAAAACCCTGGGAAGGTTTGAAAAGTGGCTAAATCTGTGTCAAAGTTACACTTGGATCAGCTCCGCAGTGTTCCCTCTCGGCCTGGGTTCCAGTTCATTTACTTCCTGCACGTGAGTTATCGTTTACACCAGTATGAGACAAACATGGGAAATATTTCTACGACTATAGTTTCTAATAACAGCCCCGGCCTGTTTTAGAGCCCGGGTTTTATTTGCCTCCGCCAGCTACGAACCCGGCCACTGTTACAGACCCGGCCGCTAATGGACACAGGCCAGGATTAGAGGATTTATGGAACATTAAAATGCACTGAATGTTGTCGGCGCGAGAGCAACAGTGTTTCTGCGACAGACTTTGGGTCCTGATACATTAGGAATCCCTGAGGAGATGAAGCTTTAGCCACGTGAGCTCCACACATCACACTTTCCCTTTGTCCTCTTTTTCTTCCTCGTTTCAGCGTGAACTTTGCCGTGAAACCCGCGATGGAGCAGAGAAGATACGGAGAGGCCGGGACGCTTTGATACGGGACGCACGGGGAGAGCGCGGGGAGAGCGCGGGGGGGAGCGCGGGGGGAGCGCGGGGTTATCTGCAGGATGTGTCGCAGTGGGATGAAAACGCTCCGACCCTGTCAGAGCGCGAGGCCTGTATCTCCGTCTCCGGCTGATATCGCCCCTGGAGGACGTCCAATGGCTCTAATCAGTTCCGGCGCACGGCGTGACATGAAGGCGTCTCCGAGTTGTTTTGGTGAAGCAGTAAAAAGGCTGAATAACACCAAGGTCCAGGTTTGATTCTCAGATTGTGACTGTGTGGGACTAAACACAAACACACACACACAACACACTGCAGGTGAACAGGGAAGAAATGCATTCACTCATATCAATTTGAAACTTGTAGATAAATATGAGGTTAAAAGTATAGCAAAACTAATTCATCCGTTAGTTACAACAAAGCTTGTTCAGTTTTTGAATGAGCTTGTTATTAGTGAAACGATCTGTAACATTCTAATTGTGTCTCTTCATAGGGCGCTCAAAGCTCAATTAATCAGGCCTGGAATTAGAGCCATTTGGTTTCTCAGTACAACACTGGATACACTGGATCAGAGCAGATGTGACAAGCTGACTCCAAAGCTCCCATACAAATGTAACGTTGATATAAAATGTAAAGGTAGTAATAATGAAGGGGGTTTATTGTGGTTTCCTCCGTTGCTGTGATTGTATTTCCTCGTCTTACGTAACTCCAGATGGCGGTTCGGCCGGTGCGTCTGAGAAGCGTCGCTTTACAGGCGTGAGCTAATACGAACAGGCGGCCCATTTAACGGTTAATTACTGTAAACATATGCGCTGGTCACACTTAATGCAATTAGACTTGGCATCATACGCTCGCGATCACACTCTGCCCGTGCGGCTGTGGCACAGGGGTTAGTCCTCAGAGCAACTTCCTGTTTCCTGTTTCCTGTCCACAACGGCAAAGACAAGATTTAAAGATGAGACACTGCAGGAGAACAGGGCTGTTTTAACCCCCATTCTTGGGCATTTGAGATTTTCACAGATTATTAAAGTGTAGTCTCAGAGCTTTCCAACAGTGTGTAACACATGGAAATCTGATCATATTTGGAGGCGTAGAGGTGATTTGAAGTTAACAAAAGGCCAAAGAGCTGAAAACCCCTCTGAAGTTTTGGGCAGTTCTCACCTCTTTCTGCTGTTGAGAATAACAATAGGGCTCATTTACATCTCATTTAGATAAGCCACACCCTCGTGAAGCTCCCCACTGTCATGTCATGTTATGTGTATGTTGTTGGTATGTGTATGTTGGGCCATAGTGATGTAGATCATGGACATAGTGTAATCAACTGTACAGACAATTCTTAAGAAATAGATCTAAAAATTAAATATAAGAGATACAAAAACCAATTGGTAACTACAGTGCCTCTCGAAAGTACTAATACACCTTGAACTTTTGCACATTTAAGGCTGGGGTTAAGAGGTTACATTGAAACTTTTCCTGTAGTTTAGTTTAATTGTTTATTTGAGCATTCTGTTCAAAAGGAGTGGGTTGAAGCCAAAGCTTATGAGCGCCCACCCTGTACAATATAGTCATAATGATTTATCTCTTTATGTGTAGAAATGTTGTTTTCTGCAACACAATGGGAATAATGACCAGAGCCAGGTTTAAGTGTGTTTGTTTCAAAGCTCAATACACCAGGTTATTGTTGGTTTATTTGGTCGGGACAGTGCAAGTTAATGAACACGCCCCACACCGGATTGGGCTCATTTCCATCCGTCGTCCCCCATGCGCACTCTCAAACTCACTCTCATTCATCCAGGCCTATTGTACATGTTTTAGTGGTAGGGGAAACCTGCGCAGACACGGGGAGAACATGCAAACTCCACAGGAAGGCCCCGTCCAGGTGGGAATCGAACCCGGGAAGCACGAGCACTAACCGCTGTGTCACCGTACCGCCCAATAAAAGTCTACGTTTGATCATTTACACATTTAAACTTTATCCTAAAAATACTAGGACAGTTTATTTATGCATGAGCTGCTTTTCCTGCAGTCTTTATATAAACGATGTGCTACATGATTATTTGTTGTGGATACAGTATGTTATATTATGTGTATTATGTTGAATCATAAGCCTCTTGCTTCAGCCGACTGCTTTTCAGCCTCTATGACAGTTTAATGTGTATTTTTGTAAATAAAGTAAGCTGCTCAAAGGCCCGTGTATCCTGGGACTGGCCCCGGCTCTAAGGCTTCAGTCCCGCTGTAACAGGCCTCTGTGCGGCTGCAGAAAACAGACACTGGACAAACGTGTGTGAACGCCGACAGATTCTCATCATCTACACACGTTTATTGTGCCGCAGCTACGAACGTTTTCCATCCTTAATAAACTTGGATCACTGTTGAAATCGTTTTAATGTCTTTTCCCGCTGTATTGATTACAAGTGCTGTGTCAGGAAACCCAAAACAGCATGTGGCTAATTCATTCTTCTATCAGTGTCGATGACGATGAAAAAACTAAACAATGAACAAGGGAAGGTCATGTGACGCTCGTGTCTTTATTCACTGCACTTTATTCATGGGGGATCCGCCTTTTCCTCGTGATGTGTTAAATGACGCTGTGAGGAATGTCCGCTCTGATGTGTTTCCTTGGTGATGTTTAATCTTCATGGTTCCTGCCTCTCCCTGAGCCTAAAGCTTCAGTTCAAGGTTAAACGACAGGACACACTCTGGAGCTCGAGCCAAATCAGCCGCGCTCTCTCTGTGGGTCAATGACACTTCACTGGGATCCAATCTGGAGTTTGGCTCAGAATTATGACTGCGAGCGTATTTTGGTTGAGTTTTTTTTTGACAATGTTTTCTTTTGTTGAGGCAAATTAATCAAATATGGTCGTGATGGGTCGATCACAAACAGGTGAAAGAGCCAACGATGAGATCTGAGTCTCACTCTATATTTTTTTATTAGGCTGCTTGATTTTTAAACTCTACATTCACCGCTCTGTGCAACACTCACTTCAGAGAGAACGGCCCATAGAAGTGAAAGTAGCGGTGAGAGACTTTTGCGTTTGTTTACGTCTCAGTCTAGTTAAGCTGCAGTAGATCGTGGATGTGCAGTGAAAATATCAGCGTTTATGAAGCAGCCACCGCGAAGGACTGTTGATTTTTTCTCCGTTAGCATTGCGTTAGCTGCAGCGCTAATCACTCTATTCAGAGTCCCGGGCCGCCCCGCACTCTGATGCTCTGATCACAGAAACTCCCTCACAGAAACTGTCTCTGCCTCCACAGAGATGAAGCTGAGCTGCTTGGAAAGAGTTGTTTGCAGCTCAGATGGGACATTTTAGAATCTAAAAGGAGGCTCATGTTTGGGAATGTTTTGGAAGAGAACTTAAGCACTGAATAAAACACAATTAAGAAGAAATGATTTAGGCTATTGACAAAAATATTACAGTAGGGTATACAATTATAAAAATGTAGGCTATTTTGAATTATACTCAAAATTATTATTAGAGAGTACCTAAATGGGCGTGCCAAAACCTTTCCCCACCCACAAACAAAAGTCAAAAAGTGCAGTGAAAGAGGCGGTCTCTGTAGTTTGGGGGTGACATGCGGGGGGTGAGTGTGTGGGCCTTTGCATTGGCACAATCACAGGTGCAGGGGCAGGACAATGGGCAGGACAAGGGCGGGACAATGGGCGGGACAATGGGCAGCACCTGATGACGATGTGTGGAGCTGGTGCGGCTTATGACGTTCTGTGGAGGCCGTGGACACGTCTCCAGTCAATCAGGAAATTCTAATTTAGTAGCAGAGTTTACCCTGAAGGGGGCGCAACCCATTCGTTTTCAGGCCAAAGTTAGGATTTGACACATGTTTGTGCTATAATGTCAGAATAATGTCAGGGACCAGTGGACAACACTATGAGACAGTTTATCAGTAAAAAAAAAACTTGATTTGGTGTTTAGTTACTCTTTAAGGACTAAAAAGTAAGTAATACTTAAATAAGTCAGTTGTAAATATTTCATGAGCAAATAACATTGTCTCAGTTTAGGCTATACTTTAAGTTGTATGCAACAAAAAGTTATTAATGGTAAATGGGGGAAGGAAAATCGAAATAAAATCGCAATATTGAATTTTGGCCAAATCGTTCAGCCCTACTCTGGAGGTGAAAGATCTGCAGCTCGTGCATGAGGAACAAACCTGCTGTTTCCACAACATCCAGATCTCTGCAAACCTAAACTAATACATAAACATAGTCAGAGCATCTCTCACTTTTAGACACTTTATTTGAGAAAAATCCGCCTCATATTTTCGGTTTCATGGTTCACTGGAGTCACACTGGGTTTGTGACCCTGAAGAAAACACAGACTATGAGCCATTATCACATTAATGAACAAATACATTATTCTGTTTCTTCAGTTCTTTTTTGATTTTACTTGTTTTGTAAAGGGAGGAGTCAAAAGGCTAATTTAACTAACCATGGATCAAATCAATGAGGCAGGTTTACTGTAGCCACACTTTCACTACAAAACAAAGTGAGTGCAAAGTGCTTCAGGACCTTGTAGAGCTTCAGTAGAAAGTAAATACTTGAGTACTTTCTGTCATCTGACCACTAGTGTCTGTACTTTTACTCTTGTCTCTTCAAATCGCTGATGATGTTTTCTATCCTGAGCAGATTGGTGAATGTTGTTTTCACATAATCAGTTTCTACATCAGTTCCTACACGTCTGTCTGTAATTACGAGGGAAACTTCACCTCTCACTGCGTCGACAGCGTTTGTTGAAGTAACAGCTTAATTACACACTTCTCCTCCTGAAATAGCGCCGCAGTGAATGGAGCTGACGTCGGGAGAAATAAAGGATCTCATCAAAACCGACACAACTGCGATATTACGAGACCGACGTGTAACTTTTGGAAAAGCGTCTCTGGCATCGAGCTGAGATTTAAACTCCCTAAACTCCCAAATGTAGACGAGGAGACAGTGTGACCGAACCATCTGCGCTTTTAATCCAACGAAAAGAACTCGTCCTCCTCCCGCTCGCGTTTACAAACCGAGATTAAACATATGGCCCTTTAGCGTCGCCTTCAGTTCAAACTCCGAGAAACAAAGGCGGGTTATTCCGAAAGTCCCTTCAGCAGATTTACTCCGACAAAAGAGCGCGGAGGAGATTTCCCAAAGTGCCGGGACTTGATTTGCATCACAAGCAGCGTCTGATCAGACCGGAGCACTAATGGGAAACTTCGAACAGACACATGTGGAATATGTGAAGCTCGCAGTCGTACAGGGGTTTCCCACATCTGTACCGGGTGATAATGAGTCTGAACCACAGCAGACAGGGTTTAATAGAAATGCCTTTAGCGATCAAAGCCTTCTATCTCCATACAAATACTCCCTACTTCACTTTTCATAGTATTTATATATAACATGTTTTCTATATCATTAAGTAAGTGCTTTATTTGTTATTGTACAACCTTGTTCAGGCGTTGGGTTAGTCCTGAGCCGCTGCGACTGAGCCAACCTGACCAGTTTGTTTTTGGAGGAAACTGGAGCACTGCCTTCAGTCTCCTCTGAAACATGGCACCGCCTCCTGGGTTTGTCCCTGTTTCAGAGCGTGGTGTCCTGCACTGGTCAGCTCCTCCACCTTCCTCCTTGGATGTGTATCTAACCTCACAAAAAGCTAAAACGTCATTGAATTGGAGTTAGCATTGAGCTCAGAGGACACTTGTATAAGCTAATCTGTATTTAAAGCATCATTAATGATTTCTAATAAGGCTTTGATCTCACCTAAATGTGGCAGATGGTTTGGCAACAGCTGGTATTTATAGGTAAAGTACTGTTATTGAAAATAATTTAATACCCAACTGCACTGAAATGCAGTGGCGGCTGGTCCATTATGGGCGGTGGGGCTGTACAGGTGTTTTATACACTGGGGGGAAGGAGTGTGTCATTTTGTCTGCCAGCTTCATCCTGTGCCGTAACAGCATCATAAATGTGTAGTTTTATGCTTGGGGCGGCGAGGAACAGCGCCCTCGCGATATAACCAATGGCGCTCTAATAGGGTATAAAAACGTCACTATATATCATTAATTCAACCAATCAGAGACGCGCAATGTTATTTCTCCGATGGGCGCTTGGCCTGAGCGCCATCGGAGTCTTTAACAGGTGAAAGACAGGAGGCGTCTACTGTAAACAAACGCGAGTAGCAGCTCTGAGCTCACGGACGATCGGAGGAAAAACTTCTCATTTGAGAGACCGGAGAATCTTCGTGTTGTTGCCTGAGAGGAGGTGAAAGGATTTAGTCAAACTAATGGACTTCGGACAAACTTTCTTCAGTCAGAAGTGACGTCTAACGGACTTTACTGGAGGTAGCATTACGATGCTAACTAGCTCGTCTGCTTTAGCTACTGCTTGTTTATTTCACCCTTTGGGACAACCCTCACTGACTTGGACAGTTATGTCCCAGGACGTGGACATTTGATGGAGAGAAGATTCAGGACGTATGAGCGTATGACAGAAGAGGGAACGTCATTCATTCTTTGAGTGAAACAGAGGTGGAGCTCCAGGTGCTGAGGAGGAGGACTCTCATCTAAACACGTAAGTCACAGAGTTATTTCTGACCGGATCATACAGGTTTAAACCTGTGGCTCTGAGGCTCATAATGGAACCAAAGCAGGTCTGGGACTAATACTGTCCATGAAATCAAAGAGGAAACACCATCTGCCTTTGTTCTGTTGGTACAAAACACAAATCAGTGCAAAACTAAAAACATGTATAGTGACTATCTTTACACTTTGATTTCATTTAGTCAGAAAAAAGATTTTCCAAAAGCATAAATTCATTCCAAGCTTCTTTATTTTTTAGTTGAATAAAACTAAATAAGTTTAGTTTTGATTATATTCTGCATAAAATAATAATATTAAAAGCCCCAAAGATAACTTTCTTTTTGAAGTTAAAAAAAATGTTTATAAGTATCTTTTAAATATCATTGAAGGTAGGTAGAGGCAACAGCGCCCCCTGGTTTTCACATCACCAGCCACCGCTGCTGAAATGATCCAGAATCAGTCTCACACTCAACATCAGAGGAACATCCGGCCCTCAGTCATGCAGGCTTTGGTCCCACAGACTCAATACAACTGCACAAACTGGAAAACAGAACGGATATTGGGAGAGGACCTCAGGACCTCCGTGTGCATGTGGAGGTCTCGGGGTCTGAGCACATAATGAACTAAGGTCACAGATTCAGAATAATGAGCTCCATGTTGGTCAGATGAAAAGACTTTCAGTCATGAGACGAATGCAGCAGGTCTGTGAATCCAATCACTTCTAAATGATCAGGTTCAACCATTGTCAGCGTCTCTGCTGCTGAATTATATTTGCCTCTGATACAAATCGAGACGCGACAACCCAGAACGTCGTGAAGGCAAACCTAAAATAAAATGCACGTTTACTAATTGTTACACATTAATCCTTGATGATGCTCTGCTTAAAGTGGAAACATGTCCGTGATTGTTCATGAGTAACATCACTGGGCATCGTGTAAAGACAGAAATCCACACAAACATCTTTTTATGCTGCATTCAAGCAAAAAAACATGAGGAAGATGAACCACACGCCTTGTTCTTTAATCCAGTCACACACTGTCGACCCTGAAGGGGCCTGTCCTCACCTCCTCCTCCTCCTCTCCTCCTCCTCCTCCTCCTCCTCCTCCTCCTCCTCCTCCTCCTCCTCCTCCTCCTCCTCCTCCTCCTCCTCCTCCTCCTCCCCGACGTGCAGGTCAAACACAGACGCTCGTATCTGAATGGTTGGCCTCGGCTCGATTGATCCCGAATAGATTTGAAATCCCGTGAGGTGTTTTTGTCGGGCAGGAGGTAAATCTGTGCGCCTCTCCCAGCTCTCTGTGGAGCTTCTTTAAACGACTGGCCCACGGAGCGCGACCTCGTGCCCGTCCAACACCAGCGGCTGATGAAAAGGCGCCGCTCACTTTAAACGTGGATGATCCGGTTCCTGAAGGGTAAACGGCGCTCGGGCCTCAGAGGCAGAAGAGTCAGGGCTGTGAGGAACAGTGATAATTACTCTGCTCAGTGTTATTTGTTTTCTTAGTCCCTGGGCAAGACGCTTCCCCCACTTTGTGCTCCTCGAGTCGGGTAAAAAGAAAACTAATGAAGACTAATGTGTTTTTATTGGGGAAGGAGCATCAGGCGCGAGTCAAATGTTATTGGAGATATTTACAGACGGCGTCGGAGAAAATGCCACAAAATGCCATTTGATAAACACAGAATTATGAAGAACGAGGAAACAAGCAGACGGCTTTTGGAGAGCAGTTCAGTGGAGGAAATCAAATGATGAAAAGCCCGTTAAGGTTTTCTCCAACGCTTTTAAGTGGCATTTTTTATTTTAAATGGAACTGACGTGTGCAGCGCTTTGATAAACAGAGTTAATGTGACTGGGTGGTTTCGACTGCGCTGTGATTTTACCTGACGCCATTAGAGCCTGTGTTAACCTGAATCCCCTCCAATCATTTTGAACTTCACAGCAGTCTGGGGACCATGGGCGAAATGAGAGACAGGAGGGAATTAGCCGAGCTCACCTCCATCAATATTTCCTCATTGTTATAATTCTGCCCCTTAAGAGTTTTGCTTTTACTTATTGTACATAAGATTCCTCTTTTATTAACTGTTTGCACATTTCCTGTCTGTCCTGCACAGCCTGAGTGATCTTACTGAGGCTGAATCTAACAAGTGAATTTCTCCGTTGTGAGATCAATAAAGGATCTTATCTAAATCTTTGCATGGATTTGGACCATCACAGAACGAGGAGGGACGATGATGCTATTCCACATACAGAAGCTTGTAGTTTATTTACGGATCCAACATGACGGCAGCAGATGAGACGCCATCTTGGATCCAGCTTCAGAACGTGTTCTAAATAGTTTAGCTCAAAGTTTACAGCAGGTACGTCACATGTCTTCTGATACAATGATACGATTGGCTATGGCTACGTGCAGACGCATGAGAGACATTCAGCACAATAAACGGAACCACACCTTCCTACCAGAACATGAACTGGTCCCCAGACTAAATATCACTTGTGATTTTAGTCTGACGTTAGACAGGCTCGGCAGCAGCAACAGTTCCTCCAGGATTTCGGGATAAACTATTAACTTTTCCAAAAGCCGGAAACTTTCTCACAACTTCCATAACTTCGCAGCTTCTCTGCATTGAATGTGACAGTTTCTGATCAGTGAAGCCGTTTGTCTTGATGCATCTGTGTGAAGGAAGTGGTGTCCAGCGCCTCTGCAGGGTTAAGTCCTTCAGACTGAAGCGAGAGCTGCTGCCCTGCTCCTCACCCTCCTCTACATCTACAACACAGATAATGTTCTGTTTCTGTTAGTTTAGCTTTAAAGTGCAACAAACGAGCAAACCAACGTGTTTCTGCTGATGTATCTGATGATTTGAGAATATTATCTACTGTGTTTTGCACTTCAGTCCAAAACGTCTAAACCATGTGTGCGATACCGATACTTTAATCGATACTAAATATGTGTCATATAAAGAACCATAAAACAGATTCATAAAGTCAATTTATTCCTTTTCTTGTCATTTCATTTCATTTCATTTGCCTTTGTATCATTTATTTGAGCTGAAACAACCATGAAACTTCCTTTAACACTTTGTTTTCACGTTTCCCCATATTTTTTGTTTTCCCGAAATTTTCAATTGTTTTTCCTAAAGAAATTTCTAAATTATGGCCCAAATTTCCCCATTTTTTCCCACTTGTTTTTCTCAATTTAAAAAATGTTCCCCTTTAAATTGTCCGACAGCATCAAAACTTGAACATAAGATGTTCTATTTCTGGTTTAACGTTACCTGTAATTCATTATAAAATGTTTTTATTACACAGTGAAGTGAAACCTCGTCACCTTTTGAACCGTTATTGTAAAAACCCGACACTGAAAGTCTATTTCCAGACGCCGAGGCGGAGGACGTGGAGTCAGTCGGTGGGAGAGCAGAAGATTTAATTTGGCCTAATTAAAATCTTCGCTGTGAGCACAAATTTCCATGTGAACGATGGTTTTGTGAGTCAAACGAGTCCGTGTTTCCGACACAGCGGGATGTGAGTCGACTTAAGCCTGGCGTGATGTAAACACAGACACGGAGAGCGATCGGGAGCATTTGCATCTGTAGCATTTCCCCCTGACCCCCCCCCCCCCGCGCTCTGAACACGTCTCCCGTGCCCCCCCCCCGCGCCCCGCCACGAGCAGCCAGGCTAAATACATCAGATAAATATTTACAAACTCCGCACTAGGGGAGAGAGAAGAGAAAGTGCTTCACCCGTAACAGTTATGTCTCTCATTTGCATCAGGTAATATGTTTGTAAAGGTCTGAACTACAGGGTTAGCAGCTTTTACACAATCAGACCCTGTAGAGGCAAATATTCATTTGTTTGGTTTGTTTGATACAAAACAGTGGACAAACTAAACAGCACTGGAGAAGATAAAAGCTCTTATTGCCAATGACACAAGTACAGTCTTTTCTTAACTCAGATTATTATATATTATTTCAAGAGAAAATGTTATGTTTTTCAAAGTAAAAGTCTGATTTAATTTCCTAATTGTCTTGTTCCATTGGCATTTGTAAATGTCATTGTCCTCTCATCCCTTTGTGCTTTTAACTATTAAAGCCCATAAAGGGACGAGTGAGGCACATTAGCTTCTGCAAGAGGCACAATGATGCACATCAGACCTCTCCCTGGAAACATGACCATCTTAAGTGAGAGTAATGACATAATACGGCCTAAATAAAAGGTTCTTTATGTTGAATTTGAGTCGGTTTGAACTAAGATAAGATAAAAACACATAGAACTGTACAAAAACAAATGAAGACACTGAACAGGAACACGGTGCAGCGTTTTGTGTAGATGTCAAGTCCCATCAGAGATTTTAATTTGACGGGGAACGAGTTCTACAGATTGGCTCCTCTCACTGAAACGACAGACTTACAGTCTCCCCCTGAGGCGTCTCGGAGCTGCCTCTGTGTCCGCTCTCATGCCCTCAGAGATGTGGTCGTTGTATCAGACTGTTGTGGTGGAAAAGGTGCTGCTTTGTGTTGCTATTCTCACTGATCTCGTCATGACTGATATGGTAAAGTATATCCAAACAGCTGAAGTATGTTCCACCTGCAGAGAGGCTGCAGGCTGTAGAGCTCGGAGTAGAGTTGCTGCTCCTCCATGATGAGAGGAGCTGAGATGACTCATCTGGTCTGGGTTCCTCCTGGTCTCTCTGTACACAGTGTGAATGTGTGACTGCTGCCTTGCTGGGAAGCACTTTGGGCCTAATGAAGGTACAGTTGATTCCATTGACCTCAGTGTGGAGATGTTCTGGTGTATCCCATCAGGAAGAGGCCGGGGTTTATTAACTAAGCTCTGCTAAAAACAAACTAAAGACTAAACAGGGAATCTGGAGTCTATCCCTTTGACCTTAGTTTCAATGTCTGGAGGAACTAAGTCTCTTGACTGACCTGAGGTCCACCAGAACAGACCTGGAGGAAGTGTTTTGGGTGAGGAAAGTCTGGAGTCCCTGCTCTACTGCCTCCACAACCTGGCTCTGAATAAGTGGAAGAAACAGAGTTTTCATTTCTATGTAAAGGGCGTTGAATCTGGCAGAGATAAAAAGCTGAAGCTTGTATCCAAATATAAATCAAACTGCAGATCTCAGACAGTGACTCATGGCATAAACCAGGACTTAAACCCAGACTAAAGTAGGACTAAACCAGTGATACATTTAATATTATTGTCACTGGGACATTGGAATGTCCTGCTCTTTTATCCAACATTAAACCTCTCTATGAGTAATACATCAGTGTCTCGGGTTGGAGTCCAGGACGGCCCAGTGGGTCAAACGCAGAGGACTTGTTTCCCCGTGAAGTGGCCCGTTATGAACCTGCTGAAATGAACCTCTGGCTAAACGCTGCAGTCACGGCGCCTGAAGAGGATCTGCTGAGAGCAATTAGAGCCATGTCTGAACAGGTGGTGCCGCATTCATTACCCGCACCTCTGACTGTGAGTGTGCACGGCAGAGAGCGCACGTGGGGGAGCGCATGTGAGCGTGCACGAGTCCTCGGCAGCGACGAACGCGGGGACGGCAAAAAGCTCTGAGAAAACTACAAAGACAAAAACTCTGCCTTTGAAAGTGTCAAACGCCTGGACGTGGATCATGGGTAAGATTTCTATCATTAAGTAAATCCACATGAAACGAACTCTGTCATAAAATAATGAAACCATTTCTCACAGAAGTGTCAAAAAGCAGCATTATTTCAGGAGTTACACAGGTGACTGTGAGTTGATATAGAGTTTGGGATGTAATGTTATAAATCCGCTGTTACCATGGAAATCCGCCATGTTTGTGGGTATTAGCAAAGATCCTAAAATAAACTCTAGATCAGAGGTGCCAAACTTTATGTGTCCGAGGGCCAACATGAAAATGTGCCTGTGGGACAAACAAGGCATGAAACACATTTAACTGCAAATAATAATAGTTACTTTATTTAGCAAAATGTAAACCTAACAACTTAACAGCACAAACTGCTTATAGTGAGACACATTATTAGTTATTAATGTGTTTGTTGCAGCTCGTGTGTCGTCCAGGTGTGAGTGACCTCTGAGTCTGAGACACTACAGTCTGCTCACACATGTCAGGGCTTCCAAACGTTGTGTTTGTTTTACTTTATTACTTTGTGTTTATCAGTGTCACGGCGACGCCTGTATCTACATCCCCTACACTGACTCTTTTGTTAACTCAAAGAAAATATGATATTAGATCATTTTGAAAGTGTCAGTTCAGCATCAGTTCTTTTTTTTTCCCCCTTTATTGACATAAAACAAAGCTTACAAACAGCACATAGACAAAGGAAAGAGACACGAGGGTAAGGCATTAGACTGATACACATTTGATTCTTGGATCATTCTTGGGTTGTGTATGGTGTGGATGTGTGCTGTGTGTGATGAGGAGGTGTGAGATATGGATGAGAGAGAAAACAAAAGAAGATGAAAACAATAATAAATGTATTATTGCCAAAGTCCATTTTTAACTTGGACAGTGACACAGCGGTTAGCGCTCGTGCTTCACAGCTAGAAGGTCCCGGGTTCGATTCCCACCTGGACGGGCCTTTCTGTGTGGAGTTTGCATGTTCTCTGTGTAGGTTTCCTCCGGGTACTCCGGTTTCCCCTACCACTAAAAACATGTACAATAGGCCAGGATGAGTGAGAGTGCGCATTGGGACGACGGATGGAAATTAACCCAAGGCTACAATCTGGCGTGGCGTGTTTACATGCATGTGTCCGCACTGTCCCGACCAAATAAACCAATAAATAAATAAAATAAATAACATTCCTTTGTTTACGTCAACAACCTTTGCAATAAAAGTCGTAAACTGTGAAAGTTGATGCTACGACGCTCTGTGATAAACACCGAGCAACAGTTTCCTTCACTTTGCAGGAGGAGCGAAACAGCGCCCCCAATTTGACACTGGTGGCCAAAAAGTGTACTGCATCCATACTGTAAGGGCTTGCCACTGAGAATGAATGGGAAGAGTTACGAGAGTTAGTGTTAACCACAAAGGAGGTCAGTTCCTGGTGGGCCTCACTCTGGCGCCCCTGCAGAACATGACGCTCATTGACCTGGCAAACGTGGCGGCCATGTTTAATCGCTGGTAAGTCTTTCTCAGGTCAGACATATTTGACACGAGTATCGTATATCTTTAAATGAACTGTTTTGCACCATGTCTCAAGTTCATGAGCTGAATATCGGTCTGTTTTCTTCTTTCAGGGCTGTGCTCATTTTCTTTCCTTCTGTGACTTAACAATAGATAAACTGCTTAATGTTATGTAATAAAGTGCAACAGATAAACGGATTAAGTGGAAGAAAATGGATGGATGGAAAATCTCAATTTGTTTATTATGGGAAAAAGTCCTGCAAATCCCATAATGCTTTGTAATAGGACATCATGAACCCGAACTCTATTGATGAACAGATCAATAACTAAATGTCAAACAATCCCAGGAAAAAAAAGCATTGATTCTTGGCAAAAACAAATGAATATGTTGAAAGATTCGATCAGCGTTTCCTTAAACCTTGTCGTGGAGTAAATGTGGTTTAGTCCTTCAGCAGACGGTTAAAGCAGACATTTGAAAAAGGTCTTTCTGAGCCTTTTTATCGATGGAGTTTTTCTGTCGAGGCAACACAAGCTAATAAAATAACAAGAAACACAGCGACTCATGGCCAAGACAAGGCTAACGTTTAACAATATGTAAATCTCAGTCCGATGGAAGAACTCAGTGATTTGTGATATTCTGTTTGAAATTGAATCTGAAATAGTCTTGAACCGTGTGATATAACTTCCCTTTCTTATATTGAAGTCACTAATCTACAGGGAAATAGTTAATAATGAAAAACAATCCCCCTTCAAAGAGGAGGGCTGAATGGAAGACGCTCTTATCGAGAGTCTCGCCTTGATAAGAGACGCTGCTCTGGCACAGCGTGTTTTCAAACCATGATTCACTGATGTTTGATATTCGTTTAGATACTTCATGCATATTCAGATATTACGCAAAACGAGCCATCTGTCAAAAATGCATCGCAAATGACGGAGATCAAACAGCAGAATCAAACAAGCATTTACATCTGCAGATATCCACTTAGAGAGAAGCTTTTGAAGGGGTTTAGGCCATTGTGCATGTTTTGGGTTTGAATTGTTAATCTATCAAGACACCGGAATATCAATCGAACCAAGGACTTCTTGCTTTTGTTTTTAGGGTTCACAGTTCAGTAAATCATGATGGGAATGAAATATTGTAGAATCTCTACAACGAAACCTTCAAAGATTGTGAAGAACAAAACTGTAAACCTGGAGCTGCAGATGTTGTTGTAAAAGTTTAATAAAACTCATTTCGAGAAAATGGCCCCAGTTCCGTTCAATTTCCCAGGTCCGGAAAGAGGATTTTTTTCCCTGAGTTTTTGTGTTCCAGTCAACACGTCAGAAATACAAAGACAAAGCAGGTCTCAATCAAACTGTGTGGTTAGATTTAGAATCTACTAAATAATGTTACACATAATTCAGAGCACAGGAGGAGCTTGATGACATTAGCTCACGGTGGACAGTAGACATTAGCTCACGGTGGACAGTAGACATTAGCTCACGGTGGACAGTAGACATTAGCTCACGGTGGACAGTAGACATTAGCTCACGGTGGACAGTAGACATTAGCTCACGGTGGACAGTAGACAAGTCTCAAGTGCAGGGCAGGAGCTGAGTGACAGACAGCAGGGGGCAGTAAAGGACGACTGAAGACTTAAGAACACAAGAAATGTAAATATATATGTTTTGATTTACAGCTAACACTGTGCCATGTTGTTTTACCCGACTCGGGGCTGGGGAGGATCAGACCACATCGAGGTGTTACAATTTAAATGAAGATCAGAAAGTCTGACTTCCGCACCTTAAGTCCCCTCCCTTTCACGCTTGGTCATTTCCGTAATGGAAATGAAAATATTCTGATAAGTTAACGTTGTTTAGCTTTACAGCGTTACCAATGATCTGTATGGTTTTGTGGATGATACAGTCTGGGACATTTACTGATAATAATAATAATAATCATTATGATAATGGATTACACTTGTGTTTCTTGTGGCATCAGTGTTACAGAGAGAGTCGTAATCAGAGGGTTTGAATCCTGCAGGTTCACACTATTGTTGTGTCCTTGGGCAAGACACTTCACCCTCCTTGCATCCGGTGTCTGCGTACACTGGTGTATGAACCACAACCACTCACTCACACTCGCTTCCACTCTGGCCTATTGTACATGTTTTTAATGATGGGAGAACATGCAAACTCTTCACAGAAAGGAGCAAATAAACTGTAAAGGTGAGTTTGGTCTATTTTTCTTTGACGTTACAGATGCCAAGGGTGAAAATCCCCACAGTGACCACAGCAGAGGCAGATGTTTCCACCTGCCCTGTTCCTCTGAGAGTCTGTGTCCACATCAGTCTCTCCTCACTCAACATCACAGATACAGATACTGTGGACTCGCTCTCCTCTATCGCCTGAAGGAAAAGGCTGTTCGCTCAGATTCTCTGGGCTGAGCTGCCGAGAGACGAGAGTCATGTGGAATACAGACCATAACATTACATTTCATTACAGGAAGTACATTAGGCTTCAGGACTATCCGAGTCACATGATCAGGGCTGTGAGTCACAAACAAGATGTATCTGAGAATGATGACACCAAAGTGGACACCGAGTTTCTCACTCATCATATAGGATTAAGGGAACGGTTGTAAAGGTTTGCCATTTACCAAAGTGAACTAAGGAAAACAGACATTTGTGCTGGACAGTTGAGCATCATCTGCCCTTGTGTACTTCCTCTTTCTAACACGTGTGTCCTCGATGAATCTGTTTCTCATAGTAAATCAGGTGGAAAACGTCCACTCGCAGTTTAGCTCCCGTCTTAGTAAATGACCCCTGACATTAAAGGGATATTTCAGGATTTTTGACATTGGGCCTCATTTCCTAGTTATCCAGAGTGTTGTTGATGTCTGGAGATATGTTTTTCTTAAATTCATGCAGTTCTTATATTTGAAGAGTCTAGTGGCGCTAGGCTAGGGCAAGGCTAAAGCATTTCTATGGTATCAGTTAGCCTGCATTAAAAACAGTGTGACCCACTCCACAGTGCACCTGAGGTAAATCACTTATAACACCAGACTAACCATATAAATGTCTGTGTTAATAGAATCATTTAAAATAACTTATATTTGAGCAGCATCAGCTTCGTGGCTGTAAGCTAACGCAGCGGCGGAGTGATCTGCGAGAAAATAGTCCCTCAAAATGCGGTAATTCATGTGATACAAGGTCAGTTATATTTCAAACATTATTCTATTAACACAGACATTTATATGGTTAGTCTGGTGTTATAAGTGATTTACCTCAGGTGCACTGTGGAGTGGGTCACACTGTTTTTAATGCAGGCTAACTGATACCATAGACATGCACTAGCCTAGCATTAGCCTAGCGCCACTAGACTCTTCAAATATAAGTTGTTAAAGGAGAAACTGCAGCGTTTGCCTTAAACCCTTATTGCATTAAACCAGATGATAAACTGAATAAAGGCACACGTCAGATCACGTCTTATTGGATCAAACCGGACACGGACTGCATGTCCCAGGGTGCACCGGGGGCAGGAGGTCGGGGGGTTATGCATGTTGTGCATGTTGCCGCGGCGATGGGGTGTGGGCGGGTGTAAACAGACGAGCAGAGGTTAAACTGTGGCTGTAATGAAATGAGTTATCTGCTCAGGGAGAGATTTACATTTTCTTTCAGTTATTCATATGATAAGGAATAAGAGAAAACATCCTGTTCATAACCCGGCTCTTCCTTTAGGCTTTGGGCTCGTGTTTAATATGAACCATGTTTCAGAATCTCACCGGGACGATACAAGTCACGATCCGTGTGATAACATGTTTACCTTAAAAGGATGAACTGATCAAAATAGTCCTCATGAATGTATTAAGCTGAACGCCTCCAGTTACTGTTACCTGATTGCACATTTCTGTTTTGCACCCACGAGAACTGATGGAACACTGGGAGATCAATAAAGTCTTAGTTGAGCTTTTTACAATCGGCCTCTGTTTCTAAATGTGCTGCTGTGAAGTATTTTTATCTGTTAGTAACAGTTATACAGCACTTTCATTCTGGACACATGACTGTTTTCTATTGACACATATTAACCTCTTAACTCCCACAGTAACCCAGTGCATTTTCTCCAGTTCAGATTTATAAATGTAATATAAAGTCCCACAAACAACTATTCAGGAGCATAAAAATGTGCATTTAGCAACAGAGGGTTTATTCTTTTTACCATTTTTTTTTTTGTCGCTTTTTAGTAATTTTTTTGTCACATTTTTCTCTTTTTTTGTCATTTTTGGTCAAACTTTTGTCACTTTTTTACAATTTTTTTCCGTCTTTTTGATGTTTTTGTTGCACTTTCAGTTATACAGTTATACAGCACTTAGTTACATTCTGGACACATGATTGTTTTCTATTTATAATAATAATAATAATAATAATAATAATAATAATAATGCCTTACACTTGTATTTACAAGCCTCTATTACCAAGTTTCTCAAAGCGCTACACTGTCGTCATTATTCACTCCATACTTGATGGTGGTAAGCTACTGTTGTAGCCACAGCTGCCCTGGGGTAGACTGACGGAAGCGAGGCAACCAGTCTGCGCCATCGGCCCCTCCGACCACCACCAACCACTCGCTCACTACATTCGCTAGGCTTCCTGGTGTTACCAAACGGTCTCCCATCCAAGTACTAACCAGGCCCTTCCCTGCTTAGCTTCCAAGATCTGACGGGATCGGGCAGAGCAAAGGCGGTATGACACATATTAACCTCTTAACTCCCACATTAACTGAGTGAATTTTCAGATTTACAATTGTAATATAAAGTCCCTGAAAAATACAATGAAAATGCCTCACAGCAGCACATTTAGAAACAGAGGCTTTTTTTTTACAAATGTTTTTTCCGCTTTTTAGTTTTTTTTTTTGTACAATTTTTACATTTTGTCTTTTTTTTTTTTGTACAATTTTTGTCACTTTTTTACCTTTTTTCCCGTCTTTTTGATGTTTTTTGTTGCACTTTCGTCCTCGTTTTTGTCGCTATATTGACGCTTTTTTTTAAGACTCTTTCAGATTTGGGTAAAGCTGAACTGGAGAGAATGTGCTCGGTTCAGGCGGGGGTTCAGAGGTTAAACGTGGAGTCTTCTCTCCCCTCCTCCTCCTGTTCCCGCCTCCTTTATGCTCCGAGTGATTTACAAGAATATTCAACCAATCACGATCCAGTGTGAGCCCTGAAGTGACGGCCTCGCTGTATTTATAGCTTCTGTTTCCCCTTTGTGTCCGTCTCACCTGCAGGTTTCCACACAGTGATCCGGCCGTGACCTGAGACCCGGGCTGAACTCTCGCCTCCTGTGAGTTCCTGTGAGTGACTTGGTTCTGCGTGAGGCGGTTGGAAGGACCCAGATGGCCCCTGATCCCCCTGAAGCGCATGTTCCTCCTCAGTGTGGACTGGCACGGGCGGAGCGAGCGGCTGCGGAGGCTTTTTCTGTCTCTTTGGCCCTGGCAGGACACCGTAGTCTGGTCCACAGATCCACAGATCCACTCAGGTTTGCCCTCAGCAGCTTGTACTGCGTCTGCACCTCTTCTACTGCCATGACTTACAGATCCTCCTGCAGAGGGAGAAACAGCTGTGCCCGAGGTCGACAGCAGCTGGACCTGAATCCTGCTAATATTAGCTTCATAAACACATGCACTGGATCTTCTCTGTTATTGTCGGGACTTTTTAATATTCTGGTTTTGTCTTTGATCGTATTCAGTTTCACCTGAACGAGCACATTTCCTCCAGTTCGGCTTCACCCAAATCTAAAAGAGAAAATACAACAAAAAAGTGACAAAAATGCAACAAAAGAGCAACAAAATTGTGCTGCAAAAAGCGACAAAAACACAACTAAAAATGGATAAAAACGTGACGAAAAAGCGTCAAAAAGCAACTAAATTGTTTTAAGTTCATTAGACATTATATTCCAAACCAGGCCGCCCTCCTGTACATGCACGCTATGATATTCTCACACATATCATACTGTATATATACTCTATACTCTCTCTATATATATATATCATACTGTATGATCGCATGGGCCCAGGCCACGCCCTCAGAACCTGTTGGATCATTTTACAATCAAACAATAAAAAGTCAAAAGCCAATCCGCTCCATCACTGCGATATCCTTAAGAAGCATAAACACTAAGTTTCTCAAACTAATATTCAAATGTGTCAATAATCTGCACCTGAGCCTCAGTTCTTTTATACTGAGACTAAACAGGAACAGAGTCACAGAGGCTCCATCGATCACAACTGTACGATTCCACACGCGAGACTTCATTTGGTCAGAGCCGTTTCGCTCTCAGGTCTGAAGCTGATCTGACTTTAAAATGTTCAACTTTAGGGAAAACAAACCAAAGCTGTTCCATTTGTAAACAGCACTGAGTCTGCGTGAGTATACAGTGTGTGTGTGTGTGTGTGCGCGTGTGCGTGCGCGTGTGCGTGTGTGTGTGTGTGTGTGTGTGTGTGTGTGTGTGTGTGACAAGTTTTAAACTAATGTTGTATTAATGCATATTATTATTACAAATTGGGACGTGAGCTGTGAATTAGCATTAGCATTAGCATTAGCTAAAAGCTCTTCATGCGTCGCATCAGCTGCAAACATTCATTGTAACTATGTTGATTGTATCGTCCCTGATAAACAATGGGTAAAGCTGAAGTGGGGGGTAAGAGGTTAAACAGCAGTGCTGCTCGTGTCCTTGTCTTAAGTTCCTGTGATCATTTCCTCCTCAGTCTTTGTTGCTCCTCTGACTCCTCGCCCTCAGTCTGACACACAGACCTTTACAGACTGAGGCCTGAGCCTCACAGCAGTAAAAGTGATCGGTGGCGTGTTTTGTGCATAAGCAGCCGTTTGCTATAATTTCTTTATCGATCCGTCTGCAGGGAGAGGAGATGAGGCGCAGGAGATGAGGCGCAGGAGGCGAGCGCGGGGGCGTCGACGGCTGAGATAAAGTGCCCTTTGAGCTTTTAACCAGGTTACCCTGTTTTACTGTGGTGGAAGAACAGGCCCATAGGGGGCGCCAGTGCCTGTAAGTTAAAAAGTACAAAAATCTCACATGGCTTGTCTGCTAAAGTGCGGGATGGAGCGAGAAGCATTAAGAAGGTTTGGGAGTTTACAGAGACACAAGGGCTTCAGATTCTACCTCCAGATCTACCGTCCTGTGATCCTGACGACAACACCAACAACAACAACAACAACAACAACGTCCTTAGGTCTGTCGGCCTCGTTACCAATAACGATGAGTCGGTTGAAGGAAACAGGTGGAGGTGCTCACACCTTCTGGGCCTCAACTCCACCAAAACAAATGAGATGATCGTCGACTTGAGAAGGTGGAGAGGAAACATCTGTCAGACAAACTGAGACCAGAGACAAACACCACGGCTTTGAGAAGACCCAACAACGTCTGCACTTCCTCCTTAAACTGAAGAACCTCCCCATCCCAGCGCTGACCCTGTTCTACAGAGGGACAGTGGAGACGTGTGAGATCCTGTCCCGCTGAAGAGAAGCAGAGTCTCACACCAGGATTCCACATCTTCCACCTGTCCGCTCACAAACAATTATTCAGGAGCAGGCGAGCTGTAAACTCCGGTTCTCTTTCTCCATCAGAAGTGTTTTTCTCCTCTCCTGTGCGAGGGAGAGAGGCAGAAGAAAAAGTGACGTGAATGAGAGTGGGAGGAGCCTAATCAGGTTGTGTGATTGTTTTTGTGATAAACTCCACAGAGGGAAATATCGAGGTCACTTTGTGTGAAATAGTGTTTGTATTTACTTTGAAAATACAGATGTTGTCGTCGTTCTTCCCGTTTGGTTTGGTCTGAACTGTGGAGCTTCACCCGCCGGAGCTGCTGGAGCTGAGAATAGAGTTGATCTGTATTTTTATCGTGGCGAGGCAGCGTAGGCCCCTCGGAGCAGAGCGGACAATGTGGAATATTAACGGTTAAATGGCTTTTGCTGCAGAGGTCGGGGCGAAGTGGAACGAACATGGAGAATGTGGAATCAGTCAGTGAGATGGTGAAACTGCAGAGAAGTTCACAGTTCATGTGTCTGTCCTTTTGCTTTTCTAGACCCATAATGTGGAACTTCCAGAACACCTGAGATCTGTTACTGAGCTACATGTTTGTTTGTTTGTTTGTTTGTTTGTTTGTGAAATAGCCTCAAAAACAGCAATAAGTTTGTGCCAAAACTCCTTATGTCTGTGGCATCGGGTCCGTGGGTCAAATGCAGAGAACGTATTTTATTATGAGTAAAGCGGGTGTGATAGCAATGAGAAATATGATCATTTTGAGAATTATATTATCGTCATTGTTATTATGGTGATGATAATATATGTATAATAAATATGTGTGCTAGTGATGTAATGTGTATATATATATATATATATATACATATATCTGTATGTGTCTATATATATATGTATATCTAAAACACTATGACAAATGTAATACTGTGGAAATATTTCTATACATGTTTTTGTCATACTAGGCTTTAGTGATTATATATAAAACTGTGTTAATGTAATCTGTACTTTAAGGTTCATTTGAATCAGGCGGACATTTTATTACTCCATTGTTATTGTCTTTTCTGTTGGAGCCACTGGGGGGCAGTGTGTTATGAGGAGGAGTCAGATTGCGCAGAGGAAGTGCCGACAAGAACATTCCAAGAGCACTGATTGGTTCGACAGGGAGACGCCCACTTCCTGTTCCTATAAATGACTCACTTCTCTCCTCGCTGAACTACAAAGATGTAGAGCTCTGCATTTTGTTTGAGTTTGTAATTCAGGGAATAAATGATTTTGATTTTAATAGAACGAGCCTCCGTCTTCTGTCCATAGTAAAGAATACGCCGACAATTCTTAAACAATAAGTAAATCAATAGAATGGTGACTGCTTTGTTTATATAAGTAATGAGAAAAATAAGAGAAAAATGTGAAACAAGTAAATACACTCAGAAATCACAAACTTTTCTATTTTCGCTTTATGTTTTTCATACTTGTCTCATCAGATTTTCAACCTGTGACATGTAAAAGCTTTGAAAAGTCGTCTAAAGTCATTCTCGTTGACAATAGAAACCGAGGAATCGAGTCAGTTCCTCGATGGCAGGAGTGAGAAACGTCTCCGTATAAACCCTCAGTTATTTGCTCTGAAAGCGCGTCCGTCAGCCGGTCCGCGAGACGAGCCCGTCCTGTTTGAAAGAGACGTTTATACATTTTACATGAGGCAGACAGAGGACGCACATTCACACAGGCGGAGGTGGGCGAGCGCTTTGGAGTCGGGATTCACACATTCTCAAATAAAATGCACTTTCAGGTAGAAAAGGTAATAAATAATGAAAGAATAAAAGGGGCCGTCTCAGGGGAGATGTCTGTACTTCAAAGTAAAAGCCCAAAAGAGTCGTTCCTTTTCAATTTGGGCGGAAAGATTGCTCACTTTGTCGACAGAAAGGAGCAAAACAAGTGGGACGAGCCAGGACTAAACCGGGAGTAAGCAAAGAGAGATCCAGGGTTTAGAGGAAGAAGTTAGGTCACAGTTAAAGCTACATTTCTCCCTGAACATCTCACTTTTAATGTCAAATGTCCTGTCGTCACTTTATAATTATCCAGTTATCAGGAGAACCGAGTGAACGAGACGAGTGTATAAAGTGTGAGGTTTTACAGCTTTAAAACAAATATAATCATTGTAAAAATAAAGCTGACGACTTCGAGGATTCTGTTTATTGCAGGTTATTTTTAGAACGGAACGAGCCGGATCCTCCATGTTCACAGAGACACGGGGAGACAGTCTGGAATTGTGCGATTTGAATCTCGCTGACTCATAGCACGGGAGGCGGGACTTAACAGTACATAGGATTTCCCATCAAACACCTGTGCTCCTCCTGTAACCAAAACAGTAAAGATGGCGGCTGCGACACAACGATCTTTCTTCAGTTTAATTGAGCTGGACTTAAAGCCACAGAAGAAGCTGCTCAGAGGACTTTCACCAGAACATCTACTGCACGTGTGGACGACAAACAAACATGGCGGAGGACGTGAACACAAGCGTAGGTCGTTTTGTGTCTGATAGGTCGCTCTCGTTCAAACGATTGATAGCCCCGCCTCCAGTCTCCATTTCCAATCTTTATATGTATGTATGTATTTTCACAATTCCAGTCTTTATATGTATTTATACATATTTATAAATACATATAAAGACTGTCTTTATACCAGGCGATAAACCAGGGACCACTCTTTGGTGTTTGAGGTACAGAAACTGAAGAGAAAAACGAAAAACTAAGTTACTCCTCCCACATCATAAACAAAATCTATTTACATTTTAAGATGGAGGAGTTCCTTGTTCATTTTTCCCTTAATATGTTGTAATGTAATATGTAATGTTTGCTCTGGGGGATTTTACATCTAATTCCTGCCTGATGTTTTGAGCTTTTTCAAAAACTAAGTCAGTAATCCTTCGTCTGAGAAAATCTTTGAAGCTAAAGTCAAACCTTTTCGAACCTGAAATAAAGGAAATTTTAGTCATTTTTACACTTGCGATACATATTTCCCTCATAATGATGTGAATATTCTACGGCAAAAGTTCCAAACAGAAACCTGTAAATGACATTTCTTCACACAGAGAGAATCTGCACCAAAACCAAAACCTCAAATGCCGTGTTTTCAAATCACCAAAGTCCGTCCTCTGCGACGAGGCCCATGAGACGGATCCCGGTCGTTAGTCGACAGAGAAAACACGATGAAAACGGGAGTGTGACTGGTTTTACGGGCTCGGGTTATGCATATTTCAGAGGCTGCCGAGGGGAGGAGGCGCAGGAACAGAGGAGATGATTAGAGCGAGGCTGAGGCGCCGGGACCGAGCTGTAAATATCAATCTGACGGGAGATTCTGCAGCGAGACAGATCTGAGACGTCCCACACACAGACCCGGGACAAGTGTTTCTGTCCACGACACCGAGCTCTCGTAGGTTTACTGACGTTTCATTTACTGACGTTTATTTACTGACGTTTCATTTACTGACGTTTCATTTACTGACGTTTCATTTACTGACGTTTCATTTACTGACGTTTCATTTACTGACGTTTCATTTACTGACGTTTCATTTACTGACGTTTAAAGGCGAGTGAGAAAAAGGTCAAACTGAACTGATCAAAACTAGTTTAAGCTAAGTATTAAACTATAAACCATGGCCTCAGGCTGAAAACACTGTTTTTATTGTGAACATGACTCTGATTCTTGCTTTTACTGTAATTAATTCACTTTTATGTTGATGTTTTATTGATTTTCTCTGTTTTCTTGTAATTTGATGCCACTTTGAATTGCCTTGTGTATGAATTATGCTCTACAATGACCTTTAGTGATGTTTTATTGTTGTACTTTTAGCATGATTCTATGTGGACTGAGGGCTGTAACAGTGAATGGGTGAATGAGTATTTGTATTTGTGTGGTTAAATACATTTATATTGTACATGTTGTAACTCCCCTGCTCAGGCAGATGGAAACTAGTTTAAGCTAAATCTGCAAAGCATCTTTAATTGAAATAAACTAACACATACATTAAACTACAAATGAACTTGAAGACACGCCCCTGTTTATGCAGCATTATAACATGTTTGTATTATAACAAACACATTACAGCCTGAGTAACTACTGTCCATTATTATTTATCATCAAATACTTGTATCGTTTTACTTTCACCTCCTCTAACATTCATTTTAACTCCAGTATGAGTTTGGTCGTTCATGTTTATGATCCTGGACGCGTTTAAAAAAGTTATTGAAATTAAATATTGTAATAATCTCTGTGGTGGTTCCTCAGGCCGTTTATGAAACTCTCAGATCCATCATTATTATACTGTGTACTCTGGGGTCACATGACATCAGAGGAGAGTGTTAACGTGTCCTCTTCAGGGGAATCACCGTGAATATGAGGGACTTAATGAGGAATTACAGAGAGACAGTATTCTGCAGCAAAACCACCGCTTTTAAAGAGGGGTATTATGCTTTTTTCAATCACATAGCACCAGTCTATAGCATACTACAATGATGACGTAACCTTCTGTTGGTCTGTATATGCAGTAAATTAAAAATAACTGCCTTGAATAAAATTGCTCTCTCAAAATGGCTGTACTGAACGTCTTGAAATAGGCCTCTGTCTCTTTAAGAAGCTTTCCGACACGCCCCCTTCAGCACACTGCTGTGGCATCTAAACAACACTACTGTGCGGGGAGGGGGCTCTGCTGAGCTGAGGAGCAGTGGTTGGTGGCTTGGCTGGTGACGAAAGGTCCAGAGGCGTCTCCAGGAGGTGGGGGCGTTCCTAGGAGGACTGAGGCATAGCTACACCTAAAATGGCTGCCGTCTAAGTTTTTACTGATTACTCAAAAATATGTGAATGAGCCAAGGCAACACTCCAGGCATGTGTTTAATGAGGGAATGACATAATAACATGATATAAAGCTTGAAAAAGTCAATTTTACATAATACCCCCCCTTTAACGGTTCTTCAGTCGAATCTATGTCAGCAGAGGAACCAGGTTAAAACATCGTCATGTCTGAGGGTTTGAAGAGCTTCAGGAGGAGCGACAGGAGGAGCGACATGGTGTATATTAACCAAGTGTGAGCAATATTACAGCAAATCAGAAGAGTAGCTGAGAGTAACTGATCTGTGAACTCTAAGCAGCACGGTGGCACAGTGGTTAGCGCTCGTGCTTCACAGCTAGAAGGTCCCGGGTTCGATTCCCACCTGGACGGGCCTTTCTGTGGAGTTTGCATGTTCTCCCCGTGTCTGTTTCCTCTGGTTTCCCCAATGGGTAATCCAGTTGATATCAAATGAAAAAAGGGAATATTGAGGAAACATTTGGGGAGGAATGGAAAGAAAAAGCAGAAATAAATAACTCAAGTGTTCAGGACAGTCATCTTGTAAATATCTTGTAGAGGGTTTGATCATCGTTATGGAGAAAGTTCCTAAAATAATCAGATCTGACTCGGGTTCATTTCACGTCTGGCTCTGACGATGAAATGACTCAGAATCTGTCTTTGTGCTTTTGTTTTGTTAAGTTCACACATAATGAATCCACCACAGATACACAGGGTTAAAGGTCCTAAAGGTCCCGGAGGTTAATTAATTAAATCTATTCAGTGGTTTAATAAACATTGAATAGTGTCGGAAGTTTGACATTTTTCTGCAAATAAATGAATCAGCTCCAAATATGGAACAAAAACTAGCAGAATGTAATGTGGCAATAATGAAGACGACGACGTTCAAAAACAAAGACCTAAAGAAACATGTGTCAGGTTTGTTTGTGGATCCAGTAATGGGTTTGAACATTCCCTCTGTGTTTCCGTTACGTTCCTCTCGCTCTTTGCTCTGTGTTTCCGTTATGTTCCTCTCGCTCTTTGCTCTGTGTTTCCGTTACGTTCCTCTCGCTCTTTGCTCTGTGTTTCCGTTACGTTCCTCTCGCTCTTTGCTCTGTGTTTCCGTTACGTTCCTCTCGCTCTTTGCTCTGTGTTTCCGTTACGTTCCTCTCGCTCGTTGCTCTGTGTTTCCGTTACGTTCCTCTCGCTCTTTGCTCTGTTTTCCGTTACGTTCCTCTCGCTCGTTGCTTTATCGCTGTTCAAACACAGTTCTCTTTTCCATAACGAGATGGAACGAGAAAACAGGAGGACGATTTCCACCCGAGCGGCGTTGGGGGAAAAGACTCATTATGAAGCAGAATTAGCATAAGCCGATATCCAAACCCAGCGATTCTCTGTAACTGAGCTAATGAAGATAAAGAGAATATGTTTATTTATGTTTATTTACATTTATTTACATGTATACAGCTGTGGAGGATTCAGGAGGAGGTTAGTTATAGTTTCCTCCCTTAACATCAGACCAAACTCTCCCTTTAACAGGGTTATTCACTCATTCATTAGCCCTGGTCTTTCCCACGATCATTCATTCACACATTGAGTCAGGGGGAGGGTTGAGTCAGGGGAGGGGTTGAGTCAGGGGGAGTGGCTTCTCAACTGGAGCTACAGGGTAACACCTCATTTGAAAGCTAAGACCTACAAAACTTCATCTGTTTTTGTTGTTGCTTTTTCCTTGCTTTTTATCACTTTTTAATCATGTTTTGTCGTGTTTTTGTCACTTTTTCATTTCATCTTTGTCGCCTTTCTGTCGTTCTTTCTTGGCTTTCAAGTTGATTTTTTTGTTGCGTTATTGTTGCTTTTCCAGCGCGTTTTAGTCACAGTTTGGAAGTGTTTTTGTGGCGTTCTCATCTTTTTTAATCGTCAAGTTTTTGTTGCTTTTCATCACTCTTTAGTATTGTGTGTTTTTGCCGCTTTTTAAGATTGTGTTATTGTTGCTTTTCCAGAGCGTTAAAGCCAAACTGGAGAGAATGTTCGAGTGGGGTTAAGAGCTGAACATCTTACTTTTCATGTCAGAGAATAAACGTTTTGTCATTTGAATGTTTTTCAGTAAATGAACCAAAGAAGCTGTGGAGTGAAGACAGCGCTGTCCGTGGTGCTGAAGTCAGATCAGCAGCATTTAAGGAACGAGGGGAAACATTAATATAGAGAGAGAGACGAACTTTAGCTGAACATTTCTGATGTAAATATGTGTCATTGTATGTTCGTATTAAAAATAAGGCATTTTCTGCATAAAAGTGGCTGTAGAAGCTCCTTCATCTCTTCACAAAGTCGTCTTTCTCTCAGGTTTTCGTTCACAAATATTGACAGATTTGACCTCGTGTCCTGGAGGCTCCGCCATGACACTTTAATCCAAATATGGTCATTTCCTCTCTGGCAGCCACGAAAGAGCGAGCTCCTACAGACTCCAAACTTTACAGTCTTGGACTTAATGCGATTTGAAGGTTTTTTCAGATGGATTTTTAATATCTGATTCTCAGCCTGATTTATTCAGCTTTGAGCACAAAAAATAAATAAAAAAAACAATGCACTTTTTTTTTTACATTTTATGAGTTTTTACAGATTTTTTTTTTTTTACTTATGATTAGTTTATCCAAAATCACCACAGAAATAAAACCATGAATATAAATCTGGCCATTTTTAAGCACAAAACGCCTTATTTTTACATGAGAACATAGAATACATTTTGTTCTCATATTTATATCAGTCATAGAAGTTTCATATTGATGTCAGTAAATGTAGGTTTTGTCCCTGTTCACGGCAGCGTCTCACCTGTTCTCTGTGTGTGTGTGTGTGTGTGTGTGGTGTGTGTGTGTGTGTGTGTGTGTGTGTGTGTGTGTGTGTGTGTGTGTGTGTGTGTGTGTGTGTGTGTGTGTGTGTGTGTGTGTGTGTGTGTGTGTGTGTGTTTGTGTTTGTGTAGCTTTCACACATCCTACAGTCTGGCTAAACTTGTGCTGTTGCTTATTAGGCCCGAGCCAGGACAAAGTCCTGGTAATTAGGCCCGAGCCAGGACAAAGTCCTGGTAAGGGACTTTTGTTCTCCCCCGGTTTCTTGTTATTAGGCCCGAGCCAGGACGAAGTCCTGGTAAGGGACTTTTGTTCTCCCCCGGTTTCTTGTTATTATATTATTATTCGCCCTCTAAGATCCTGTTTTTCAGTGCCTTCCCGTGCAAAAGTACACGCAGAAATTGGCACAGTGATCAGAGTCGGCGAAAATTGCGTGTCAGTGGGCGACATGCGCACGCCCAAACAAAATGGCTCCACAGCGCCCCCTCAAAGTTGACCCCCATTCAAAAAGAACATGCGTTTTTGGGCGTAGGCCCAAATCCTTGGGTACAGTGAAAGGGCACATCAGGACAAACCAAAAACTCCATTGGAGCGCCACGCCCGGACGCACAGGGAGTCGGCCATTTTGACTTGCAATTGGAAAACCGGCTGGACTCAACTTATGTTTTAACGAAACTAGTCCCTGGTTTTTCAGCTAAATCCACTCACACATGGTTTAACAGACTCTAGAGACATGGGGCTACAAACTGATGCCAGCTTTTTTACATTCAACCTCCGGTTTCAAATAGCGCCCCCACAAAAAACATGCTTTTTTCCCCATACCTTGGACAACCCCTCGCAGGTATGCGCTCTATCTAATCTGGATCATATTTGGCTGACATAAGGCCTCTTATGGTCTGAATCCATAGAGCTCAATAACTGCACGGTGCTCACCACTATAGCGCCCCCTATCTATACCTTGAAAATTTTAGTTTGTACGATTTATATGAAACGTTGCAGGTATATTCTACACATTCAAACAAACACAAAAATATATTACATGTATTTGATATTTTCGAAGATGTGGGCGTGGCAAGGGCGCACAAGAAGTCGGCCATTTTAACTTTTAATTGGGAATCCGTCTGGACTCATCTTATGTATTAATGATCTAGTCCCTGCTTTTTCAACAGAATAAGCTCACACCTGGTTTAACGGACTTTAGAGACATGGGGCTACAAAAAACATCCAGCTTTTTTTTCATTCAACATCTGGTCTTAACCTCTTAACTCCCACCTGAACTGAGCACATTTTCGTGGTATTTTGGTGCTTTTTGGGCACTTACGTCTCATTTTTGTAACTGCGTTTTTATCGCTATTTTGACGCTTTTTTCAAGAAGCTTTAAGATATGGGTCAAGTCAAACTGGAGAAAATGTGCTCGGTTAAAGTGGGGGTTAAGAGATTATAATGCCACCACATCCCTTTTTGCTGTACATTTCACAACACCTCGCAGGCATGCGCTCTATCCAATCTGGATCATATTTGGCTGACATAAGGCCACTTATGGTATGAATCCATAGAGCTCAATAAATGCACGGTGCTCACCACTATAGCGCCCCCTATCTATACCTTGAAAATTTTAGTTTGTACGATTTATATGAAACGTTGCAGGTATATATTCTACACATTGAAACAAACACACAAATATATTACATGTGTATGATATTTTTCTAAGATGTGGTTATGGCAAGGCTAAATGTCCCAGAGACTGCATAATATCCTTTATAATTCTCACGTACCTAGTCAGATTGAGTTGAAAATGTGATCACTTATGAACTTGATGAAAATGATCCATTTTCATGACAATAGACATGGTCCATGCTATAGCACACGCTAAAAACAGCGATAAAGCCAGTGTGAATTGTCTGGGTGGTCCCACCCCCATTTGAACGAAAGTGAAACAAAACATATATTCTGATTCCCCATGCTATACTGATCCAAAAAGTCAATTACAACATGCCTCTATCTTGCTTCATTCTCTTTATAATTAGGCCCGAGCCAGGACGAAGTCCTGGTAATTAGGCCCGAGCCAGGACGAAGTCCTGGTAAGGGACTTTTGTTCTCCCCCGGTTTCTTGTTATTAGGCCCGAGCCAGGACGAAGTCCTGGTAATTAGGCCCGAGCCAGGACGAAGTCCTGGTAAGGGACTTTTGTCTCCCCCGGTTTCTTGTTATTATTAGGCCCGAGCCAGGACAAAGTCCTGGTAAGGGACTTTTGTTCTCCCCCGGTTTCTTGTTATTATTATTATTATTATTATTATTATTATTCGCCCCCTATGATCCTGTTTTTCAGTGCCTTCCCGTGCAAAAGTACACGCAGAAATTGGCACAGTGATCAGAGACGGCGAAAATTGCATGTCAGTGGGCGACATGCGCACGCCCAAAACAAAATGGCTCCACAGCGCCCCCTCAAAGTTGACCCCCATTCAAAAAGAACATGCGTTTTTGGGCGTAGGCCCAAATCCTTGGGTTACAGTGAAAGGGCACATCAGGACAAACCAAAAACTCCATTGGAGCGCCACGCCCGGACGCACAGGGAGTCGGCCATTTTGACTTGCAATTGGAAAACCGGCTGGACTCAACTTATGTTTTAACGAACTCGTCCCTGGTTTTTCAGCTAAATCCACTCATACTTGGCACAGTACATCTAGACATCTGTCAGTCACATGCGCCTCAGTCAGAGCTTTCCGAAAATGTATAACTGTGGGGTCAAGTTAACCATGGTTTTTCAGCTAAATCCACTCATACTTGGCACAGTACATCTAGACATCTGTCAGTCACATGCGCCTCAGTCAGAGCTTTCCGAAAATGTATAACATGTGGGGGTCAAGTTAACCACTCCACTTATTATGCCTCAGCAAAGTGGCCGAACAGCGCCACCTGCTGGCTTAAGATGGCTTTTAAGTGGCTTGTAAGTGGCCCGCCCATCCTCCGTGAAAATAGCCAGAGTTCTTATTCTGGCAGCATGATGGCCTCTGTCAGAGTTTCTCCTAAAAATCGTCCATTTTTCCCAAATTCCCCTTTATTCACAAAGCCACACTTTTAGACTCATACATAGTTTTACTACCCCTCTGTTACAGAAAGAAGCTTTAATTTGAACGTTTTTGACTCCAAAATCAGGTTTTTTGGACAGTACAGTCACAGGAAGTTCAGTTTGGCTGTTTCCTGTCCGTCTCTCCGTGTATTCCTCGTACTATTTTGGTGTCACCAAAATATTCCGTCATCTATCGAGACTTTGTGGGGCTGGAGCACCTTCTCAGATCTTTGGGCGCCCAGGGAATTGCCCTAATTACAAAATGTTTCAATAAAATTGCCTGAACTGTAATTCCGTTTCTGTGAACACACGAGTGTAACTGTTTCATAAGATTAATATAAAATCCGCAGTGTTGTTGCTTAAGCTTGTATAGCTCCATTAGTAAAGTGCAGGGTTCCCATCCATTAGATTGCTGGTTCAAACCCCACAGTGACTTCTTTTTTTTCTTTTATTTGTGACTCAGTACCTACTGGGAAGAACCTGAATCGGCGCCTATGGCCCCACCCTCACTAAAAACGGGGAAATGACCCACACATTGTCCGAGCCTGGACTACATGAGCACAAGGCATTTCATAAGATATTTGTCAGTTCGGTTGTAAAAGTATCTGTGCTTGTCTAGCTCTGTTTATAGAGTGCAGGGTTTGCATCCATTAGATTGCCGGTTCAAACCCAACCATGACTTTTTTGTTTTTCTTTTTTTTTAATTAATATTTTATTAAATCCTCATTAATAACTAAGAAAGAACAGTTTCAAAATATGTGGAACTACACAGAAAGAAATGTGGGGACACTAGGGAAACACTTGAGGCAAAACTGAGGAGGGTGTCCGAAAACAATCAAGAAATGGAGGGGGGTGGGGGAAAGTGACCTGAAATGACCTCTCTCCTCCAGTGGCATGGTGGGATCTAATTTCACCCTGGTCATTTAGAGAATAGTTAGTAGCCCACATTAGGCACACCATTACACAGAGTTATAGCTCAGAGATAGTGCGCTGGTCTTTGGTGCAGGAGGTTGCTGGTTCAAACCCAACCATATTTTTTTTTTTCTTTTTTTGGTTTGGACTGGGCATCTACTGGGAAGAACATAAATCGGCGCCTATGGTCCAACCTTATTAAAATGAAGAAAGAACAGTTTAAAATATGCACAACTACACAGAAAGACATGGGGGACAGTAGGAAAACAATAGAGGAAGAACTGGGGGAAATGTAGGGCCAAAATGACCTGAAATGACCTCTCTTCCCAAATGCCTTGCTTGGACATATTTTCACACCCGGGGATTTAGAAAAAAAATAGCCCATATCAGGTTAACCTTGGGGTCATGTTATAGCTCAGTAATAATGTCCTTGTCTTTGATGTAGGAGGTTGCAAGTTCAAACATAGTATTGACACTTTTATAATGCCTTTCTCTTTTTCACATGGGCCACTAAAGCTCTGAGCCCGATACAACTCCAGAATGAGCACCAAGTTATGTAGACACAATTATTATTTAGCCACTTTTCTACCTTTCACTGCCATTTTCCTCTTTACTCGTGCAGATCACTGCTCTTTTTTTCTGCAAATACAAGAGTGCACCTCTGTCCAGATGCTGTTTTGCCTGCTGGCTTCTCCCGAGTATTGCAGTTCACTGGTCATAGAAGGTATTTCAACTATAGAACGAGTGAAAAGCACCGCTGTGGTGAACGTGAGGCCGGGGCCTAATGCACGTGGGCTGGCATCATAGATACCTGCTGCAAGAGTAAGGTGTGACGAAGGCAAGGCGAGAGTGGGCCGGAGCAAGAGTTAGCAGAGAGCACACAGGTTGTGTGTGAGGCCGAGGGGAGAGCAGGTTTGTGCGAGAGCGGGGGTGGTAGCAAGGGGGGGCGGTCGCAAGGGGGGGCAGCGCCAGGGGCGAGGGCCTACATCGCCGCTTGCGGCTTTAATTATTATTATTCGCCCTCTAAGATCCTGTTTTTCAGTGCCTTCCCGTGCAAAAGTACACGCAGAAATTGGCACAGTGATCAGAGTCGGCGAAATTGCGTGTCAGTGGGCGACATGCGCACGCCCAAAACAAAATGGCTCCACAGCGCCCCCTCAAAGTTGACCCCCATTCAAAAAGAACATGCGTTTTTGGGCGTAGGCACAAATCCTTGGGTACAGTGAAAGGGCACATCAGGAAAACCAAAACTCCATTGGAGCGCCACGCCCGGACGCACAGGGAGTCGGCCATTTTGACTTGCAATTGGAAAACCGGCTGGACTCAACTTATGTTTTAACGAACTAGTCCCTGGTTTTCAGCTAAATCAAATCATACATGGTTTAACAGACTCTAGAGACATGGGGCTAAAAGTGATGCCAGCTTTTTTACATTGAACCTCCGGTTTTCAAATAGCGCCCCCACAAAAACATGCTTTTCCCCATACCTTGGACAACCCCTCGCAGGTATGCGCTCTATCTAATCTGGATCATATTTGGCTGACATAAGGCCTCTTATGGTCTGAATTCATAGAGCTCAATAACTGCACGGTGCTCACCACTATAGCGCCCCCTATCTATACCTTGAAAATTTTAGTTTGTACGATTTATATGAACGTTGCAGGTATATTCTACACATTCAAACAAACACAAAATATATTACATGTATTTGATATTTCCGAAGATGTGGGCGTGGCAAGGGCGCACAAGAAGTCGGGCCATTTAACTTTTAATTGGAATCCGTCTGGACTCATCTTATGTATTAATGATCTAGTCCCTGCTTTTTCAACAGAATAAAATCACACCTGGTTTAACAGACTTTAGAGACATGGGGCTACAAAAAACATCCAGCTTTTTTTCATTCAACATCTGGTCTTAACCTCTTTAACTCCCACCTGAACTGAGCACATTTTCGTGGTATTTTTGGTGCTTTTTGGCACTTACGTCTCATTTTTTGAACTGCGTTTCTATCGCTATTTGACGCTTTTTTTCAAGAAGCTTTAAGATATGGGTCAAGTCAAACTGGAGAAAATGTGCTCGGTTAAAGTGGGGTTAAGAGATTATAATGCCACCAACATCCCTTTTTGCTGTACACTTCACAACACCTCGCAGGCATGCGCTCTATCCAATCTGGATCATATTTGGCTGACATAAGGCCACTTATGGTATGAATCCATAGAGCTCAATAAATGCACGGTGCTCACTACTATAGCGCCCCCTATCTATACCTTGAAATTTTAGTTTGTACGATTTATATGAAACGTTGCAGGTATATTCTACACATTCAAACAAACACAAAATATATTACATGTATTTGATATTTCCGAAGATGTGGGCGTGGCAAGGGCGCACAAGAAGTCGGCCATTTTAACTTTTAATTGGGAATCCGTCTGGACTCATCTTATGTATTAATGATCTAGTCCCTGCTTTCAACAGAATAAAATCACACCTGGTTTAACAGACTTTAGAGACATGGGGCTACAAAAAACATCCAGCTTTTTTTCATTCAACATCTGGTCTTAACCTCTTAACTCCCACCTGAACTGAGCACATTTTCGTGGTATTTTTGGTGCTTTTGGGGCACTTACGTCTCATTTTTTGAACTGCGTTTCTATCGCTATTTTGACGCTTTTTTTCAAGAAGCTTTAAGATATGGGTCAAGTCAAACTGGAGAAAATGTGCTCGGTTAAAGTGGGGTTAAGAGATTATAATGCCACCAACATCCCTTTTTGCTGTACACTTCACAACACCTCGCAGGCATGCGCTCTATCCAATCTGGATCATATTTGGCTGACATAAGGCCACTTATGGTATGAATCCATAGAGCTCAATAAATGCACGGTGCTCACTACTATAGCGCCCCTATCTATACCTTGAAAATTTTAGTTTGTACGATTTATATGAAACGTTGCAGATATATTCTACACATTGAAACAAACACACAAATATATTACATGTGTATGATATTTTCTACGATGTGCTTGTGGCAAGGCTAAATGTCCCAGAGACTGCATAATATCCTTCATAATTCCACATACCTTGTCAGATTGAGTTGAAAATGTAATCACTTATGAACTTGATGAAATGAATCCATGTTCATGACAATAGACATGGTTCATGCTATAGCACACGGCCAAAACAGCGATAAAGCCAGTGTGAATTGTCTGGGTGGTCCCACCCCCATTTGAACGAAAGTGAAAAAAAAAATATTTCTGATTCCCCATGCCATACTGATCCAAAAAGTCAATTACAACATGCCTCTATCTTGCTTCATTCACTTTATAATTAGGCCCGAGCCAGGACAAAGTCCTGGTAAGGGACTTTTGTTCTCCCCGGTTTCTTGTTATTAGGCCCGAGCCAGGACGAAGTCCTGGTAAGGGACTTTTGTTCTCCCCCGGTTTCTTGTTATTAGGCCCGAGCCAGGACAAAGTCCTGGTAAGGGACTTTTGTTCTCCCCCGGTTTCTTGTTATATTATTATTATTATTATTATTATTATTATTCGCCCCCTATGATCCTGTTTTTCAGGCCTTCCCGTGCAAAAGTACACGCAGAAATTGGCACAGTGATCAGAGTCGGCGAAAATTGCATGTCAGTGGGCGACATGCGCACGCCCAAACACAAAATGGCTCCACAGCGCCCCCTCAAAGTTGACCCCATTCAAAAAGAACATGCGTTTTTGGGCGTAGGCCCAAATCCTTGGGTACAGTGAAAGGGCACATCAGGACAAACCAAAAACTCCATTGGAGCGCCACGCCCGGTACGCACAGGGAGTCGGCCATTTTGACTTGCAATTGGAAAAACCGGCTGGACTCAACTTATGTTTTAACGAACTCGTCCCTGGTTTTTCAGCTAAATCCACTCATAACATGGTTTAACAGACTCTAGAGACATGGGGCTACAAAGTGATGCCAGCTTTTTTACATTGAACCTCCGGTTTTCAAATAGCGCCCCCACAAAAAACATGCTTTTTCCCCATACCTTGGACAACCCCTCGCAGGTATGCGCTCTATCTAATCTGGATCAATTTGGCTGACATAAGGCCTCTTATGGTCTGAATTCATAGAGCTCAATAACTGCATGGTGCTCACCACTATAGCGCCCCCTATCTTACCTTGAAATTTTAGTTTGTACGATTTATATGAAACGTTGCAGGTATATTCTACACATTCAACAAACACAAAATATATTACATGTATTTGATATTTCCGAAGATGTGGGCGTGGCAAGGGCGCACAAGAAGTCGGCCATTTTAACTTTTAATTGGGAATCCGTCTGGACTCATCTTATGTATTAATGATCTAGTCCAGGGGTGGCCAAAGTGGGGCCCGCGGGCCAAATTTGGCCCGCCGAAATAATTCTGTTGGCCCGCCAAAGAATGACCTACTTTTGCGCTGTATGGTTAATACCACTCATTCATTCTCAATGGTAAATATGGATGCAGTACATTTTTTGGCCACTAGCGTCAAATCGGGGGCGCTGTTTCACTCCTTTTCGCCAAAGTTTAAGGAAACACTGTTGGGTTGTTTGGCATGTTTATCACAGAGCTTGTAGATCAGCTTTCCCAGTTTTCCAAGTTTTATTTGCAAAAGACTTTTGTTGACATCAACATAGGTCATGTTTAAAAAATGTACTTAATAAAATAATTTGATGTTGAACTGACACTTTTTCAAAATGATCTAATATGCCATTTCTTTTATGTTAACAATGAATGGACGGTAAAGTCAAATGTAAGTAAAAACAGCGGTGATTTTTACATTTACATTATGCTACCAATTGTTGATTTTGTTCTACTAAAAACTAGGCTTTTGCCATAGTTAACATTTTTTTATTATAGTATTTGTGATGTGCATAGATATAATCAAATACCAAATGCATATAACGAAAAATTAAATAAATAACTATTATTATTTGCCGTTAAATGTGTTTTCACGCTTGACCATTGCCGCTGTTTGGCCCGCGACCCACAGGCACTTTTTCATTTTGGCCCTCCGGAGACAAAAAGTTTTGGGCACCCCTGATCTAGTCCCTGCTTTTTCAACAGAATAAGCTCACAACCTGCTTTAACGGACTATTAGAAAACATGGGGCTACAAAAAACATACCAGCTTTTTTCTCATTCAACATCTGCTCTTAATTCTTAACTCCCACCTGAACTGAGCACATTTTCGTGGTATTTTGGTGCTTTTGGCACTACGTCTCATTTTTTGTAACTGCGTTTTCTATCGCTATTTTGACGCTTTTTCAAGAAAGCTTAAAGATTATGCGGTCAAGTCAACTGGAGAGAAAATTGCTCGGGTTTAAAGTGGGTTAAGAGATTATAATGCCCACCCAACATCCCTTTTTGCTGTACATTTCACAACATTTCTCGCAGGCATGCGCTCTATTCCCAAACGTTGCAGATATATTTCTACACATTTGAAAAAACACACAAATAAATTACATGTGTATGATATTTTCTAAGATGTGCTTGTGGCAGAGGGCTAAATGTCCCAGAGACTGCCATAATATCCTTTATAATTAATTCTCACGTACCTTCATGTCAATGAGTTGAAAATGTAATCACTTTATGAACTGATGAAAATGAATCCCATGTTCATGACAATAGACATTGGTTCATGCCTATAGCACACGCCAAAACAGCGATAAAGCCAGTGTGAAATTGTCTGGGTGTCCCACCCCCATTTGCAACAAAAGTGAAAACAAAAAATATTTTCTGATTCCCCATTGCCATACTGATCCAAAATGTCAATTCACAAACATTGCCTTTCTATCTTGCTTCATCTCTTTATAATTAGCGCCCGAGCCAGGACAAAGTCTGTAAGGACTTTTGTTCTCCCCCGCGTTTCTTGTTATTATTATTATTATTATTATTATTTTATTCGCCCCTATGATCCTGCGTTTTGTCAGTGCCTTCCCGTGCAAAAGTACACGCAGAAATTGGCCACAGTGATCAGAGTCGGCGAAAAATTTGCCATGTCAGTGGGGCGACATGCGACGCCCAAAACAAAATGGCTCCACAGCGCCCCCTCCAAAGTTGACCCCCATTCAAAAGAAACATGCGTTTTTGGGCGTAGGCCCAAATCCTTGGGTACAGTGAAAAGCGGCCACATCAGGACAAACCAAAAAAACTCATTGGAGCCGCCCACGCCCGGACGCACAGGGAAGAGTCGGGCCATTTTGACTTGCGCAATTGGAAAAACCGGCTGGACTCAACTTAGTGTTTTTTTAACGCAACTCGTCCCTTGGTTTTTCAGCTAAATCCACTCATACTTGGCACAGTACATTCTAGGACATCTGTCCAGTCACATGCGCCTCACTCAGAGCTTTCCGAAAAATGTATATAACATGTGGGGTCAAAGTTAACACTCCACTTATATGCCTCAGCAAATTGCCGAACAGCGCCACCTGCTGCTTAAGATGGCTTTTAAGTGGGCTTTGTAAAGTGGCCCGAAACCCATCCTTCCGTTTGAAAATAGCCAGAGTTCTTATTCTGGCACCAATGATGGCCTTCTGTCAGAGGTTTCTCCTTGAAATCGATCCATTTTTTCCCAAATTCCTTCCTTTAATTTCACAAAAGCCACACTTTTAGACTCCTACATAGTTTTTCACTACCCTCTGTTACAGGAGAAGCTTTTTAATTTGAACGTTTTTGTGCTCCAAATCAGTTTTTTTGGAAAGTACAAATCAACAGGAAGTTTCAGATAAGCTTGTTTCCTGTCCGGTTCTCCCGTGTCCCGTGCTCTTCCCGCTGTCCTCGTACTATTTTTGGTGTCACCAAACTATTCCGTCATCTATTCGAGACTTTTGTGGGCTTAGGCACCTTCTCAGATCTTGGGCGCCCAGGGAATTAGCCCTAATTACAATATGTTTCAATTAAATATTTGCGCTGAACTGTAATTCCGTTTTCTGTGAACACAACGAGTGCTAACTGTTTCATAAGATTAATATAAAATCCGCATCCAGTGTTGTCGCTTAAGCTTGTATAGCTCCATTAGTAAAGTGCAGGGTTCCCATACCATTAGATTGCCGGTTCAAACCCCACAGTACTTCTTTTTTTTTTTTTTATTTGTGACTTCAGTACCTACTGGAAGAAACCTGAAATCGGGCGCCTATGGCCCCCACCCTCACTAAAAACGGGGGAAATGACCCACACAATTGTCAGTCGCGTTTAAAAGTTATCTGTGCTTGTCTAGCTCTGTTTATAGGAGTTGCAGGGTTTGCATCCATTAGATTGCGCGTTTCAAACCCAACCCATGACTTTTTTAGTTTTTCTTTTTTTTTAATTAATATTTTATTGAAAATCCTCATTAATAACGAAGAGAAAAGAAACAGTTTAGTTTCAAAATATTGTGGAACATACACAGAAAGAAATGTGGGGACACTAGGGAAACACTTGAGCGCAAAACTGAGGAGCGCGTGTCGAAAAACAATCAAGAAATGGGAGGGGGTGGGGACAGCTGACCTGAAATGACCCTCTTCTCTCCGTGGCATTGTGGGATCTAATTCACCCTGGTGCATTTTTTAGATAATAGTAGTTAGCCACATTAGGCACACCGTTACACAGCGGTTATAGCCTCAGAGATATGTTGCGCTGGTCTTTGGTGCAGGAGGTTGCTGGTTCAAACCCAACCATATTTTTTTTTTCTTTTTTTGGTTTGGACTGGGCATCTACTGGGAGAGAACACAAATTCGGCGCCTATCGGTCCACAACCTTATGTAAAAATGAAGACAAGAAACGTGAGAAATATGCACAACTTACACAGAAAGACATGGGGGTGACAGTAGGAAAAACAATAGAGGAAGAAACTGGGGGGAAATGTAGGCGCCAAAAATGACCTGAAACTGGACCTGAAATGACCTACTCTTCCCAAATACCCTTGCTTGGACATTATTTTCACACCCGGGGATTAGAAAAAAGAGCCGTATCAGGTTAACCTTGGGGTCATTTTATAGCTCAGTAAATAATGTCCTTGTCTTTGATGCAGGAGCGTCTGCCAGTTCAAAACATTGGTATTGACACTTATAATGCCTTTCTCTTTTTCACATGGGCCACTAAAGCTTCTGAGCCAGATACAACTCCAGAATTGAGCCAACCAAGTTTATGTAGACACAATTATTTATTTACCACTTTTCTACCTTTCACTGCCATTTTCCTCTTACTTCGTGCAGCCTCTTTTTTCTGGCGCAAATACAAGAGTGCACCTCCTGTCCAGATGCTGTTTTGCCTGCTGGCTTCTTCCCGAGTATTGCAGATTTTCACTGGTCTCATAGAAGTATTTCAACTATAGCAACGATGTGAAAAGCACCGCTGTGGTGAACGTTGAGGCCGGCGGCCTAATGCACTGTGGGCTGGGCATTCATTAGATACCTGGGCAAGGAGTAAGTGTGACGAACGGCAAGGCGAGAGTGGGCCGGAGCAAGAGTTGAGCAGAGAAGCAACACAGGGTTCGTGTGTGCAGGCCGAGGGCGAGAGCGGGTTTGGGCGGAAGCGGGGCAGGTTTAGCAAGGGGGGCGTCGCAAGGGGGCTGCACAAGGCGCGCAGGGCCTACATCGCCGCTTGCGGCTTTAATTTTATTATTAAATTCGCCCTCTAAGATCCTGTTTTTCAGTGCCCTTTCCCGTGCAAAGTACACGCAGAAATTGGCACAGTGATCAGAGTCGGCGAAACAATGCCGTCCTGTCAGTGGGCCGACATGCGCACGCCCAAAACAAAATGGCTCCACAGCGCCCCCTCAAAGTTGACCCCCATTCAAAAAGAACATGCGTTTTGGGCGTAGGCACAAATCCCCTTGGGTACAGTGAAGGGCACATCAGGACAAACCAAAAAACTCCATTGGAGCCCCACGCCCGGACGCACAGGCGAGTCGGCCATTTTTGACTGCAATTGGAAAACCGGCTGGACTCAACTTATTTGTTTAACGAACTAGTCCCTGGTTTTTCAGCTAAATCAAATCATACATGGTTTACAGGACTCTAGAGACATGGAGGCTAAAGTGGATGCCAGCTTTTTTACATTGACACCTCCGGTTTTAAAAATAGCGCCCCCCACAAAAACATGCTTTTTCCCCATACCTTTTGCGAAACCCCTCGCAAGGTATGCGCTCTATCTAATCTGGATCATATTTGGCTGACATAAAGCCTCTTATATGCGTCTGAAAGTTCATAGAGCTCAATAACTGCACGGGTACTCACCACTTATAGCGCCCCCTATCTATACCTTGAAAATTTTAGTTTGTTACGATTTATATTGAAACTTGCCAGGTATATTCTACACATTCAAACAAACACAAAAATATTTAACATGGTATTTGATATTTCCGAAGATGTGGGCGTGGCAATGGGCGCACATAGAAGTCGGCCATTTAACTTTTAATTGGAATCCCGTCTGGAACTCATTCTTATGTATTAATGATCAGTTCCCTGCTTTTTTCAACAGAATAAAATCACACCTGGTTAAACAGACTTAGAGAACATGGGGCTACAAAAAACATTCCAGGCTTTTTTTCATTCAACACGGTGCTTAACCCTTAAACTCCCACCATGAAAACGAGCACATTTTCGTGGCTATTTTTTGTGCTTTTTGGGCACCCCTTACGTCTTCATTTTTTTGAACTGCGTTTTTAAACTATCGCTATTTTGACGCTTTTTCAAGAAGCTTTAAGATTTATGGGTCAAGTCAAACTGGAGAAAATTGTGACTCGGTTTTAAAGTTGGGGCTTAAGAGATTATAATGCCACCAACATCCCTTTTTAGAACTGTACACTTCACAACACCTCGCAGGCATGCCGCTCTATTCCAATCTGGATCATATTTGGCCTTGGACATAAGGCCACTTATGTATGAATTTCCATAGAGCTCAATAAATGCACGGTGCTCACTTACTATAGCGCCCCCTATCTATACCTTGAAAATTTAGGTTTGTACGATTTATATGAAACGTTGCAGGGTATATTCTACACATTTTCAAACAAACACAAAAAATTATATTACAGTATTATATTCCGAAGGATGTGGTCGTGGCAAGGGCGCCCACAAGAAGTCGGCCAGTTTTAACTTTTAAATTGGAAATCCGTCTGGACTCATCTATATGTATTAATGATCTAGTCCACTGCTTTTTCAACAGATAAAATCCACACCTGGTTTTAACAGACTTATAGAGACATGGGGCTACAAAAACATCCAGCTTTTTTTTTCATTTCAACATCTTGGTCTTAACTCTTAACTCCCACCTGAACTGAGCACATTTTCGTATGGTATTTTTGGTGCTTTTGCGGCACTTACGGTCTCATTTTTTAAAACTGCGTTTCTATCGCTATTTTTGACGCTTTTTTTCAAAGAAGCTTTAAGATATGGGTTCAAGTTCAAACTGAGAAAAATGTGCCGGTTTTAGAAGTGGGGTAAGAGATTTTAATGCCACCAACATCCCCTTTATTGCTGTACACTTTCACAGAACACCTCGCAGGCATGCCGCCTGCTATCCAATCTGGATCATATTTGGCTGCACATAAGGCCACGTATGGTATGGAATCCATAGAGAGCTCAATAAATGCACGGTGCTCACTTACCTATAGCGCCCCCTATCTATACCTTGAAAATTTTAGTTTGTACGATTTTATATGAAACCGTTTGCAGAAATCATACACATTTGAAACAAAGCACACAAATATATTACATGTGTATGAATATTTTCTACGATAGTGCTACATTGCAAGGCGTAAATGTCCCCGAGAGACTGCATTAATATCCTTCATAATTCTCACATACCTTGTCAGATTGAGTTTTGAAAATGGGTAATCACTTATAAACTTGATGAAAATGCAATCACGATTCAGACCAATTAGACATTTCATGCATAGCAGCACGCCAAAACAGCGATTAAGCCGTGGTGAATGGTAACTGGTGGTCCACCCCATATAGAACGCAAAGTGAAAACAAGAAAGATATTCTGAGTTCCGCCCATGCCATACTTGATCCAAAAAGTCAATTACAACATGCGCTCTGATCTTGCGTCATTCACTTATAATAGGCCCGGAGCCAGGACAAAGAAGTCCTGAGTAAGGCGACTTTTGTTCTACCCCGAGTATTACATAGTTATTAGGCCCGAGCCAGGACGAAGTCCCTGGTAAGGGACTTTTGTTCTCCCCGGTTCTTTATTATTATTATTGATTCGCCCTCTAAAGATCCTGTTTTTCAGTGCCTTCCCGGTGCAGAAAAAGTACACGCAGAAAGAAATGTGGCACAGTGAATCAGAGTCGGCGAAAATTTAGCGTGTCAGTGGGCGGACATGCCGCACGCCAAAACAAAAATGGCTCCAGCAGCGCCCCTCAGTATAGACCCCCATCAAAAAGAACATGCCGTTTTGGGCGTAGGCACAAATCCTTGGGTTACAGTGAAAGGGCACATCAGGACAAACCAAAAACTCCCATTGGAGCGCCACGCAGACACGGACGCAACAGGGAGTCGGCCATTTGTGACTTTGCAATTGGAAAACGCGGGCTTGGACTTCAAGCTTATGTGTTTAAGCGAAACTAGCTTCCCTGGTTTTTTCAGCTAAATCAAATCATACTGTTGGCACAAGTGCAGTCTAGACATCTGATAGTCGACATGCGCCTTCACTCAGACGCTTTCCGAAATGGTATGAATATTGGGGTCAAGGCAACGCACGTCCACTTATAAGCTTGCACGATTCCCAAACCAGTGCCATACCTGCTGGCTTAAGATGGCTTTCAAGTGGCCTTGTAAGGTGCCGCCGATCCTCCGTGAAAATAGCCAGAAGTTCTGTATTCTGGCAGCATGATGGCCTCTGTCAGGAGTTTCTCCTGAAAATCGCTCCATTTTTCCCAAGATTTTCCCCTTTGATTCGACAAAAGCCAGCACTTGTTAGACTGCCTACATGGGTTTTAGACTACCCGTCTGGTTACAGGAAGGAAGCTTTAATTTGAACGTTTTGGGCGTCCCAAATCAGTTTTTTTGGAAAGTACAATCACAGGAAGTTCAGATAGGCTGTTTCCTGTCGTCTCCCGTTGTATTGGGTCCTCGTACGTATTTTTTGTGTCACCAAAATATGTCCGGTTCATCTATCGAGAACTTTTGTGCGGGCCGTGGAGCACCTTCTCAGATCTTTGGGCACCCAAGGCGAATTACCGCTAATTAACAAAATGTTCAGATAAATATTGCCGAACTGTAATTTCGTTTCTGTGAACACACAAGGTGTAGACTGTTTCATAAGATTTAATATAAAAAGTCCGCAGTGTTGTTGCTTAAGCTTGTATAAGCTCTCGTTAGTACAGTGGAGGGCTTCCCATCCATTAGATTGCCGGTTTCAGAACCCCAGCATGACTTTCTTTTTTTCTTTTATTTGTACTCAGTGACCTACTGGGAGAACCTGAATCCAGCCTATGGCCCCCACCCTCACTAAAGAACGGGGAATGAACCCACACATTAAGTCCGTGCCTGGACTTACATTGAGCACAAGGCGTTTCATTTTTGAAGAATAATTTGGTCAGTTCGGTTGTAAAAGTATCTGTGCTTAATCTAGGCTGCTGTTATAGAGTGCAGGGTTTGCATTCATTGATTGCCAGTTCAAACCCAAGCCAGTGACTTTTGTTTTTCTTTTTTTTAATTAGATATTTTATTAAATCCTCATTAATAAGCGAGGGAAAGAACAGGTTTCAAAATATGTGGAACTACACAGGAAAGAAATGCTGGGACACTAGGAAGAACACTTTAGGCAAACTGGGTGAGGTGTCAAACAATCAAGAAATGCGATAGGGTGGGAAGAGTGACCTGAAATGACCTCCTTCGTCCTTCCAGTGGCGATGGTGGATCTAATTCGCCCCTGGTCATTTAGATAATAGGTAGTGAGTAGCCCACAGTTAGGCACACCATTAAAAAAAAAACCAACAGAAGTTTTAGAGCTCGAGATAGTGTGGCTGGTCTTTGGGCAGGAGTTGCTGGTTCAAACTCACCATATTTTTTTTTCTTTTTTTTGTTTGAACTGGGCATCTACTGAAAGAACATAAATCACGCTATGTCCCAACGCTTATTAAAAACGAAAGAAAGAAACAGTAGAAATGATGCACAA